>CAMTDV010000011.1:109938256-110330739 GCA_947069175.1 Scalesia atractyloides | reverse complement strand
TAACGGTACACCATGCCGGCTTACGATTTTGCTGATATAAATACGAGCTAGCTTTTCGTTCTTGAAATCTTCGCGGATAGGAATAAAGTGAGCTGATTTTGTAAGTCGGTCAATTATTACCCATATAGTGTCATACCCACCAGAAGTGCGAGGTAACCCGGTAATGAAGTCCATGGTTATATTTTCCCACTTCCATTTCCTCAAACCAATGGAGGAGAGCAGTGACACCTTCGGTCCCTTCAAATTTAGGAGGATCAAAGACTTGAAATGTTTGTATGAGCACTTGCTGGTAGGAGGGTTTCCGATGTTCTGGCCATTCTGTTGGGGAGGATTAGTGGGATTTGTGGCGAGGGCTTGTTGTACTTGAACCACAATGTCGGGCAGTATCGTGGCAATTTGTTTCGCGATTTGTGTGGCCAAGCGTTCGTGAGACCGTCCTGATCTTTTATCCCCTCGCTGTTGTCTGGACGACATCTATAGGAACATACATAAGAAGATTGTGAGTTTATGGAGTCTTTTTAGGTGTCATGTGTCTTTAATAAAATGAAAATAACATAAATATCAATAATGCAACTACATCCATATGATGTCTTGGGTTTGCTCATGTTGGGCCTCAAATGTCCCCCATACCTTCACCTGTATAGTCATGTGGGCCCCCATGACTATGGTCTTGGTAGGATTCACATTAGTATTGGCGATTTAACACTCGCATCACCCGAATGCAAACCACAAAATATGTTCACGAGATATATGGTCGGAATGTGTCCAGGTGTAGACACAATGACAACTCAAAGTGGGGTTAGCTCACATGACGTTTGGTATAGCATGCTTTGGCCTAATAGGTACTTCGGACTCTCATCGTTAGTCCCCAGGTAGGCAAACTGGTCCTTTATTTTGGATTTATACGAATGCCAGCCTAGACAGGACGTTCCGACTACCGGTACTGGTACCCTTCCAGTTACTACATGCCCGTCATGAGAACTCACTTTGATGAGATTTGAAAACACAAAAATCATTGTAAAAGCAATCATGATGTGGTTGTGTGCTTTCATGGATATGATATGTTATGAGAATATGATTCATGATAGGCATTATATGATAATATATACTTATGAACATGCTTGCATAACATTGAATGTAACATTTAACATAAAACATATAAACATCATGAAATTTGGCATGTAACACACAAAAATCTTATAAGTTTCTAATCAACTATAGTATAGGCTCTAAGGGTCTAATAACCTATCTATATCCCTATAGTCATGGCTCTGATACCAATCTGTCACACCCCAACCCGCAACGGAATAAGAGTCGGGGCATAATTGGGTTATCACCAAAGCTCATGAATTTACTAATATGTTCCATATTTATTAAAGTAAAAATTACATTCCAAATAATCCAAACATGTCCATACAATACAAAGAAAATAACAAACAAAATAATTCCAAGCTCTAAATCATTTTATTCTTCTAGTCCAATCCTATGTGTTTCTGGCTGCAGCTGGTTCACCTGTATCATGTGTAAAAATGGGGGTTTTGGGTCAACATAAGTTGGCGAGTGAACCTTGTTAGATAAACATTTATTATTGATTTTCTTGTTAGTTTATCAATGAAAAATTGTGCATAATCATAAATGAGCAAATGTAAATAATCAGGCAGTAGCAATTGCAATCACAACTATAACATAAAGTAGCATATGATAGCATACATTAACATACCAACATCATACGATAAATAACATGAATGAAAACTGTGCGATCAAGGCTCAATCAAACGGAGCCGATCGTATTGCATGTACTGAAAATGATAAATGTCTGTGCGATCAAGGCTCAATCAAACGGAGCCGATCGTATGTTGGCACGCCAGGTTCACGCTCATAATGTAATGGGGAACTTGCTCAACGCTCATAATGTAATGGGGAGCGGCGGCCTATGAAATTGCATGTACTGAAAATAATAAATTGAATCTAACAATAACTACACAAACAGTTGAAACAAGCTGAATACACATGTTCATGATATGATGTATGCACAATGATTTAAATACAATATATAGCAAGACACATGATACACCCCAAAAACGTAATTAAAACGGGGAATTTGTAAAGATTCACTCACATTGGGTGCGTTTGATTGGAGATGGTGAGATGCGCACGAGTTGTAAGAGCGGAACAACGAGAATTAACTAACCTAAATAATAACGGAAAATATAGTAAATGAGCGGATTTTATTAAGGATTTTAATAGAATTTTTAGATATATTTTTACGAGTTTAAGGCTATTTCCTATCTTTAAAAACATTATTTTTAAGTATTTTTAATTGATTTTTAAATTAAATTAAATAGTTAAAAATATAAAAATATGTTGACTTTTTGGGTTGACCGTTGACTTTTTGACTTTGACTGTTTGACCGGTTTATTGTGTGACTGAAATGCGTTGGGTGAGGCTCGAACCCGAGACCTCCCGTACGCGTGCACGCAGCTCTACCAACTGAGCTACGTGTCTAACCCGAAATAATTCTGTTTTTAATTATACTTATATATTAATTCAATTTATCCAAAATTCTTTTAATTTCAAAAACATTTTAATTCATCGAACCGGTGCCACTAACAGGTCTCGAACCCGGGACCTGTGCTTTAACGTTACACACAGTCCACCGCTGGACTGTGTGTCTAACTTGGTTAATATACCAGTTTTATTATACTTAATTACTAACGGAGTTAACCCGGTTCAGTTTCAAACAAAAAGGCATTTTATTACTGCGAAGGTGCGTGTGTCAAGAATCGAACTCGGGACGTATGCGTGTTTTTGTTCGCACACAGTCCACCGCTGGACTGTGTGTCTAACCCGTTCAAAATACTAATTTTAATTATTCTTATATTGTTAGCGCAGTTCATCTTCTTCGTTGGTTTTTACCGACAGCAGATTACACCATTTTATCTTGTTAATTCGATTGTTAAACATTGCACAGACTAATATGAGATAGCAGAGATGATAATTAGAAGTAAACATACCGGTGAACGATTTATTACAGAATTCCGGCAAGGCGTCGGTCTCTGTTTTTATGAACTTCAACTGAGCAAATCAATTAATCGTTTTGATTAGTTAATCATGGAATTGAAGTGCTAAACAAACGTTAACAGTGTGTTTGAAGGTCCTTACCGTTTCACAGACGAAAATAAAGATTTCCAGAAATTTTACGGCGAACTGGAATTATCTGATAACAGTGTCTGATTCGATTTCAATTGAAAGGTTTGAGTTAGAAATAGCTTGACAATTGTTAGACTACAACGGTATTGAAAGACTTACCGTTTTGATGATGAATACGGTTTTCCGGCGAACTTGCAGAATTTTCCGGCGAGCAAAATAAACTTCTCCGGTGGACTGTAAAGTGTCGGAAATGTAATTGGAGGTTTGTGGAATGTTTCCGAGTCGTGAAGAAGATCTTTGATTACAGTAATTCGGATTATTGGATAGCTTCGGTTATAAAACCCATCATCAATCCGAATTCAAGTCTGAATTGATAAGAATTGTTGGTGCATCGGTTATAAACCTGAAATCGCGATTATTCAAACGTTTAGACGGTTGAATAGCCGATTTCAGTTTTTCAGTTGGCGCAACCGGTTTATCTAGGTTTGTATATAAGACTTATTTGTTTCCTAGAGTTGACAGAAAAAAAACAAGTGGCGGAGTGGTTATTCGTGTGATTGTTAAATCTTTGGAGTTACAACCCGGCTGACCCGGGTTCGAGTCCCGGCACCCATTTCATTTTTAATTGTTTTATTTATACTTTTTATCAATTATAACTTTTATGGTTTAGTTTGTTTATTAATTATGTATCATTAAAAATTAAAATAAGCATAAATAGCAACAAACATTTATAACTGAATATTCGATTACAAACGGAGCGGGTTTGATAAAACCCGTTTTCGACAAATGTTACACGTGGACCCTTCCAAGACCCTACGTAAGAGCCGGATCTAGAAAAATTCCCTAAACCTACCCTTGACTCGTTTTAAACTTTTTAGTGTTTTTGCTCAATACCAGGTACACGATACGTCTCTTACAACCGACCTATAACTCGGGTTTGTTAATCAGCTCATGTCTTTGGTGTAGAAGGCCTCCGTGGACCCTTCCAAAACCATACGTTAGAACTAGATCTAGGAAAATTCCTTAAACCTACCCTTTGACTTGTTTTAAATTTTTAGTGTTTTGCCCAATACCCGGGTACACGACACGTCTCTTACAATCGACTTATAACTCGGGTTAGTGAATCGGCTCATGTCTTTGGTCTAACAGGCCTCCGTGGACCCTTCCAAGACCCCACATAAGAACCGGATCTAGAATAATTCCCTAAACCTACACTTGACTCGTTTTAAATTTTTAGAGTTTTGCCCAATACCCGGGTACGCGATACGTCTCTTACAATCGACCTATAACTCGGGTTACCGAATCGGCTCATGTCTTTGGTCTAGGAGGCCTCCATGGACCCTTCCAAGACCCTACGTAAGAACCGAAACTGGGAAAATTCCCTTGGTTTGTGAATCGGCTTGTCTCTTGGGTCTAGGAGGACTCTGTGTACCCTTCAAAGACCCTACACAAAATTCGAATATAGGAGAATTCTAAAAAAACCTACCCTTTGACTCGTTTCAAACTTTTTAGAATTTTGCCCAATACCTGGGGTACAGGATACGCCCCTTACAATCGACCTATAACTCGGGTTAGTGAATCAGCTCATATGTTTGTCTAGGAGGCCTCCGTGAACCCTTCCAGAGACCCTACATAAGAACCGGATCTAGGAAAATTCCCTAAACCTACCCTTTGACTCGTTTTAAAGTTTTTAGTGTTTTGCCCAATACCAGGTACACGATACGTCTCTTACAATCGACCTATAACTCGGGTTTGTGAATCGGCTTATGTCTTTGGTCTAGGAGGCCTCCGTGGACCTTCCAAGACCCTATGTAAGAACCGGATCTATGATAATTCCCTAAACCTACCCTTTGACTCGTTTTAAACTTTTTTGTGTTTTGCTCAATACCGGGTATACGATACGTCTCTTACAATCGACCTATAACTTGGGTTTGTGAATCAGCTCATGTCTTTGGTCTAGAAGGCCTCTGTGGACCCTTCCAAAACCCTACGTCAGAACCGGATCTAGCAAAATTCCCTAAACCTACCTTTTGACTTCTTTTAAAATTTTTAGAGTTTTGCCCAATACCCGGGTACACGATACGTCTCTTATAATCGACCTATAACTCGGGTTTGTGAATAGGCTTATGCCTTTGGCCTAGATGGCCTCCGTGGACCCTTCCAAGACCCTACGTAAGAACCAGATCTAGGATAATTCCCTAAACCTACCCTTTGACTCGTTTTAAACTTTTTAGTATTTTGCTCAATGCCCGGGTACACGATACGTCTCTTACAATCGACCTATAACTTGGGTTTGTGAATCAGCTCATGTCTTTGGTCAGATGGTCTCCGTGGACACTTCCAAAACCCTATGTCAGAACCGGATCTAGGAAAATTCCCTAAACCTACCTTTGACTTGTTATAAAGTTTTAAGTGTTTTGCCAATACGAGGGTACATGATACGTCTCTTACAATCGACCTATAACTCGGGTTTGTGAATCGGCTTATGTCTTAGGTCTAGGAGACCTCCGTGGACCCTTCCAAGACCCTACATAAGAACCGGATCTAGGATAATTCCCTAAACCTACCCTTTGACTCGTTTTAAACTTTTTAGTGTTTGCCCAATACCCGGGTACACGATACATCACTTACAATCGACCTATAACTCGGGTTAGTGAATCGGCTCATGTCTTTGGTCTAGAAGGCATCCATGGACCCTTCCAAAACCTTACGTAAGAAGTAGATCTAGAAAAATTCCTTACACCTAACCTTTGACTTGTTTTAAACTTTTTAGTGTTTTACCCAATACCCGGGTACACGATACGTCTCTTCCAATCGACTTATAACTCGGGTTAGTGAATCGGCTCATGTCTTTGGTCTAACAGGCCTCTGTAAGAATCGGATCTAGAAAAATTCCCTAAACCTACCCTTGACTCGTTTTAAACTTTTTAGTGTTTTGCTCAATACCCGGGTACACGATTCGTCTCTTACAATCGATCTATAACTTCGGGTTTATGAATCAGCTCATGTCTTTGGTCTAGAAGGCCTCCGTGGACCCTTCCAAAACCCTACGTAAGAACTAGATCTAGGAAAATTTCTTAAACCTACCCTTTGACTTGTTTTAAACACGATACGTGTCTTGCAATCGACTTATAACTCGGGTTAGTGAATCGGCTCATGTCTTTGGTTTAGCAGGACTCCGTGGACCCTTCCAGGACCCCACGTAAGAACCGGATCTAGAAAAATTCCCTAAACCTACACTTGACTCGTTTTAAACTTTTAGAGTTTTCCCAATGCCCGGGTACACGATACGTCTCTTACAATCGACCTGTAACTCGGGTTACCCTTTGGCTAGAGGCCTCCGTGGACCCTTCCAAAACCCTACGTAAGAACCGGATCTAGGATAATTCCATAAACCTACCCTTGGACTCGTTTTAAACTTTTTAGTTTTGCTCAATACCGGGTACAGATACGTCTCTTACAATCGACCTATAACTTGGGTTTGTGAATTAGCTAATGTCTTTGGTCTAGAGGCCTCCGTGGACCCTTCCAAAACCCTATGTCAGAACCGGATCTAGGAAAATTCCTAAACCTACCCTTTGACTTGTTATAAACTTTTAAGTGTTTTTCCAATACCTGGGTACACGATACGTCTCTTACAATCGACCTATAACTCGGGTTTGTGAATTGCTTATGTCTTTGGTCTAGAAGGCCTCCGTGGACCCTTCCAAACCCACATTAAGAACCGGATCTAGGATAATTCCCTAAACCTACCCTTTGACTTTTTAAAGTTTTTAGTGTTTTGCCCAATACCCTGGGTACAGATACTCTCTTACAATCGACCTATAACTCGGGTTTGTAAATTCGGCTTGTCTTTGGTCATGAGGATTCCGTGGACCTTCCAAGACCCTACGTAAGAACCAGATACTAGAAAAATTCCTAAACCTACCCTTGACTCGTTTTAATATTTTTAGATGTTTTGCCCAATACCCGGGTACACGATGCGTCTCTTACAATCGACCTATAACTCGGGTTTGTGAATCAGCTTATGTCTTTGGTCATAGGAGGCTTCTCTTGGACCCTTCCAAGACCCTACATAAGAACCGAACTAGGAAATTCCCTAAACCTACCCTTTGAGTCGTTTTAAACTTTTTAGGATTTGCCCAATACAAGTATCAGATACGTCTCTTACAATCGACCTATAACTCGGGTTTGTGAATCGCTTTGTCTTTGGTCTAGAGAGCCTCCATGGACCTTCCAAGACCCTACTAAAGAACCTGATCTGGAAAATTTCCTAAACCTACCCTTTGACTCGTTTTATACTTTTTAGTGTTTTGCCAATAAAGTGTACACGATACGTCTCTTACAATCGACCTATAACTGGGTTTGTGAATAGCTCATGTCTTTGTCTAGAAGGACTCCGTGGATCCTTCCCAAACCCTACGTCAGAACCGATCCGGAAAATTCCCTAAACCTACCCTTTACTTATTTTAAACTATTTAAGTTTTGCCCAATACCCGGTACACGATACGTCTTTACAATCGACCTATAACTTGGGTTTGTGAATACACTTATGTCTTTGGTCTAGAGGCCTCCGTGGACCTTCCAAGACCCTACATAAGAACCGATCTAGGATAATTCCCTAAACCTACCCTTTAGACTTTTTAAACTTTTATAGTTTTGCCCAATACCCGGGTACACGATACGACTCTTTAAATCGACCTATAACTCGGGTTGTGAATCGGACTATGTCTTTGGTCTAGAGTCCTCCGTGGACCCTTCCAAGAACCTACTAAGAACCGATCAGGATAATTCCCTAAACCTACCCTTTGACTCGTTTTAAACTTTTTAGTGTTTTGCCAATACCTGGGTACACGATACGTCTCTTACAATCGACCTATAACTTGGGTTGTGAATCAGCTCATATCTTTGGTCTAGAAGCCTCCGTGGACCCTTCCAAAACCCTACGTCAGAACCGGATCAAAGAAAATTCCCTAAACCTACCCTTTGACTTGTTTTAAACTTTTTGAGTTTTGCCCAATACCGGGTACACGATACGTCTCTTACAATCGACTTATAACTTGGGTTTGTGAATAGCTTATGTCTTTGGTCTAGAGTCCTCCGTGGACCCTTCCAAAACCCTACATAAGAACCGGATTCTAGGATAATTCCCTAAACCTACCCTTTGACTCGTTTTTAAACTTTTTTGTTTTTCCAATACCCGGGTACACGATACGTCTCTTAAATCGACCATAACTCGGGTTAGTGAATCGGCTCATGTCTTTGGTCAAGGGGGCCTCTAGGACCCTTCCAAGACCCTACTAAGAACCGGATCTAGGATAATTCCCTAAATCTACCCTTTGAATCGTTTTAAACTTTTTAGTATTTCGCTCAATCCCGGGTACACGATACGTCTCTTACAATCGACCTATAACTTGGGTTGTGAATTAGCTCATTTTTTGGTCTAGAAGGCCTCGTGGTCCCTTCCAAAACCCTACGTAACATGGAACCCACGATCTAAGAGAAAATTAACCTTAAATACCTAACTCTTTGACTTGTTATAAATTAATTAGTGTTTTGGCCCAAAACCACGGGTAACCGTAATCTCTCCTTACTAAATAGATTTATTTTAACTCGGGTTGTGTAATCGGACTTTATGGTTTTTGGCTTAGGCAGGGCCTCCGTGGACCCTTCCAAGACCCTACATAAGAACTGGATCTAGGATAATTCCTTAAACCTAACCTTTGACTCGTTTTAAACTTTTTAGTGTTTGCGCAATACCCGGGTATACGATACGTCTCTTACAGTCGACCTATAACTCGGGTTAGTGAATCGGCACATGTCTTTTGTCAAGGAGGCTTCCGTTGACCCTTCCAAGACCCTACGTAAGAACCAGAACTATAAAAAATGCCCTAAACCTACCCTTGACTCGTTTTAATCTTTTTAGAGTTTTGCCCAATACCCGGGTCCACGATACGTCTCTTACAATCGACCTATAACTCGGGTTTGTGAATCGGCTTATGTCTTTGGTCTAGGAGGCCTCCGTGGACCCTTCCAAGACCCTACGTAAGAACCGGATCTAGGATAATTCCCTAAACCTACCCTTTGACTCGTTTTAAACTTTTATGTGTTTGCCCAATACCGGTTACACGATACGTCTCTTACAATCGACCTATACTCGGGTTAGTGAATCGCTCATGTCTTTGGTCAAGGAGCTCCGTGGACCCTTCCAAGACCCTACGTAAGAACCAGAACTAGAATAAATCCGTAAACCTACCCTTACTCGTTTTAATATTTTTAGGTTTTCCCCAATACCCGGGTTCACGATACGTCTCTTACAATTGACCTATAACTCGGGTTTGTGAATCAGCTCATGTCTTTGGTCTAGGAGGCCTCCGTGGACCCTTCCAAGACCCTACTAAGAACCGGATCTAGGAAAATTCCCTAAACCTACCATTTGACTCGTTTTAAACTTTTTAGTGTTTTGCCCAATACCGGTACACGATACGTCTCTTACAATCGACCTATAACTCGGTTTGTGTCGGCTTATGTCTTTGGTCTAGGGGCCTCCGTGGACCTTCCAAGACCCTACGTAAGAACGATCTAGATAATTCCCTAAACCTACCCTTTGACTCGTTTTAACTTTTTAGTGTTTTGCCAATACCGGGTACACGATACGTCTCTTACAATCGACCTATAACTCGGGTTTGTGAATCGGCTCATGTCTTTGGTCAAGGAGGCCTTCCGTGGACCCTTCCAAGACCCTACGTAAGAACCAGGATCTAGAAAAATTCCCTAAACCTACCCTTGACTCGTTTTAAACTTTTTAGTTTTGCCCAATACCGGGTCACGATACGTCTTTACAATCGACCTATAACTCGGGTTTGTGAATCGGCTTATGTCTTTGGTCTAGGAGGCCTCCGTGGACCCTTCCAAGACCCTACGTAAGAACCGGATCTAGGATAATTCCCTAAACCTACCCTTTGACTCGTTTTAAACTTTTTAGTGTTTTGCCCAATACCAGGTACACGATACGTCTCTTACAATCGACCTATATACTCGGGTTAGTGAATCGGCTCATGTCTTTGGTCAGGAGGCTTCCGTGGACCCTTCCAAGACCCTACGTAAGAACCAGGAACTAGAAAAATGTCCGTAAACCTACCCTTGACTCGTTTTAATACTTTTTAGGTTTTGCCCAATACCCGGGTTACACGATACGTCTCTTACAATGACCTATAACTCGGGTTTGTGAATCAGCTCATGTCTTTGGTCTAGGAGGCCTCCGTGGACCCTTCCAAACCCTACTAAGAACCGGATCTAGAAAATTCCCTAACTACCTACATTTGACCCGTTTTAAACTTTTAGTGTTTTGCCCAATACCAGGTACACGATACGTCTCTTAAATCGACCTATAACTCGGGTTTGTGTCGGCTTATGTCTTTGGTCTAGGGGGCCTCCGTGGACCTTCCAAGACCCTACGTAAGAACCGGATCTAGATAATTCCCTAAACCTACCCTTTGACTCGTTTTAACCTTTTTAGTGTTTTGCCAATACCCGGGTACACGATACGTCTCTTACAATCAACCTATAACTTGGGTTTAGTGAATCGCTCATGTCTTTGGTCTAGGAGGCCTCCATGGACCCTTCCAAACCCTACGTCAGAACCGGATCTAGAAAAATTCCTAAACCTACCATTGACTTGTTTTAAACTTTTTATGTTTTGCCCAATACCCGGGTACAGATACGTCTTTTACAATCGACCTATAACTCGGTTTGTGAATAGCTTATGTCTTTGGTCTAGGAGGCCTCCGTGGACCCTTCCAAGACCCTAAGTAAGAACCGGATCTAGGATAATTCCCTAACCTACCCTTAGACTGTTTTTTAACTTTTTATTGTTTTCCCAATACCCGGGTACACGTACGTCCTTAAAATCGACCTATAACTCGGTTATGTGAATCGGCTCATGTCTTTGGTCTAGGAGGCCTCCGTGGACCTTCCAAGACCCTACTAAGAACCGGATCTAGGATAATTCCCTAAACCTACCCTTTGACTGTTTTAACTTTTTAGTGTTTTGCTCAATACCCGGGTACACGATACGTCTCTTACAATCGACCTATAACTTGGGTTGTGAATCAGCTCATGTCTTTGTTAAAGGCCTCCGTGGACCCTTCCAAAACCCTACGTCAGAACCGGATCTAGAAAAATTCCCTAAACTACCCTTTGACTTGTTTTAAACTTTTTAGAGTTTCCCAATACCCGGGTTCACGATACGTCTCTTACAATCGACCTATAACTCGGTTTGTAATAGGCTTATGTCTTTGGTCTAGGAGGCCTCCGTGGACCCTTCCAAGACCCTACGTAAGACCGGATCTAGGATAATTCCCTAAACTACCCTTTGACTCGTTTAAACTTTTTATTGTTTTTCCCAATACCCGGGTACACGATACGTCTCTTAAAATCGACCTATAACTCGGGTTAGTGAATCGGCTCATGTCTTTGGTCAAGGAGGCCTTCGTGGACCCTTCCAAGACCCTACGTAAGAACGGATCTAGAATAATTACCTAAACCTACCATTTGACTCGTTTTAAATTTTTAGTATTTTGCTCAATACCCGGGTACACGATATGTCTCTTACAATCGACCTATAACTTGGGTTTCTGAATTAGCTCATTTCTTTGGTCTAGAAGGCCTCCGTGGACCCTTCCAAAACCCTACGTCAGAACCGGATTAGGAAATTCCTAAACCTACCCTTTGACTTGTTATAAACTTTTAGTGTTTTGCCCAATACCCGGGTACAGACGCGTCCCTTACAACTGATCTATAACTCGGGTTATTGAATCGACTTATGTCTTTGGTCTAGGAGGCCTCTGTGGACTCTTCCAAGACCCTACATAAGAACCGGATCTAGGATAATTCCCTAAACCTACCCTTTGACTCGTTTTAAACTTTTTAGTGTTTGCCAATACCGGGTACACGATACGTCTCTTACAATCGACCTATAACTCGGGTTAGTGAATCTGCTCATGTTTTGGTTAAGGAGGCTTCCGTGGACCCTTCCAAACCCTACGTAAGAACCAGAACTAGAAAAATTCCCTAAACCTACCCTTGACTAATTTTAATCTTTTTAGAGTTTTGCCCAATACCCGGTTCACGATACGTCTCTTACAATCGACCTATAACTGGGTTTGTGAATCAGCTTATGTCTTTGGTCTAGGTAGCCTCCATGGACCCTTCCAAGACCCAACGTAAGACCAGGTCTAGGATAATTCCCTAAACCTACCCTTTGACTCGTTTAAAACTTTTTAGTGTATGCCCAATACCCGGGTATTCGATACGTCTCTTATAATCGACCTATAACTCGGGGTAGTGAATCGGCTCATGTCTTTGGTCAAGGAGGCTTTCGTCGACCCTTCCAAGACCCTACGTAAGAACCAGAACTAGAAAAAATTCCCTAAACCTACCCTTGACTTGTTTTAATTATTTATAGTTTTGCCCAATACCCGGGTAAACGATACGTCTCTTACAATTTACCTATAACTCGGGTTTGTGAATCAGCTTATGTCTTTGGTCTAGGAGGCCTCCGTGGACCTTCCAAGACCCTACATAAGAACCGGATCTAGGAAAATTCCTTAATCATACCTTTGACTCGTATTAAACTTTTTAGTGTTTTGCCCAATAACCAGGTACTCGATACGTCTCTTACAATCGACCTATAACTCGGGTTTGTGAATCGGCTTATGTCTTTGGTCTAGGAGGCCTCCGTGGACTCTTCCAAGACCCTACATATGAACCGGATCCAGGATAATTCCCTAAACCTACCCTTTGACTCGTTTTAACTTTTTAGTGTTTGCCCAATACCCGGGTACACGATACGTCTCTTACAATCGACCTATAACTAGGGTTAGTGAATCGCTCATGTCTTTGGTAAAGGAGGCTTCCGTGGACCCTTCCAAGACCCTACGTAAGAACCAGAACTAGAAAAATTCCCTAAACCTACCCTTGACTCGATTTAATCTTTTTAGAGTTTTGCCCAATACCCGGGTTCACGATACGTCTCTTACAATCGACCTATAACTCGGGTTTGTGAATCGGCTTATGTCTTTGGTCTAGGAAGGCTCCGTGGACCCTTCCAAGACCCTTCGTAAGAACCAGGTCTAGGATAATTCCCTAAACCTACCCTTTGACTCGTTTTAAACTTTTTAGTGTTTGTCCAATACCCGGGTATACGATACGTCTCTTACAATCGACCTATAACTCGGGGTAGTGAATCGGCTCATGTCTTTGGTCAAGAAGGCTTCCGTGGACCCTTCCAAGACCCTACGTAAGAACCAGAACTAGAAAAAATGCCCTAAACCTACCCTTGACTTGTTTTAATCTTTTTATAGTTTTGCCCAATAGTAGGGTACAACGACACGTCCCTTACAATCAACCTATAACTCGGTTTGTGAATCAGCTCATGTCTTTGGTCTAAGGCCTCCGTGGACCCTTCCAAGACCCTACATAAGAACCGAATCTAGGAAAATTCCCTAAACCTACCATTTGACTCGTTTTAAAGTTTTTAGTGTTTTTCCCAATACCAGGTACACGATACGTCTCTTAAAATCGACCTATAACTCGGGCTTGTGTCGGCTTATCTCTTTGGTCTAGGGGGCCTCCGTGGACCTTCCATGACCCTACGTAAGAACCGGATCTATGATAATTCCTAAACCTACCCTTTCACTCGTTTTAATCCTTTTTAGTGTTTTGCTCAATACCCGGGTACACGATACGTCTCTTACAATCAACCTATAACTTGGGTTGTGAATCAGCTCATGTCTTTGGTCTAGAAGGCCTCCGTGGACCCTTCCCAAACCCTACGTCAGAACCGGATCTAGGAAATTCGCTAAACCTACCCATTGACTTGTTTTAAACTTATTAGTGTTTTGCCCAATACCCGGGTACACGATGCTCTTTTACAATCGACCTATAACTCGGGTTTGTGAATAGGCTTATGTCTTTGGTCTAGGAGGCCTCCGTGGACCCTTCCAAGACCCTACGTAAGAAACCGGATCTTGGATAATTCCCTAAACCTACCCTTAGACTCGTTTTTAACTTTTTATTGTTTTTCCCAATACCCGGGTACACGATACGTCTCTTAAAATCGACCTATAACTCGGGTTAGTGAATCGGCTCATGTCTTTGGAAAAGGAGTCTTCCGTGGACCCTTCCAAGACCCTACGTAAGAACCGGATCTAGGATAATTCCCTAAACCTACCCTTTGACTTGTTTTATACTTTTTAGACCTCACGGTACACGATACGTCTCTTACAATCGACCTATAACTTGGGTTTGGAATCAGCTCATGTCTTTGGTCTAGAAGGCCTCCATGGACCCTTCCAAAACCCTACGTCAGAACCGGATCTAGAAAAGTTCCCTAAACCTACCCTTTGACTTGTTTTAAATGTTTTAGAGTTTTGCCCAATACCCGGGTACACGATACGTCTCTTACAATCGACCTATAACTCGGGTTTGTGAATAGCTTATGTCTATAGTCTAGGAGTCCTCAGTGGACCCTTCCAAGACCCTACGTAAGAACCGGATCTAATATAATTCCCTAAACCTACCCTTTGACTCGTTTTAAACTTTTTATTGTGTTTTCCAATACCGGGTACACGATACGTTTCTTAAAATCGACTTATAACTCGGGTTAGTGAATCGGCTCATGTCTTTGGTCAAGGAGGCCTTCGTGGACCCTTCCAAGACCCTACGTAAGAACCGGATCTAGGATAATTCCCAAAACCTACCCTTTGACTCGTTTTAAAACTTTTTAGTATTTTGCTCAATACCCGGGTACACGATACGTCTCTTACATCGGCCTATAACTTGGGTTTCTGAATTAGCTCATGTCTTTGGTCTAGAAGGCCTCCGTGGACCCTTCCAAAACCGTACGTCAGAACCGGATCTAGGAAAATTCCTAAACCTACCCTTTGACTTGTTATAAACTTTTTAGTTTTTTGCCCAATACCCGGGTACACGACACGTCCCTTACAATCGACCTATAACTCGGGTTTGTGCATCGGCTTATGTCTTTGGTCTAGGAGGCCTCCGTGGACTCTTCCAAGACCCTACATAAGAACCGGATCTAGGATAATTCCCTAAACCTACCCTTTGACTCGTTTTAAACTTTTTAGTGTTTGCCCAATACCCGGGTACACGATACGTTTCTTACAATCGACCTATAACTCGGGTTAGTGAATCGGCTCATGTCTTTGGTTAAGGAGGCTTCCGTGGACGATTCCAAGACCCAACGTAAGAACCAGAACTAGAAAAAATTCCCGAAACCTACCTTGACTCGTTTTAATCTTTATAGAGTTTTGCCCAATACCCGGGTTCACGATACGTCTCTTACAATCGACCTATAAATCGGGTTTGTGAATCGGCTTATGTCTTTGGTCTAGAAGGCCTCCGTGGACCCTTCCAAGACCCTACATAAGAACTGGATCGAGGAAAATTCTCTAAACCTACCATTGACTCGTTTTAAACTTTTTAGTGTTTTGCCCAATACCAGGTACACGATACGTCTCTTAAAATCGACCTATAACTCAGGCTTGTGTCGGCTTATCTCTTTGGTCTAGGGGGCCTCCGTGGACCTTCCAAGACCCTACGTAAGAACCGGATCTATGATAATTCCCTAAACCAACCCTTTGACTCGGTTTATCCTTTTTAGTGTTTTGCTCAATACCCGGGTACACGATACGTCTCTTACAATCAACCTATAACTTGGGTTTGTAAATTAGCTCATGTCTTTGGTCTAGAAGGCCTCCGTGGACCCTTCCAAAACCCTACGTCAGAACGGATCTAGGAAAATTACCTAAACCTACCCATTGACTTGTTTTAAATTTTTAGTGTTTTGCCCAATACCCGGGTACACGATGCGTCTTTTACCATCGACCTATAACTCGGGTTTGTGAATAGGCTTATGTCTTTGGTCTAGGAGGCCTCCGTGGACCCTTCCAAGACCCTACGTAAGAACCAGATCTAGGATAATTCCCTAAACCTACCCTTAGACTCGTTTTAACTTTTTATTGTTTTTCCCAATACCCGGGTACACGATACGTCTCTTAAAATCGACCTATAACTCGGGTTAATGAATCGGCTCATGTCTTTGGAAAAGGAGTCTTCCGTGGACCCTTCCAAGACCCTACGTAAGAACCGGATCTAGGATAATTCCCTAAACCTACCCTTTGACTTGTTTTATACTTTTTAGACTTTTGCTCAATACCCGGGTACACGATACGTCTCTTACAATCGACCTATAACTTGGGTTTGTGAATCAGCTCATGTCTTTGGTCTAGAAGGCCTCCATGGACCCTTCCAAAACCCTACGTCAGAACCGGATCTAGAAAAGTTCCCTAAACCTACCCTTTGACTTGTTTTAAATGTTTTAGAGTTTTGCTCAATACCCGGGTACACGATACGTCTCTTACAATCTGTAACATTTGTAAAAATCGGGTCTCCAAAACCCGCTCTGTTTTGTAATCTTGTACCAAGTTATAAAAGTTGCGTTAATTATTTATGATTATTTTTAGTTAAAACGTTACATAATTAATAAATAAACTAAACTATAAAAATTATATTTGATAAAAAGTTAAAATAAAACAAATAAAAAATATTTGAAGCTGCCGGGACTCGAACCCGGGTCAGCCAAGTCTTTAAACAACTTAACTTTCATTCCCTAAACCACTCCGCCACAATGTGTTTTCTGTTAACTCTAGGAAAACAAAAGAAACTTATACACAAACTCAGTTTAACCGATGATACCATCTGAAAACCGGTAATCGGCAAACCAATCGTCAAATCGATTTTTTACCTCACAATTTCAGTTATAACCGATGTATTACGGTTTCTAATCAAGTTAAAATTGATTGAAACTTTAAGTCTTATCATTTTCGGCTTTTGAAACCGAAAATTCATCAAGTTCTGATTTAATTCAAGCTCCAGATCATTCGCACGATTCAGAACTATCACAACAATACTCAATTTCATTTTCGTCGCATTTTTGAACCATAAGATCTTCTGAATCAGTTCGCCGGAAAATTTCTGCAAGTCACCGGAAAACCGGGACTCACATTCTCACGGTAATTCCTCCGACTCTTTCTGTTTAAAACATGTGATTAATCAGTCTCTAACACAACTTCATCATCAGAATCGATCCTAGTCAACGTTTATCGAAAATCTTATCTTCGCCGGAAAGTTTCTGAGACTGCCGGAATCACACTGTGAACTGGTATGATATCCTAAACTTCTTTTAAACGACTCAACTTTATGAATAATCGATCAACGCTGTTAATTGATTTCAACAGCCGGAGTTTATTTCCAGTACCGACGAACCGCCGCCGGATTTCTGTGAATAACATCAATCGGTATAGTCTGTTCCTTAAACTCTCTCCATTCTCTACTTTTGAATTACTGTTAATGTCTGAGAACTTTATAAATCACAAATCAATCATAACCAGTCGAATTATGCTGTCTGTGTAAATCGACGAAGAAGATGAAGTTATAACAGAACATAAGATTAATTAAAATCGGAAGTTTAAACAGGTTAGACACACAGTCCAGCGGTGGACTGTGTGCAAACAACAACTATACACGTCCCGAGTTCGATCCTTGCTACACGCACGCCTTGTGTAATAATATGCCTTTTTGTAATCAAGAACTAAACCGGGTTAAAACAGATAGTTGTTAAGTATAATAAAAACCAAGAATATAACCGGGTTAGACACACAGTCCAGCGGTGGACTGTGTGCAAAATGAACTTCACGTCGTGCGTTCGAATCTTATCATGAGCACCGGTCCAATTGAAATAAAACGTTTTTGCAAATAAAGGAATTTTCGGTTAATTCAAATAAGTGTATAAATGTAATTAAAAACGAGTTTATAACGGGTTAGACACGTAGCTCAGTTGGTAGAGCTACGTGCACGCGAACGGAAGGTCGCCGGTTCGAATCCCACCCGGCGCAGAATTATCCGCTGACCGAACCGGTCAACGGTCAACGGTCAACCCTTAAAAAAATATATTTTTTTTATATTTTTTATTTATTTAAATTAATTTAAAAATCAACTAAAAATACTTAAAAATAACATTTTTAAAGATAGAAAATAGCCATAAACTCACAAAAATATATCTAAAATTTTCATTAAAATCCTTAATAAAATCCATCCACCTAATATATTTTTCCATTATTATTTAGGTTAGTATTCCTCGTCGATCCGCTCATCTAAATCGTGCGCATCTCACCATCTCAAATTCAACGCACCCAATGTGAGTGAACCTTTCAAATTCCCCGTTTTAATCACGTTTTTGGGGTGTATCATGTGTCCTTTGTTTATATGCATATTATAACTAAACTATTGTGCATACATCATATCATGACATGTGTATTTAGTTTGTTGCTGTTAAGTAGTTATTATTGATGCAAATTATTATTTCAATACATGCAATTGCCGAGGCTGCCGCTCCCCATTCGTGAGGTTTGAGCTTGTTCCCCATTTTATTATGCGGTTGAACCTGGCGTGCCCGCAACGATCGGCTCCGTTTGATTGAGCCTTGATCGCACAGTTCATTTTACATTTCAGTACATGCAATACGATCGGCTCCGTGTTTTGATGTTTTTTGTGAAGCCTTTGATGCTGATCGACAGTTCATTTTACATTTCAGTACATGCAATACGATCGGCTCCGTTTGATTGAGCCTTGATCGCACAGTTCATTTATGTTAGTTAACGTATGATATTGGTATGTTCATGTATGCTATCAAGTGTTATTGTATGTTATAATTGTAACTGCTATTTGCCAATGCTTGATTACTTACATTTGCTCTTTTATGATTATGCACAATATTTCATTGATAAACTAACCATAAAATCATTATCAAATGTTTATCTAATAAGGTTCACTCGCCAACTTATGTTGACCCAAAAACTCCCATTTTACACATGATACAGGTGAACCAGCAGCAGCTAGGAACACATAGGACCTGGATTAGAAGAATAAAACGATTTTAGTATTGGGATTGTTATGTTTGGTTATTTCCTTTGTATTGAATGAACATGTTTGGATGTTTGAAAATGTAACTTTGACTTTATTAATTATGAAACATAATAGTAAATGTCATGTGCTTTGGTGATAACCCAATTATGCCCCGATTCTTATTTTCCGCTGCGGGTCGGGGTGTGACAGATTGGTATCAGAGCCATGACTATAGGGATATAGGATAGGTTATTAGACCCTTAGAGCCTATACTATAGTCGATTAGAAACTTATAAGAATTTTGTGTGTTATATGCCAAATTTCATGATGTTTATATGTTTTATGTTAAAGTTACGTTTGATATTGTACAAGCATGTTCATAAGTATGTATTATCAAATAATGCCTATCATGAAATCGTATGATCATAACATATCACATCCATGAAAGCACACACCACATCATGATTGATTTTACAATGATTTTCGTGTTTTCAAATCTCATCAAAGTGAGTTCTCATGACGGGCATATAGTAACTGGAAGGGTACTAGTACCGGTAGTCGGAACGTCCTGTCTAGGCTGGCATTCGTAAACTCCAAAATAAAGGACCAGTTTGCCTACCTGGGGACTAACGATGAGAGTACGAAGTACCTATTAGGCCAAAGCATGCTATACCAAACATCGTGTGAGCTAATCCCACTTTGAGTTGTCATTGTGTCTACACCTGGACACGTTCCGACCAAACATCTCATGAACATATTTTGTGGTTTGCATTCGGGGGATGCGAGTGTTAAATTGCCAATACTAATGTGAATCCTACCAAGCCAATAGCCATGGGGGCCCACATGACTATGTAGGTGAAGGTATGGGGGACATTTGAGGCCCAACATGAGCGAACCCAAGACATCCTATGGATGTAGTTGCATTATTGATATTTATGTTATTTTCATTTTCTTAAAGACACATGACACCTAAAAAGACACCATAAACTCACAATCTTCTCATTTTATGATCCTGTAGATGTCATCTAGACAGCATCGAAGGGGTAAAAGATCGGGAAAGACTCAGGAATGTTTGGCCACACATATCGCGAATCAAATGGCCACGATATTTCCTGACATCGTGGTACAAGTACAACAAGCCCTTGCTGCAAATCCTACTAACCCTCCTCAACAACAGGACCAGAACATCGACAACCCTCCTACCATCAAATGCTCTTACAAACATTTTAAGTCCTGTGATCCTCCAAAATTCGAAGGGACTGAGGGAGTCACTGCTCTCCTACATTGGTTCGAGGAGATGGAAAACGTTTTCTTAAACTGCGATTGTCCTGAGGATCGCAAGGTTCGTTACGCCACCGGGAGACTACTTGGTGTAGCTCTCACTTGGTGGAATACTGAGAAAGGGAAGAGGGGGAGTGAAGATGCGATGGCCTTAACTTGGGAGGAGTTAAGGGAAATCATGACTAGGCGTTTCTGCCCTAGAAGTGAAATTAAGAAGTTGGAGGATGAGTTTCATGCCTTAAAGCAAAAGGAGGGTGATCACTCTACTTACAACAAGAGGTTCTTGGAGTTGAACCAAATGGTTCCAAACTTATTCACTCCAACCTATCGTCTGATCGAACATTATATTCGAGGACTTCCCTCGAAAATTCAAGATTCGGTTCTCAGCGTTTCACCGGTAACACTCGAAGCTGCCATGGAGTTGGCAACTGAACTGACCGAAAACCGAATTCGCAATGGGAAGTTCAAAGAAGAGAAGAAGAAAGTCCCTGTTGAGGGACAAACCTCAAACCACCCATTCCTTCCTCTAAGTTTGCTAACAAGAGGAAGCGTAACACCAGAAATTTTGCAATCACCCAAACCAACACCCCTATTCCTGTTGCACCCATCACTCAAGTCACTCCTTCACCCGCCCATACAGAAATCCCTACACAGGCCCATTACCAAAATATAACCGTTGTCAGTATCACCACTCCCCTGATCATCCTTGCCAATACTGCACCGGCTGCGGTCGCGCAGGACATACTGTTCAAAACTGCCGCATGCTTCAACGAACAAACCGCCACCAACCTTTAACCCAAACCCACCAACAGTTAATGGGTCAAGCACAACAACAACTACCATTTCCACCCACCCAACATTTAGCCCAAACATACTATCAACCCAATTACCCTATGGGCCAACCTATGCGGGCTTGTTTCAATTGCGGCGACCCAAGTCATTTCAGAAACACATGTCCAAGGCTGGTTAATATTATTCATGCTCAGGCCCAAGCCAACCCTGTGAATCAAGCGAACCAAGCTCCTCCACCTGCTAGAGGAAGAGCTTTCAATATTAACGCAAACCAGGCCAGAGCTGACGGCAATGTGGTCAACGGTACGTTTCTTATAAATGGTAGATATGCCTCTATGTTATTTGATACTGGTGCGGATAGAAGTTTCATGTCATTAGAATTTGAACCTATCTTAAGCAAGAATCGGGATAAACTCGCGGAACCCATAACGGTGGAAGTTGCGGACGGAATACCAGTTTTATTAGACTCTATTTTACGCAACTGTACACTCACCTTAAACGACCACGATTTCTCAGTCGACCTTATTCCTATGAAGCTGGGAAGTTTCGACATCATAATCGGTATGGATTGGCTTAGTCAACATCATGTGGAAGTTGTATGTCGTGAAAAATTTATTCGTATTCCTCTTTCAAACGGTCAGACTCTTCGAATCATTGGAGAAACCTCGTCGAAAGGGCTCAACTTAATGTCTTGTCTTCAAGCTCAAAAATACCTTCGCAAGAATTATGTCGCGTTTTTAGCCCATATCATCAAGAAGGGGACCGCAGAGAAGAAACTTGAAGATATTCCTGTAGTAAAAGATTTTCCACAAGTTTTTCCTGACGACATTTCAGGACTTCCTCCAATCAGAGATGTCGAATTCCGTATTGATCTTATACCTGGTGCTACACCAGTTGCAAAATCTCCATATAGGTTAGCCCCCTCTGAAATGCAAGAGCTAGCCAGTCAATTGCAAGAGTTGACTGACAAGGGATTCATACGTCCCAGCTCATCGCCTTGGGGTGCACCTGTCCTTTTTGTAAAGAAGAAAGATGGATCTTTTCGTATGTGCATCGACTACAGAGAGCTCAACAAGTTAACCATCAAAAATTGATATCCTTTACCTCGCATAGATGATCTTCTTGACCAACTACAAGGTGCCAGCTGCTTTTCGAAAATCGATCTTCGGTCTGGCTATCATCAGCTTAGAGTGCATGAAGAAGACGTCCCTAAGACTACTTTTCGAACTCGTAATGGCCACTATGAATTCATGGTTATGCCGTTTGGATTAACCAACGCACCAGCTGTCTTCATGGACCTAATGAACAGAGTCTGCAAACCTTACCTTGATCGATTTGTTATAGTTTTCATCGACGATATTCTTATTTATTCAAAATCTAAAGCTGATCACGAGCGTCATCTTTGACTCGTTCTTGCACTTCTAGAAAAGGAAAAGCTGTATGCCAAGTTCTCTAAATGTGAATTCTGGTTAAAAGAGGTGCAATTTCTCGGGCATGTAGTCAATGATAAAGGAATACATGTTGACCCTTCAAAGATCAAAGCAGTTCAAGAATGGCAAGCTCCACGCACACCAACTGAAGTAAGGTCTTTTCTTGGACTAGCTGGCTATTATCGTCGGTTCATTTCAAACTTCTCTCGCATTGCTGTGCCACTCACGGCTTTAACCCATAAGGGAAAACCATTCGTATGGGGACCCAAGCAAGAAGAAGCTTTTCAAACGCTTAAACAAAAACTTTGTGATGCACCAATCCTCACTCTCCCCGAAGGTTGTGATGATTTCGTAGTCTATTGCGACGCGTCAGGGCAAGGATTAGGTTGCGTTCTTATGCAAAGAGGAAAAGTCATAGCTTATGCCTCGAGGCAACTCAAGACACATGAAAAGAACTACACCACTCATGACCTAGAACTTGGAGCCGTTGTATTCGCTCTTAAGATATGGAGACATTATCTCTATGGTACTAAGTGTGAAATATACACTGACCACAAGAGTCTTCAACATATCTTCAATCAAAAAGAGTTAAATATGAGGCAACGAAGATGGGTCGAACTCCTAAATGATTACGACTGTGAAATTAGATACCACCCTGGTAAAGCAAATGTGGTGGCTGATGCACTTAGTCGAAAGGGTTATGCGAACTCCATTCATCTTCTATGTTCGCAAATTATAACCGATATTAAAGATCAAATTCGAGAAGCTCAACACGTTTCGATAACAGAAGAAGATGTACGAAAAGAGATGTCCTGTGGAGCTGAGCTAAAACTTGAAACTAAATCAGACGGTATTCTGTATTACCTAAATCGTATCTGGATTCCTAACCACAATAATCTTCGGGAAACTCTCATGAATGAAGCTCACAAAACGCGATATTCTATACACCCAGGAGCCGATAAGATGTATCAAGACCTACGATACACCTATTGGTGGCCTGGAATGAAGAAAGATATTGCCGTTTTTGTTTCCAAGTGTCTCACATGTTCTAAGGTGAAGGCTGAACACCAAAGACCCTCAGGACTTCTAGTCCAACCGGAAATACCTGTATGGAAGTGGGAAAATATAACCATGGATTTCATTACCGGGTTACCTCGCACTTCTGGTGGGTATGACACTATATGGGTGATTATAGACCGACTTACAAAATCAGCTCACTTTATTCCTATTCGAGAAGATTTCAAGAACGAAAAGCTTGCTCGTATTTATATCAACGAAATCGTAAGCCGGCATGGGGTACCATTAAGTATTATTTCTGATCGTGATGGTCGTTTCACCTCACGAACATGGCAAGCAGTACAATCCGCTATGGGCACTCGATTAGATCTCAGTACCGCCTATCATCCTCAAACTGATGGACAGTCTGAGCGCACCATTCAAACTCTTGAGGATATGCTTAGAGCATGTGTCATAGACTTCAAGGGAAATTGGGACGCCCACCTACCGTTAGTTGAATTTTCGTACAACAACAGCTATCATTCGAGCATCGGCATGGCACCTTTTGAAGCCTTATATGGTCGAAAGTGCCGATCTCCTGTTTGTTGGCACGAAATTGGGGAAGCACAAATTACTGGTCCAGAATTGATCCAAGAAACCACAGACAAGATTCATCAAATCCGAAACAATCTTCTAGCAGCTCAAAGTCGTCAAAAGAGTTATGCAGATAAACGACGGAAGCCCTTGGAGTTTAACATTGGTGATCATGTGCTTTTAAAAGTATCACCGTGGAAGGGAGTAGTTCGTTTTGGTCAAAAGGGAAAGCTAGCACCACGTTATGTAGGACCTTTCAAGATACTCGAAAGTGTAGGTCCTGTAGCATACAAGCTTGACCTACCGGAAGAACTCGACAGGATTCATCCCACATTCCACGTGTCGAACTTGAAGAAGTGCCTCGCTGATGAGAATCTCCATATTCCACTGGAAGATATTCAGATTGATGAATCCATGCATTTTATTGAAAGACCAGTGGAGATCATGGACTACAGAGAAAAGCGTCTTCGACGAAGTCACATTCCAATCGTTAGGGTACGCTGGGAGTCGAAACGGGGACCTGAGTTTACTTGGGAACATGAAGACTCAATGCGTGAAAAATACCCGCATCTTTTTCCTACTACTTCAACTATTTAAATTTCGGGACGAAATTCCTAAAAGTAGGGGATACTGTAAAAATCGGGTCTCCAAAACCCGCTCCGTTTTGTAATCTTGTACCAAGTTATAAAAGGTGCGTTAATTATTTATGATTATTTTGAGTTAAAACGTTACATAATTAATAAATAAACTAAACTATAAAAATTATATTTGATAAAAAGTTAAAATAAAACAAATAAAAAATATTTGAAGCTGCCGGGACTCGAACCCGGGTCAGCCAAGTCTTTAAACAACTTAACTTTCATTCCCTAAACCACTCCGCCACAATGTGTTTTCTGTTAACTCTAGGAAAACAAAAGAAACTTATACACAAACTCAGTTTAACCTATGATACCATCTGAAAACCGGTAAACAACAAACAATCGTCAAATCGATTTTTACCTCACAATTTCAGTTATAACCGATGTATTACGGTTTCTAATCAAGTTAAAATTGATTGAAACTTTAAGTCTTATCATTTTCGGCTTTTGAAACCGAAAATTCATCAAGTTCTGATTTAATTCAAGCTCCAGATCATTCGCACGATTCAGAACTATCACAACAATACTCAATTTCATTTTCGTCGCATTTTTGAACCATAAGATCTTCTGAATCAGTTCGCCGGAAAATTTCTGCAAGTCACCGGAAAACCGGGACTCACATTCTCACGGTAATTCCTCCGACTCTTTTTGTTTAAAACATGTGATTAATCAGTCTCTAACACAACTTCATCATCAGAATCGATCCTAGTCAGCGTTTATCGAAAATCTTATCTTCGCCGGAAAGTTTCTGAGACTGCCGGAATCACACTGTGAACTGGTATGATATCCTAAACTTCTTTTAAACCTTGTTTAAGTGACTCAACTTTATGAATAATCGATCAACGCTGTTAATTGGTTTCAACAGCCGGAGTTTATTTCCAGTACCGACGAACCTCCGCCGGATTTCTGTGAATAACATCAATCTGTATAGTCGGTTCCTTAAACTCTCTCCATTCTCTACTTTTGAATTACTGTTAATGTCTGAGAACTTTATAAATCACAAATCAATCATAACCAGTCGAATTATGCTGTCTGTGTAAATCGGCGAAGAAGATGAAGTGATAACAGAACATAAGATTAATTAAAATCGGAAGTTTAAACAGGTTAGACACACAGTCCAGCGGTGGACTGTGTGCAAACAAAACTATACACGTCCCGAGTTCGATCCTTGCTACACGCACGCCTTGTGTAATAATATGCCTTTTTGATCAAGAACTAAACCGGGTTAAAACAGATAGTTGTTAAGTATAATAAAAACCAAGAATATACCGGGTTAGACACACAGTCCAGCGGTGGACTGTGTGCAAAATGAACTTCACGTCGCGCGTTCGAATCTTATCATGAGCACCGGTCCAATTGAAATAAAACGTTTTTGCAAATAAAGGAATTTTCGGTTAATTCAAATAAGTGTATAAATGTAATAAAAAACGAGTTTATAACGGGTTAGACACGTAGCTCAGTTAGTAGAGCTACGTGCACGCGAACGGAAGGTCGCCGGTTCGAATCCCACCCGGCGCAGAATTATCCGCGGACCGAACCGGTCAACGGTCAACGGTCAACACTTAAAAAAATATATTTTTTTATATTTTTTATTTATTTAATTTAATTTAAAAATCAACTAAAAATACTTAAAAATAACATTTTTAAAGATAGAAAATAGCCATAAACTCACAAAAATATATCTAAAATTTTCATTAAAATCCTTAATAAAATCCATCCACCTAATATATTTTTCCATTATTATTTAGGTTAGTATTCCTCGTCGATCTGCTCATCTAAATCGTGCGCATCTCACCATCTCAAATTCAACGCACCCAATGTGAGTGAACCTTTCAAATTCCCGTTTTAATCACGTTTTTGGGGTGTATCATGTGTCTTTGTTTATATACATATTATAACTAAACTATTGTGCATACATCATATCATGACATGTGTATTTAGTTTGTTGCTGTTAAGTAGTTATTATTGGATGCAAATTATTATTTCAATACATGCAATTGCCGAGGCCGCCGCTCCCCATTCGTGAGGTTTGAGCTTGTTCCCAATTTTATTATGCGGTTGAACCTGGCGTGCCCGCAACGATCGGCTCCGTTTGATTGAGCCTTGATCGCACAGTTCATTTTACATTTCAGTACATGCAATACGATCGGCTCCGTTTGATTGAGCCTTGATCGCACAGTTCATTTTACATTTTAGTACATGCAATACGATCGGCTCCGTTTGATTGAGCCTTGATCGCACAGTTCATTTTACATTTCAGTACATGCAATACGATCGGCTCCGTTTGATTGAGCCTTGATCGCACAGTTCATTTATGTTAGTTATCGTATGATATTGGTATGTTCATGTATGCTATCAAGTGTTATTGTATGTTATAATTGTAACTGCTATTTGCCAATGCTTGATTACTTACATTAGCTCTTTTATGATTATGCACAATATTTCATTGATAAACTAACCATAAAATCATTATCAAATGTTTATCTAATAAGGTTCACTCGCCAACTTATGTTGACCCAAAAACTCCCATTTTACACATGATACAGGTGAACCAGCAGCAGCTAGGAACACATAGGACCTGGATTAGAAGAATAAAACGATTTTAGTATTGGGATTGTTATGTTTGGTTATTTCGTTTGTATTGAATGAACATGTTTGGATGTTTGAAAATGTAACTTTAACTTTATTAATTATGAAACATAATAGTAAATGTCATGTGCTTTGGTGATAACCCAATTATGCCCCGATTCTTATCTTCCGCTGCGGGTCGGGGTGTGACACAATCGACCTATAACTCGGGTTTGTGAATAGGCTTATGTCTATAGTCTAGGAGTCCTCAGTGGACCCTTCCAAGACCCTACGTAAGAACCGGATCTAATATAATTCCCTAAACCTACCCTTTGACTCGTTTAAAACTTTTTATTGTTTTTCCCAATCCCCGGGTACACGATACGTCTCTTAAAATCGACCTATAACTCGGGTTAGTGAATCGGCTCATGTCTTTGGTCAAGGAGGCCTTCGTGGACCCTTCCAAGACCCTACGTAAGAACCGGATCTATGATAATTCTCTAAACCTACCCTTTGACTCGTTTTAAACTTTTTAGTATTTTACTCAATACCCGGGTACACGATACGTCTCTTACATCGGCCTATAACTTGGGTTTCTGAATTAGCTCATGTCTTTGGTCTAGAAGGCCTCCGTGGACCGTTCCAAAACCCTACGTCAGAACCAGATCTAGGAAAATTCCCTAAACCTACCCTTTGACTTGTTATAAACTTTTTAGTGTTTTGCCCAATACCCGGGTACACGACACGTCCCTTACAACTGATCTATAACTCGGGTTTGTGAATCGACATATATCTTTTGTCTAGGAGGCCTCCGTGGACTCTTCCAATACCCTACATAAGAACCGGATCTAGGATAATTCCCTAAACCTACCCTTTGACTCTTTTTAAACTTTTTAGTGTTTGCCCAATACCCGGGTACACGATACGTCTCTTACAATCGACCTATAACTCGGGTTAGTGAATCGGCTCATGTCTTTGGTTAAGGAGGCTTCCGTGGACCCTTCCAAGACCCTACGTAAGAACCAGAACTAGAAAAATTCCCTAAACCTACCCTTGACTAATTTTAATCTTTTTAGAGTTTTGCCCAATACCCGGGTTCACGATACGTCTCTTACAATCGACCTATAACTCGGGTTTGTGAATCGGCTTATGTCTTTGGTCTAGCTAGCCTCCGTGGACCCTTCCAAGACCCTACATAAGAACCGGATCAAGGAAAATTCCCCTAACCCCTAACCCCTAACCCTGAACCCTGAACCCTGAACCCTGAACCCTGAACCCTGAACCCTGACCCCTGAACCCTGACCCCTAAACCCTAAACCCTAAACCCTACCCGGGTATTGGGCAAAACACTAAAAAGTTTAAAACGAGTCAAAGGGTAGGTTTGGGGAATTTTCCTACCTCTGGTTCTTATGTAGGGTCTTGGAAGGGTCCACGGAGGCCTCCTAGGCCAAAGGCTTAAGCCTATTAACAAACCCGAGTTATAGGTCGATTGTAAGAGACGTATCGTGTACCCGGGTATTGGGCAAAACTACTAAAAGTTTAAAACGAGTCAAGGGTAGGTTTAGGGAATTTTTCTAGATCCAGGTTCTTTACAAGGGTCTTGGAAGGGTCCACGAGGCCTCCTGACCAAAGACATGAGCGATTCACTAACCCGAGTTATAGGTCGATTGTAAGAGACGTACAGTACCCGGTTATTGGGCAAAACACTAAAAAGTTTAAAACGAAGTCAAAGGGTTGGTTTAGGGAATTTTTCCTAGATCCGGTTCTTACATAGGTCTGGAAGGTCACGGAGGCCTCCTAGACCAAAACATAAGCCGATTCCCAAACCCGAGTTATAGGTCGATTGTAAGATATCGTGTACCCGGGTATTGAGCAAAACACTAAAAAGTTTAAAACAGTCAAAGGGTAGGTTTAGGGAATTTTCCTATATCCGGTTCTTACGTAGGGTCTTGACGGTCACGGAGGCCTCCAGACCAAAGACATGAGCCGATTCCAAACCCGAGTTATAGGTCGATTGTAAGAGAGTATCGTGTACCGGGTATTGGGCAAAACACTAAAAAGTTTAAAACGAGTCAAAGGGAAAGTTTAGGGAATTTCCTATCCGGTTCTTACGTAGGGTCTTGGAAGGTCCAGGAGGCCTCCAAGACCAAAGACATGAGCTGATTCACAAACCCGAGTTATAGGTCGATGTAAGAGAGTATCGTGTACCGGGTATGGGCAAAACATAAAAGTTTAAAACGAGTCAAAGGGTAGGTTTAGGAATTTCCTAATCGGTTCTTAGTAGGTCTTGGAGTCCATGGAGGCCTCCTAGACCAAAGACATGAGCTGATTCACAAACCCGAGTTATAGGTCGATCGTAAGGGACGTATCGTGTATCCAGGGTATTGGGCAAAATTTTAAAGTTTGAAACGAGTCAAAGGCTAGGTTTTTAGGAATTCTCCTAATTCGAATCTTGTGTATGGTCTTGGAAGGGTACACAGAGGCCTCGTAGACCCAAGACACAAGTCGATTCACAAACCCGACTTATAGGTCAGTTGTTAGGGAAGTGTCGTGTAGCCGGGTATTGGGCAAAACTATAAAAGGTTTGAAACGACTTAAAGGGTAGGTCTAGGGAACTTTCCTAAATCCGGTTCTTACATAGGGTCTTGGAATGGTCCACGGAAGCCTCCTAGACAAAAGACATAAGCCGATTCCGAAACCCGAGTTATAGGTCGATTGTAAGAGACGTATCAAGTACCCGAGTATTGGCAAAACACTAAAAAGTTTAAAAGGATGCAAAGGGTGGGTTTAGGGAATTTTCCTAGTTCTAGTTCTTACGTAGGGTCTTGGAAGGGTCAATGGAGGCCTCCTAGACCAAAGACATGAGCTGATTCACTAACCCGAGTTACAGGTCGATTGTAAGAGACGTATCGTGTACCCGGGTATTGGGCAAAACTCTAAAAAGATTAAAACGAGTCAAGGGTAGGTTTAGGGAATTTTTTCTAGATCTAGTTCTTACATAGGGTCTTGGAAGGGTCCACATAGGCCTCCTTGACCAAAGACATGAGCCGATTCACTAACCCGAGTTATAGGTCGATTGTAAGAATGTATCGTGTATCCGGGTATTGGGCAAACACTAAAAAGTTTAAAACGAGTCAAAGGGTAGGTTTAGGGAATTATCCTAGATCCGGTTCTTACGTAGGGTCCTTGAAGGTCCACGGAGGCCTCTTAGACCAAAGACATAAGCCGATTTACAAACCCGAGTTATAGGTCGATTGTAAGAGACGTATCGTGTACCCGGGTATTGGACAAAAAACTAAAAAGTTATAACAACTCAAAGGGTAGTTTAGGGAATTTTCCTTGATCTGGTTCTGACGTACGGTTTTGGAAGGGTCCACGGAGGCCTTCTAGACCAAAGACATGAGCTAATTCAGAAACCCAAGTTATAGGTCGATTGTAAGAGACGTATCGTGTACCCGGTATTGAGCAAAATACTAAAAAGTTTAAAATGAGTCAAAGAGTAGGTTTAGGGAATTATCCTAGATCCAGTTCTTACGTTGGGTCTTGGAAGGGTCCACGGAGGCCTCCTTGACCAAAGACATGAGCTGATTCACTAACCCGAGTTATAGGTCGATTTTAAGAGACGTATCGGGTACCCGGGTATTGAGCAAAACACTAAAAAGTTTAAAACGAGTCAAAGGGGAGGTTTAGGGAATTATCATAGATCTGGTTCATAAGTAGGGTCTGGAAGGTTCCACGGAGGCCTCCTACACCAAAGATATGAGCCGATTCACAAACCCGAGTTATAGGTCGATTGTAAGAGACGTATCATGTACCCAGGTATTGAGCAAATAACTAAAAAGTTTAAAACGAGTCAATGGGTAGGTTTAGGGAATTTTCCGAGATCCGGTTCTTACGTTGGGTCTTGGAAGGGTCCACGGAGGCCTCCTAGACCAAATACATGAGCCGATTCACAAATCCGAGTTATAGGTTGATTGTAAGGGACGTGTCGTGTACCATAGTATTGGGCAAAACTATAAAAAGTTTGAAACGAGTCAAAGGGTAGGTCTAGGGAATTTTCCTAAATCCGGTTCTTACGTAGGGTCTTGGAAGGGTCCACGGAGGCCTCCTTGACCAAAGACATGAGCCGATTCACTAACCCGAGTTATAGGTCGATTTTAAGAGACGTATCGGGTACCCGGGTATTGAGCAAAACACTAAAAAGTTTAAAACGAGTCAAAGGGAGGTTTAGGGAATTATCATAGATCCGGTTCTTACGTAGGGTCTGGAAGGTTCCACGGAGGCCTCCTATACCAAAGATATGAGCCGATTCACAAACCCGAGTTATAGGTCGATTGTAAGAGACGTATCGTGTACCCAGGTATTGGGCAAAAACTAAAAAGTTTAAAACGAGTCAAGGGTAGGTTTAGGGAATTTTCCGAGATCCGGTTCTTACGTTGGGTCTTGGAAGGGTCCACGGAGGCCTTCTAGACCAAAATATGAGCGATTCACAAACCGAGTTATAGGTTGATTGTAAGAGACGTATCGTGTACCCGGGTATTGGCAAAACTACTAAAAAGTTTAAACGAGTCAAAGGGTAGGTTTAGGGAATTTTCCTAAATCGGTTCTTACGTAGGGTCTTGGAAGGGTCCACGGAGGCCTTCCTAGACCAAAAACATAGCCGATTCACAAACCCGAGTTATAGGTCGAATTTAAGAGACGTATCGTGTCCCCGGTATTGGCAAAATATAAAAAGTTTAAAACGAGTCAAAGGGTAGGTTTAGGGAATTTTCCTAGATCCGGTTCTTACGTAGGGTCTTGGAAGGGTCCACGGAGGCCTCCTTGACCAAAGACATGAGCCGATTCACAACCCGAGTTATAGGTCGATTTAAGAGACGTATCGTGTACCCGGGTATTGAGCAAAAACTAAAAAGTTTAAACGAGTCAAAGGGTAGGTTTAGGGAATTTTCCTAGATCCGGTTCTTACGTAGGGTCTTGGAAGGGTCCACGGAGGCCTCCTAACCAAAAATATGAGCCGATTCACAAACCCGAGTTATAGGTCGATTGTAAGGACGTATCGTGTACCCAGGTATTGGGCAAAACTTAAAAAGTTTAAACGAGTCAAAGGGTAGGTTTAGGGAATTTCCTAATCCGGTTCTTACGTAGGGTCTTGGAAGGTCCACGGAGGCTCCTAGACCAAACATAAGCCATTCACAAACCGAGTTATAGGTGATTTAAGAGTTCTGTACCCGGATTGGCAAAACTCTAAAAAGTTTAAACAGTAAAGGGTAGGTTAGGGAATTTTCCTAATCCGTTCTTACGTGGGTTTGGAAGGGTCCACGAGGCCCTAACCAAAACATAAGCTGATTCACAAACCAGTTATAGGTCGATTAAGAGACGTATCGTGTACCCGGGTATTGGAAAAACAAAAAGTTTAAAACGAGTCAAAGGGTAGGTTTAGGGAATTATCCTAGATCGGTTCTTACTGGGTCTTGGAAGGTCACGGAGCCTCCTTGACCAAAGACATGAGCCGATTCATAACCCAGTTATAGTGATTGTAAGAACGTATCGTGTACCCGGGTATTGGCAAAACACTAAAAAGTTTAAAAGGAGTCAAAGGGAGGTTTAGGAATTTCTAGATCCGTTCTTACGTAGGGTCTGGAAGGTCCACGGAGGCCTCCTAACAAAGAATACCGATTCACAAACCGAGTTATAGGTCGATTTAAGAGACGTATCGTGTACCCGGATTGGGCAAAAACTAAAAAGTTAAAACAGTCAAAGGGTAGGTTTAGGGAATTTTCAATCGGTTCTACGTGGTTTGGAAGGGTCCACGAGGCCTTCTAGACCAAAAATGAGCATTCAAAACCAGTTATAGGTTGATTGTAAGGACGTATCGTGTACCCGGTATTGGCAAAACTAAAAAGTTTAAAACGAGTCAAAGGGTAGGTTAGGGAATTATCCTAGATCCGGTTCTTACGTGGGTCTTGGAAGGGTCCACGAGGCCTCCTGACCAAAGACATAGCCGATTCACAAACCGAGTTATAGGTCGATTTAAGAGACGTATCGGTACCGGGTATTGGAAAAACTAAAAATTTTAAAAGAGTCAAAGGGAGGTTTAGGGAATTTCTAGATCCGGTTCTTACGTAGGTCTGGAAGGTCCACGGAGGCCTCCTAGACAAAGATATGAGCCGATTCACAAACCGAGTTATAGGTCGATTGTAAGAGACGTATCGTGTACCGGTATTGAGCAAAAACTAAAAAGTTTAAAACGAGTAAAAGGGTAGGTTTAGGGAATTTCCAGATCCGGTTCTTACGTGGGTCTTGGAAGGGTCCACGGAGGCCTCTAGACAAAAATGAGCCGATTCACAAACCCGAGTTATAGGTTGATTGTAAGGACGTTCGTGTACCCAGTATTGGCAAAAACTAAAAAGTTTAAACGAGTCAAGGGTAGGTTAGGGATTTTCCAAATCGGTTCTTACGTGGGTCTTGGAAGGGTCCACGGAGGCTTCTAAACCAAAAATAAGCCGATTCACAAACCCGAGTTATAGTCGATTAAGGACGTTCGTGTACCCGTATTGGGAAAAATATAAAAAGTTTAAACGAGTCAAAGGGTAGGTTTAGGGAATTTTCCTAAATCGGTTCTTAGTAGGGTCTTGGAAGGGTCCAGGAGGCTCCTAGACCAAAGACATAGCGATTCACAACCCGAGTTATAGGTGATTTAGAGACGTATCGGTACGGTATTGGCAAAACATAAAAAGTTTAAAAGGATCAAAGGGAGGTTTAGGGAATTATCTAATCCGGTTCTTACGTAGGGTCTTGGAAGGTCCACGGAGGCTCCTAACCAAAGAATAAGCGATTCACAAACCCAGTTATAGGTCGATTTAAGAGACGTATCGTGTACCCGGGTATTGGAAAAACAATAAAGTTTAAACGAGTCAAGGTAGGTTTAGGGAATTTTCCGAGATCGGTTTTACGTTGGGTTTGGAAGGGTCCACGGAGCCTTCTAGACCAAATATATGAGCGATTCACAAATCCGAGTTATAGGTTGATTGTAAGGACGTGCGTGTACCCGGGTATTGAGCAAAACACTAAAAAGTTTAAAACGAGTCAAAGGGGAGGTTTAGGGAATTATCATAGATCCGGTTCTTACTTAGGGTCTTGGAAGGTCCACGGAGGCCTCCTAGACCAAAGACATGAGCTGATTCACAAACCCGAGTTATAGGTCGATTGTAAGGGACGTATCGTGTACCCCAGTTATTGGGCAAAATTCTAAAAAGTTTGAAACGAGTCAAAGGAAAGGTTTTTTGGAAATATCCTATATTCGAATCTTGTGTAGGGTATTGGAAAGGTACACAGAGGCCTCCTAGACCCAAGACAAAAGCTGATTCACAAACCTTAGTTATAGGTCAGTTGTAAGGGACGTGTCGTGTACCCGGGTATTGGGCAAAACTCTAAAAGTTTAAAATGAGTCAAGGGTAGTTTAGGGAATTTTCCTAGTTCCGGTTCTTACGTAGGGTCTTGGAAGAGTCCATGGAGGCCTCCTAGACCAAAGACATGAGCCGATTCGGTAACCCGAGTTATAGGCCGATTGTAAGAGACGTATCGTGTACCCGGTATTGGGCAAAACTTTAAAAGTTTAAAACGAGTCAAGGGTAGGTTTAGGGAATTTTTCAAGATTCGGTTCTGACGTAGGGTTTTGGAAGGGTCCATGGAGGCCTTCTAGACCAAAGACATGAGCCTATTCACTAACCCGAGATATAAGTCGATTGTAAGAGACGTATCGTGTACCCGGGTATTGAGCAAAACACTAAAAAGTTTAAAACGAGTCAATGGGTAGGTTTAGGGAATTTTCCTAGATCCGGTTGTTACGTAGGGTCCTGGAAGGGTCCACGGAGGCCTCCTAGACCAAATACGTGAGCCGATTCACAAACCCCAGTTATATGTCGATTGCAAGGGAAGTGTCGTGTACCCGAGTATTAGGTAAAACACTAAAAAGTTTGAAACGAGTCAAAGGGTAGGTCTAGGGAATTTTCCTAAACCGGTTCTTCCGTTGGGTCCTGGAAGTGTCCATGGAGGCCTGTTAGACCCAATATATGAGTCGATTTGCAAAACCCGAGTTATAGGTCGATTGTAAGGGATGTATCGTGTACCCTTTGATTCGTTTCAAACTTTTAGAGTTTTGCCCAATACTCGGGTACACGACACGTCCCTTACAATCGACCTATAACTCGGATTTGTGAATCGGCTCATGTATTTGGTCTAGGAGGCCTCCGTGGACCCTTCCAAGACCCTACATAAGAACCGAATCTAGGAAAATTCCCTAAACCTACCCAATGACTTGTTTTAAACTTTTTAGTGTTTTGCTCAATACATGGGTACACGATACGTCTCTTACAATCGACCTATAACGCGGGTTTGTGAATCGGCTCATATCTTTGGTCTAGGAGGCCTCCGTGGAACCTTCCAAGACCCTACGTAAGAAACGGATCTTGGAAAATTCCCTAAACCTACCCTTGACTCATTTTAAACTTTTTAGAGTTTTGCCCAATACCCGAGTACACGACACGTCCCTTACAACCAACCTATACTCAGGTTTGTGAATCGGATCATGTGTTGGGTCTAGGAGGCCTCCATGACCCTTCTAAGAACCTACGTAAGAACTGGAACTAGGAAAATTCCCTAAACCTACCATATTACTTGTTTCAAAGCTTTTATAGTTTTGCCAAATACCCGGGTACATGACACGTCCTTACAACTGACGTATAACTCGAGTTTGTTAATCGGCTTGTGACTTGGTGCTCGGATGGACCCCTCCGTTAGATACCCTTCCAAGAGTTTTGCCCAATAACCGGGTACACGATACGTCCCTTAAATCGACCAATAACTCGGGTTTGTAAATCGGCTCATGTATTGGGCCTGATAGGCCTCTGTGGACCCTTCCAAGACCCAACGCAAGAACCGGATATAGGAAAATTCCCTAAACCTACCCTTTGAGTCGTTTTAAACTTCTTAGTTTTTTTCCCAATACCCGGTACACGATACGTCTCCTACAATCAACCTAGAACTCGGGTTTGTGAATTGGCTCATGTCTTTGGTCTAGGAGGCCTCCGTTGAACCTTCCAAGACCCTTCGTATGAACGGATCTAGGATAATTCCTAAGCCTACCCTTTGACTCGTTTTAAACTTTTTATTGTTTTTCCAATACCCGGATACATGATACGTCTCTTAAAATCGACCTATAACTCGGGTTTGTGAATCGGCTCATATATTGGGTCTAATAGGCCTCCTGGACACTTCCAGGACCCAACGAAGAACCGAATTTAGGAAACTTCCCTAGACCTTACCCTTTACTCGTTTCAACTTTTTAGAGTTTTGCCTAATACTCGGGTACACGACACGTCCCTTGCAATCGACATATAACTCGGGTTTGTGAATCGGCTCATGTATTTGGTCTAGGAGGGCCTCCGTGGACCCTTCCAAGACCCTACGTAAGAACCGGATCTAGGAAAATTCCCTAAACCTACCCATTGACTCGTTTTAAACTTTTTAGTGTTTTGCTCAATACCTGGGTACAAGATACGTCTCTTACAATCGACCTATAACTCGGGTTTGTGAATCGGCTCATATCTTTGGTCTAGGAGGCCTCCGTGAACCTTCCAAGACCCTACGTAAGAACGGATCTTGGAAAATTCCCTAAACCTACCCTTGACTCATTTTAAACTTTTAGAGTTTTGCCCAATACCCGAGTACACGACACGTCCCTTACAACCAACCTATATCTGAGGTTTGTGAATCGGATCATGTCTTGGGTCTAGGAGGCCTCCATGGACCCTTCTAGAACCTACGCAAGAACCGGAACTAGGAAAATTCCCTAAACCTACCCTATGACTCGTTTTAAAGCTTTTATAGTTTTGCCAAATACCCGGGTACATGACACGTCCCTTACAACTGACGTATAACTCGAGTTTGTGAATCGGCTTGTGACTTGGGTCTAGGAGGCCTCCGTGTGTACCCTTCCAAGACCCTACACAAGATCCGAATATAAGGAATTCCCTAAACCTACCCTTGAATCGTTTCAAACTTTTAGAGTTTTGCCCAATAACTGGGTACACGATACGTCCCTTACAATGACCAATAACTCGGGTTTGTAAATCGGCTCATGTATTGGGCCTAATAGGCCTCTGTGGACCCTTCCAAGACCCAACGCAAGAACCGGATATTGGAAAATTCCCTAAACCTACCCTTTGAGTCATTTTAAACTTCTTAGTGTTTTTCCCAATACACGGGTACACGATACGTCTCCTACAATCGACCTATAACTCGGGTTTGTGAATTGGCTCATGTCTTTGGTCTAGGAGGCCTCCGTGGAACCTTACAAGACCCTACGTAGAACCGGATCTAGGATAATTCCCTAAACCTACCCTTTGACTCATTTTAAACTATTTATTGTTTTTCCCAATACCCGGATACACGATACCTCTCTTAAAATCGACTATAACTCGGGTTTGTGAATCGGCTCATATATTGGGTCTAGGCCTCCGTGGACACTTCCAGGACCCAAAGGAAGAACCGGATTTAGGAAACTTCCCTAGACCTACCCTTTGACTCGTTTCAAACTTTTTAGAGTTTTTCCTAATACTCGGGTACACGACCCGTCCCTTGCAATCGACATATAACTCGGGTTCGTAAATCGGCTCATGTATTTGGTCTAGGAGGCCTCCGTGGACCCTTCCAAGACCCTACATAACAACTGGATCTAGGAAAATTCCCTAAACCTACCCATTGACTCGTTTTAAACTTTTTAGTGTTTTGCTCAATACATGGGTACACGATACATCTCTTACAGTCGACATATAACTCGGGTTTGTGAATCAGCTCATGTCTTTGGTCTAGAAGGCCTCCGTGGACCCATCCAAAACCCTACGTAAGAACTGGATCTAGGAAAATTCCTTAAACCTACCATTTGACTTCTTTTAAACTTTTTAGTGTTTGCCCAATACCTGGGTACACGATACGTCGCCTACAATCGACTTATAACTCGGGTTAGTGAATCGGCTCATGTCTTTGGTCTAGCAGGCCTCCGTGGACGCTTCCAAGACCCTACGTAAGAACCGAATCTAGAAAAATTCCCTAAACCTACCCTTGACTCATTTTAAACTTTTAGAGTTTTCCCCAATACCCGGATACACGATACGTCTCTTACAATCGACCTATAACTCGGGTTACCGAATCGGCTCATGTCTTTGGTCTAGGAGGCCTCCATGGACCTTCCAAGACCCTACGTAAGAACCGAAACTAGAAAAATTCCCTAAACCTACCCTTGACTCGTTTTAAACTTTTAGAGTTTTGCCCAATACCCGGGTACACGACACGTCCCTTACAACTGACCTAAAACTCAGGTTTGTGAATCGGCTTGTGTCTTGGGTCTAGGAGGCCTCTGTGTACCCTTCCAAGACCCTACAGCAGATTCGAATATAGGAGAATTCCAAAAAACCTAGCCTTTGACTCGTTTCAAACTTTTTAGAATTTTGCCCAATACCTGGGGTACACGATGCGTCCCTTACAATCGACCTATAACTCGGGTTAGTGAATCAGCTCATGTCTTTGGTCTAGGAGGCCTCCGTGGACCTTCCAAGACCCTACGTAAGAACCGGATCTATGATAATTCCCTAAACCTGCCCTTTGACTCGTTTTAAACTTTTTAGTGTTTTGCTCAATACCCGGGTACACGATACGTCTCTTACAATCGACCTGTAACTCGGGTTTGTGAATCAGCTCATGTCTTTGGTCTAGAAGGCCTCCGTGGACCCTTCCAAAACCCTACGTAAGAACTGGATCTAGGAAAATTCCTTAAACCTACCCTTTGACTTGTTTTAAACTTTTTAGTGTTTTGCCCAATACCTGGGGTACACGATACATCGCTTACAATCGACTTATAAATCGGGTTAGTGACTCGGCTCATGTCTTTAGTCTAGCAGGCCTCCGTGGACCCTTCTAAGACCCTACGTAAGAACTGAATCTAGAAAAATTCCCTAAACCTACCCTTGAGTTGTTTTAAACTTTTAGAGTTTTGCCCAATACCCGGGTACACGATACGTCTCTTACAATCGATCTATAACTCGGGTTACCGAATCGGCTCATGTCTTTGGTCTAGGAGGCCTCCATGGACCCTTCCAAGACCCTACGTAAGAACCGGAACTAGGAAAATTCCCTAAACTACCCTTGACTCGTTTTAAACTTTTAGAGTTTTACCCAATGCCCGGGTACACGACACGTCCCTTACAACTGACTTATAACTCAGGTTTGTGAATCGGCTTGTGTCTTGGGTCTAGGAGGCCTCTGTGTACCGTTCCAAGACCCTACACCAGATTCGAATATAGGAGAATTCCAAAAAACTAGCCTTTGACTCGTTTCAAACTTTTTAGAATTTGCCCAATACCTGGGGTACACGATGCGTCCCTTACAATCGACCTATAACTCGGGTTAGTGAATCAGCTCATGTCTTTGGTCTAGGAGGCCTCCGTGGACCTTCCAAGACCCTACGTAAGAACCGGATCTATGATAATTCCCTAAACCTCCCCTTTGACTCGTTTTAAACTTTTTAGTGTTTTGCTCAATACCCGGGTACACGATACTTCTCTTACAATCGACCTATAACTCGGTTTGTGAATCAGCTCATGTCTTTGGTCTAGAAGGCCTCCGTGGACCCTTCCAAAACCCTACGTAAGAACTGGATCTAGGAAAATTCCTTAAACCTACCCTTTGACTTGTTTTAAACTTTTTAGTGTTTTGCCCAATACCTGGTACACGATACATCGCCTACAATCGACTTATAAATCGGGTTAGTGAATCGGTTCATGTCTTTAGTCTAGCAGGCCTCCGTGGACCCTTCTAAGACCCTACGTAAGAACTGAATCTAGAAAAATTCCCTAAACCTACCCTTGACTCGTTTTAAACTTTTAGAGTTTTCCCCAATACCCGGGTACACGATACGTCTCTTACAATCGATCTATAACTCGGGTTACCGAATCGGCTCATGTTTTTGGCTAGGAGGCCTCCATGGACCCTTCCAAGACCCTACGTAAGAACCGGAACTAGGAAAATTCCTAAACTAACCTTGACTCGTTTTAAACTTTTAGAGTTTTGCCCAATACCCGGGTACACGACACGTCCCTTACAACTGACCTATAACTCAGGTTTGTGAATCGGCTTGTCTTTTGGGTCTAGGAGGCATGTGTGTTGTCACACCCCGACCCGCAGCGGAATAAGAGTCGGGGCATAATTGGGTTATCACCAAAGCTCATGATATTTACTAATATGTTTCATATTTATTAAAGTCAAAATTACATTCCAAATAATCCAAGCATGTCCATACAATACAAAGAAAATAACCAAGCAAAATAATTCCAAGCTCTAAATCATTTTATTCTTCTAGTCCAATCCTATGTGTTTCTGGCTGCAGCTGGTTCACCTGTATCATGTGTAAAAATGGGGGTTTTTGGGTCAACATAAGTTGGCGAGTGAACCTTGTTAGACAAACATTTATTTTGGATTATTTACTTGTTAGTTTATCAATGAAAAATTGTGCATAATCATAAATGAGCAAATGTAAATAATCAAGCAGTAGCATTAGCAATCACAACTATAACATACAATAACATATGATAGCATACATTAACATACCAACATCATACGATAAATAACATGAATGAAACTGTGCGATCAAGGCTCAATCAAACGGAGCCGATCGTATTGCATGTACTGAAAATGATAAATGTCTGTGCGATCAAGGCTCAATCAAACGGAGCCGATCGTATGTTGGCACGCCAGGTTCACGCTCATAATGTAATGGGGAACATGCTCAACGCTCATAATGTAATGGGGAGCGGCGGCCTATGAAATTGGATGTACTGAAAATAATAAATTGAATCTAACAATAACCACACAAACAGTTGAAACAAGCTGAATACACATGTTCATGATATGATGTATGCACAATGATTTAAATATAATATATAGCAAGACACATGATACACCCCAAAAACGTGATTAAAACGGGGAATTGTAAAGATTCACTCACATTGGGTGCGTTTGATTGGAGATGATGAGATGCGCACGAGTCGGGAGAGTTGAACAACGAGAATTACTAACCTAAATAATAACGGAAAAATATAGTAAATGAGTGGATTTTATTAAGGATTTTAATGGAATTTTTAGATATATTTTTGTGAGTTTAAGTCTATTTTCTATCTTTGAAAATATTATTTTTAAGTTTTTTAATTGATTTTTAAATTAAATTAAATAAATAAAAAATATAAAAAAATTGTTTATTTTTGCGTTGACCGTTGACCGTTGACTTGTTGACCTGTAGACCGGTTCGGTCAGTGTGCATGTATGCGCTGGGTGAGACTCGAACCCGAGACCTCCCGCACGCGTGCACGCAGCTCTACCAACTGAGCTACGTGTCTAACCCGAAATAATCTTGCTTTTAATTATATTTATATACTAATTCGATTTATTCAAAATTCATTTGTTTTAAAAAAAAGATTTTAAATCATCGAACCGGTGCCGTTAACCAGACTCGAACGCGTGACGTGCGAGTTAGTGTTGCACACAGTCCACCGCTGGACTGTGTGTCTAACCTGGTTAATATTTCGGTTTTTATTATACTTAACATCTATTTAAGTTAACCCGGTTCGGTTAGAAAAATAAAACATTTTTATAACAGAGAGGGTGCGTGTATCAGGGATCGAACTCGTGTCGCGTATGAAATTTGTTTGCACACAGTCCACCGCTGGACTGTGTGTCTAACCCGTTCATATTACTGATTTTAAATAAACTTATAACTTAACTATCTTCGTCTTCTTCGCTCACTTTACAGTCGACTGTGTTACTAATCTGTTTCTTGCTTTTACGATTATCAATCATTCATAAGACTAAAATGAAATGGCAGAGACGGTGTTTGAAGTAAACATACCGTAGGAATGATTTATCACAGAATTTCCGACAATGCGTCGGCTCTGTTTTTTTTGAACTTCGACTGGCGAACAAATTAATAGTTTTGATTTAGTTAACTGTGGAATTGAAGTACTAAATAAGAGTTATCAGCAGGTTTGAATGGCTATACCGTTTTACAGCGGAAGATAAGGATTTTCAGAAGTTTTCCGGCGAGCAGAAATTATCCGATGACGACGTCTGAATTTGATTTCAATTGGAAGGTTTGAGTCAGAAATAGCTTAACAATCGATAGACCACGAAGGTATTGAAAGACTTACGGTTTTGATGAAGAATACGGTTTTCCGGCGACTTGCAGAATTTTTCCGGCGAGTTGATTTAAGCTTTCTGATGGACTGAATGTATGACGAAAGTGAAATGGAAAGTTTGTATGATGTTTCTGAGTCGCGAGAGGGGTCTTGATTGAAGTAATTCAGACATTGATTATTTTCGGTTATAAAAACCGATCATGATCAAAATTGAAGTTCATTCAAATCCGAATTGATTAGGATCGTCGGTGCACCGTTTTGTTCAGTAATTCGCGAGTAATCAATCGTCTTTGGACGATTGGTGACCGATTTCGGTTATGGTTTGGCATTCAGGTTGTTTTCTGTTTGAATATAAGTTTCATTTGTTTCCTAGTAATAACAGAAAACAACAAGTGGCGGAGTGGTGATGTGTGTGTGTGTTAAGTCTTTGGATTTCAATTTCCGGCTGACCCGGGTTCGAGCCCCGGCAGCAACATTTTATTTTTATTTATTTTGTTTTCACTTTTTATCAAATATAATTTTTATAGTTTAGTTTGTTTATTAATTATGTATCATTAAAAATAAAATAACCATAAATACACAACGTAACATTTATAACTTGATATTCGATTACAAAACGGAGCGGGTTTTGGAAACCCGTTCTTGACAAATGTTACATGTGTACCCTTCCAAGACCCTACACAAGATTCGAATATAGGAGAATTCCAAAAAACCTAGCCTTTGCCGCTTTTCAAACTTTTTAGAATTTTGCCCAATACCTGGGGTACACGATACGTCCCTCACAATCGACCTATAACTCGGGTTTGTGAATCAGCTCATGTCTTTGGTCTATGAGGCCTCCGTGGACCATCCAAGACCCTACGTAAGAACCGAATCTATGATAATTCCCAAAACCACCCCTTTGACTCGTTTTAAACTTTATAGTGTTTTGCTCAATACCCGGGTACACGATACGTTTCTTACAATCGACCTATAACTCGGGTTTGTGAATCGGCTCATGTCTTTGGTCTAGAGGCCTCCGTGGACCCTTCCAAACCCTACGTAGAACCGGATCTAGGAAAATTCCCTATAACCTACCTTTGACTCGTTTTAAACTTTTTAGAGTTTTGCCAATACCCGGGTACACGATACGTCCTCTTACAATCGACCTATAACTCGGTTTGTGAATCGGCTATGTCTTTGGTCTAGGAGGCCTCCGTGACCTTCCAAGACCCTACGTAAGAACCGGATCTAGGAAATTCCCTAAACCTACCCTTTGACTCGTTTTAAAACTTTTTATGTTTTGCCCAATACCCGGGTACACGATACGTCCCTTAAATCGACCTATAACTCGGGTTTGTGAATCGGCTATGTTTTGGTCTAGGAGGCCTCGTGGACCCTTCCAAGACCCTACGTAAGATACCGGATTAGGAAATTCCCTAAAACCTACCCTTTGACTCGTTTTAAAACTTTTTAGAGTTTTTGCCCAATACAGGGTACGATACGTCCTTACAATCGACCTATAACTCGGGTTTATGAATCAGGCTCATGTTTTGGTCTAGGAGGCCTCCGTGGACCCTTCCAAGACCCTACGTAAGAACCGGATCTAGAAAATTCCCTAAACCTACCCATTTGACTCGTTTTAAACTTTTTAGTGTTTTGCCCAATACCGGGTACACGATACGTCTCTTACAATCGACCTATAACTCGGGTTTGTGAATCGGCTCATTCTTTGGTCTAGGAGGCCTCCGTGGACCCTTCCAAACCCTACGTAAGAACCGGATCTAGGAAAATTCCCTAAACCTACCCTTTGACTCGTTTTAAACTTTTTAGAGTTTGCCAATACCCGGGTACACGACACGTCCCTTACAACTGACCTATAACTCGGTTTGTGAATCGGCTTATGTCTTTGGTCTAGGAGGCCTCCGTGACCCTTCCAAGACCCTACGACAGACCGATCTAGAGAATTCCCTAAACCTACCCTTTGACTCGTTTTAAACTTTTTATGTTTTGCCAATACCCGGGTACACGATACGTCTCTTACAATCGACCTATAACTCGGGTTTGTAATCGCTCATGTTTTGGTCTAGAAGGCCTCCGTGGACCCTTCCAAGACCCTACGTAAGAACCGATTAGGAAAATTCCCTAAACCTACCCTTTGACTCTTTTAAACTTTTTAGGTTTTGCCCAATACCCGGGTACACGATACGTCTCTACAATCGACTATAACTCGGGTTTGTGAATCGGCTCATGTATTTGGTCTAGGAGGCCTCCGTGGACCCTTCCAAGACCTACGTAAGAACCGGATCTAGGAAAATTCCCTAAACCTACCCTTTGACTCGTTTTAAACTTTTTAGGTTTTGCCAATACCGGGTACACGATACGTCTCTTACAATCGACCTATAACTCGGTTTGTGAATCGGCTCATGTCTTTGGTCTAGAGGCTCCGTGGACACTTCCAGAACCCTACGTAAGAACCGGATCTAGGAAAATTCCCTAAACCTACCCTTTGACTCGTTTAAACTTTTTAGAGTTTTGCCCAATACCGGGTACACGAACGTCCCTTACAATCGACCTATAACTCGGGTTTGTGAATCGGCTCATGTATTTGGTCTAGGAGGCCTCCGTGGACCCTTCCAAGACCCTACGTAAGAACCGGATCTAGAAAATTCCCTAAACCTACCCTTTGACTCGTTTTAAACTTTTTAGGTTTTGCCCAATACCCGGGTACACGATACGTCCTTACAATCGACCTATAACTCGGGTTTTGTAATCGCTCATGTCATTTGGTCCTAGAAGGCCTCCGTGGACCCTTCCAAGAACCCTACGTAAGAACGGATCTAGGAAAATTCCTAAACCTACCCTTTGACTTTTTAAACTTTTTAGTGTTTTCCCAATACCTGGTACACGATACGTTCCTACAATCGACCTATAACTCGGGTTTGTGAATTGGCTCATTTTTGGTCTAGGAGGCCTCCGTGGACCCTTCCAAGACCCTACGTAAGAACGGATCTGGAAAATTCCCTAAACCTACCTTTGACTCGTTTTAAACTTTTTAGAGTTTTTGCCCAATACCGGTACATGATACGTCCCTTACAATCGACCTATAACTCGGTTTGAATCGGCTCATGTTTTGGTCTACAGGCCTCCGTGGACCCTTCCAAGACCCTACGTAAGAACCGATATAGGAAAATTCCCTAAACCTACCCTTTGACTCGTTTAAACTTTTTAGAGTTTTGCCAATACCGGGTACACGATACGTCCCTTACAATCGACCTATAACTCGGGTTTGTGAATCGCTCATGTCTTTGGTCTAGAGGCCTCCGTGGACCTTCCAAGACCCTACGTAAGAACCGGATCTAGGAAAATTCCCTAAACCTACCCTTTGACTCGTTTTAAACTTTTTAGTGTTTTGCTCATACCGGTACACGATACGTCTCTTACAATCGACCTATAACTCGGGTTTGTGAATAGGCTCATGCTTTGGTCTAGAGGCCTCCGTGGACCCTTCCAAGACCCTACGTAAGAACTGATCTAGGAAAATTCCCTAAACCTAACCTTTGACTGTTTTAAACTTTTTAGTGTTTTGCCCAATACCCGGGTACACGATACGTCTCTACAATCGACTATAACTCGGGTTATGAATCGGCTCATGTCTTTGGTCTAGAGAGCCTCCGTGGACCCTTCCAAGACCCTACGTAAGAACCGGATCTAGGAAAATTCCCTAAACCTACCCTTGACTCGTTTTAAACTTTTAGAGTTTTGCTCAATACCGGGTACACGATACGTCCTTACAACGACCTATAACTCAGGTTTGTTAATCGGCTCATGTCTTTGGGTCTAGAGGCCTCCGTGGACCTTCCAAGAACCCTACGAAGAACGATCATAGGAAAATTCCTAAACCTACCCTTTGACTGTTTTAAACTTTTTAAGTTTTGCCAATACCGGGTACACGATACGTCCTTACAATCGACCTATAACTCGGGTTTTGAATCGCTCATGTTTTGGTCTAGAGGCTCCGTGGACCTTCCAAGACCCTACGTAAGAACCGGATCTAGAAATTCCTAAACCTACCCATTGACTGTTTTAAACTTTTTAGTGTTTTGCCATACCGTACACATACGTCTACACGACTAAACTGTGGAATGCTAGTTGCAAGGCCTCCGTGGACCCTTCCAAACCCTACGTAAGAACTGATCTAGGAAAATTCCTAAACCAAACCTTTGACTTGTTTAAACTTTTTAGTGTTTGCCCAATACCCGGTACACGATACGTCTCTGACAATCGACTTATAACTCGGGTTTGTGAATCGGCTCATGTCTTTGGTCTACGAGGCCTCCGTGGACCCTTCCAAGACCCTACGTAAGAACGGATCTAGAAAAATTCCCTAAACCTACCTTGACTCGTTTTAAACTTTTTAGGTTTTTTGCTCAATACCGGTACACGATACGTCTCTTACAATCGACCTATAACTCGGTTTGTAATCAGCTCATGTCTTTGGTCTAGAAGGCCTCCGTGGACCCTTCCAAAACCCTACGTTAGAACAGATCTAGGAAAATTCCTAAACCTACCCTTTGACTCGTTTTAAACTTTTTAGATTTTTGCCCAATACCGGGTACACGAACGTCCCTTACAATCGACCTATAACTGGGTTTGTGAATCGGCTCATGTTTGGTCTAGGAGGCCTCCGTGGACCCTTCCAAACCCTACGTAAGAACCGGATCTAGGAAATTCCTAAACCTACCTTTGACTGTTTTAAACTTTTTAGTGTTTGTCATACCTACGTAGCCACTAATAGGCCTCGTGGTACCCGTCCAAACCCTACGTAAGAACGTCTGGAAAATTCCTAAACCTACCTTTGACTTGTTTAAACTTTTTAGGTTTGCCCAATACCGGGTACAGATACGTCCTACAACGACTTAACTCGGTTGTGAATCGGCTCATGTCTTTGGTCTGACAGGCCTCCGTGGACCCTTCCAAGACCCTACGTAAGAGCCGGATCTAGAAAATTCCCTAAACCTACCCTTGACTCGTTTTAAACTTTTTAGTGTTTTTGCTCAATACCTGGTACACGATACGTCCTCTTACAACCGACCTATAACTCGGGTTTGTTAATCAGCTCATGTCTTTGGTCTAGAAGGCCTCCGTGGACCCTTCCAAAACCCTACGTTAGAACAGATCTAGGAAAATTCCTTAAACCTACCCTTTGACTTGTTTTAAACTTTTTATGTTTTGCACAATGCCCGGGTACACGATACGTCCTTACAATCGACCTATAACTTGGGTTTGTGAATCAGCTCATGTCTTTGGTCTAGAAGGCCTCCGTGGACCCTTCCAAACCCTACGTAAGAACAGATCTAGGAAAATTCCTTAAACCTAACCTTTGACTTGTTTTAAACTTTTTAGTGTTTTGCCCAATACCCGGGTACACGATACGTCTCTGACAATCGACTTAGAACTCGGGCTAGTGAATCGGCTCATGTCTTTGGTCTAACAGGCCTCCGTGGACCCTTCCAAGACCCTACGTAAGAGCCGGATCTAGAAAAATTCCTAAACCTACCCTTGACTCGTTTTAAACTTTTTAGTGTTTTTGCTCAATACCTGGTACACGATACGTCTCTTACAACCGACCTATAACTCGGGTTTGTTAATCAGCTCATGTCTTTGGTCTAGAAGGCCTCCGTGGACCCTTCCAAAACCCTACGTTAGAACTAGATCTAGAAAATTCCTTAAACCTACCCTTTGACTTGTTTTAAACTTTTTAATGTTTTGCTCAATACCCGGGTACACGATACGGTCTCTTACAATCGACCTATAACTTGGGTTTGTGAATCAGCTATGTCTTTGGTCTAGAAGGCCTCCGTGGACCCTTCCAAAACCCTACGTAACAACCAGATCTAGGAAAATTCCTTAAACCTAACCTTTGACTTGTTTTAAACTTTTTAGTGTTTTGCCCAATACCCGGGTACACGATACGTCTCTGACAATCGACTTAGAACTCGGGTTAGTGAATCGGCTCATGTCTTTGGTCTAACAGGCCTCCGTGGACCCTTCCAAGACCCTACGTAAGAGCCGGATCTAGAAAAATTCCCTAAACCTACCCTTGACTCGTTTTAAACTTTTTAGTGTTTTGCTCAATACCTGGTACACGATACGTCTCTTACAACGACCTATAACTCGGGTTTGTTAATCAGCTCATGTCTTTGGTCTAGAAGGCCTCCGTGGACCCTTCCAAAACCCTACGTTAGAACTAGATGTAGGAAAATTCCTTAAACCTACCCTTTGACTTGTTTTAAACTTTTTAATGTTTTGCTCAATACCCGGGTACACGATACGTCTCTTATAACCGACCTATAACTCGGGTTTGTTAATCAGCTCATGTCTTTGGTCTAGAAGGCCTCCGTGGACCCTTCCAAAACCCTACGTTAGAACTAGATCTAGGAAAATTCCTTAAACCTACCCTTTGACTTGTTTTAAACTTTTAATGTTTTGCTCAATACCCGGGTACACGATACGTCTCTTACAATCGACCTATAACTTGGGTTTGTGAATCAGCTCATGTTTTGGTCTAGAAGGCCTCCGTGGACCCTTCCAAAACCCTACGTAAGAACCAGATCTAGGAAAATTCCTTAAACCTAACCTTTGACTTGTTTTAAACTTTTTAGTGTTTTGCCCAATACCCGGGTACACGATACGTCTCTGACAATCGACTTAGAACTCAGGTTAGTGAATCGGTTCATGTCTTTGGTCTAACAGGCCTCCGTGGACCCTTCCAAGACCCTACGTAAGAGCCGGATCTAGAAAAATTCCCTAAACCTAACCTTGACTCGTTTTAAACTTTTTAGTGTTTTTGCTCAATACCTGGTACACGATACGTCTCTTACAACCGACCTATAACTCGGGTTTGTTAATCAGCTCATGTCTTTGGTCTAGAAGGCCTCCGTGGACCCTTCCAAAACCCTACGTTAGAACTAGATCTAGGAAAATTCCTTAAACCTACCCTTTGACTTGTTTTAAAACTTTTTAATGTTTTGCTCAATACCCGGGTACACGATACGTCTCTTACAATCGACCTATAACTTGGGTTTGTGAATCAGCTCATGTCTTTGGTCTAGAAGGCCTCCGTGGACCCTTCCAAAACCCTACGTAAGAACCAGATCTAGGAAAATTCCTTAAACCTAACCTTTGACTTGTTTTAAACTTTTTAGTGTTTTGCCCAATACCCGGGTACACGATACGTCTCTGACAATCGACTTAGAACTCGGGTTAGTGAATCGGCTCATGTCTTTGGTCTAACAGGCCTCCGTGGACCCTTCCAAGACCCTACGTAAGACCGGATCTAGAAAAATTCCCTAAACCTACCCTTGACTCGTTTTAAACTTTTTAGTGTTTTTGCTCAATACCTGGTACACGATACGTCTCTTACAACCGACCTATAACTCGGGTTGTTAATCAGCTCATGTCTTTGGTCTAGAAGGCCTCCGTGGACCCTTCCAAAACCCTACGTTAGAACTAGATCTAGGAAAATTCCTTAAACCTACCCTTTGACTTGTTTTAAACTTTTTAATTTTTGCTCAATACCCGGGTACACGATACGTCTCTTACAATCGACCTATAACTTGGGTTTGTGAATCAGCTCATGTCTTTGGTCTAGAAGGCCTCCGTGGACCCTTCCAAAACCCTACGTCAAGAACCGGATCTAGGAAAATTCCTTAAACCTAACCTTTGACTTGTTTTAAACTTTTTAGAGTTTTGCCCAATACCCGGGTACACGATACGTCTCTTACAATCGACTTAAACTCGGGTTGTGAATGGCTTATGCTTTGGCTAGAGGCCTCCGTGGACCCTTCCAAGACCTTACGTAAGAACCGGATCTAGAAAATTCCCTAAACCTACCCTTGATCGTTTTGGGGGGGGGGGGGGGGGGGGGGGGGGGGGGGGTGACCTTCCAAAACCCACGTAAGAACCAGATCTAGAAAATTCCTTAAACCTAACCTTTGACTTGTTTTAACTTTTTAGGTTTTGCCCAATACCCGGGTACACGATACGTCTCTACAATCGACTTAACTGGGCTGTGAATCGCTCATGTCTTTGGTCTAAGGCCTCCGTGGACCCTTCCAAACCTACGTAAAAACCGGATCTAGAAAATTCCCTAAACCTACCCTTGCCCTCGTTTTAAACTTTTTAGTGTTTTGCCAATACCGGTACACGATACGTCTCTTACAACCGACCTATAACTCGGGTTTGTAATAGCTCATGTCTTTGGTCTAGAAGGCCTCCGTGGACCCTTCCAAAACCCTACGTTAGAACTAGATCTAGAAAATCCTAAACCTACCCTTTGACTGTTTTAAACTTTTTAATGTTTTCTCAATACCCGGTACACGATAGTCTCTACAATCGACCTATAACTTGGGTTTGTGAATCACTCATTCTTTGGTCTAGAGGCCTCCGTGGACCCTTCCAAACCCTACGTAAAACAGATCTAGGAAAATTCCTTAAACCTACCTTTGACTTGTTTAAAACTTTTAGTGTTTTGCCAATACCCGGGTACACGATACGTCTCTACAATCGACTAAACTCGGGTTGTGAATCGCTCATGTCTTGGTCTACAGGCCTCCGTGGACCCTTCAAGACCTACGTAAGACCGGATCTAGAAAATTCCTAAACCTACCCTTGACTCGTTTTAAACTTTTTAGTGTTTTGCCAATACTGGTACACGATACGTCTCTTACAACCGACCTATAACTCGGGTTTGTTAATCAGCTCATGTCTTTGGTCTAGAAGGCTCCGTGGACCCTTCCAAAACCCTACGTTAGAACTAGATTAGGAAAATTCCTTAAACCTACCTTGACTGTTTTAACTTTTTATGTTTTGCTCAATACGGTACACGATACGTCTCTTAAACCGACCTATAACTCGGGTTGTTAATCACTCATGTCTTTGGTCTAGAAGGCCTCCGTGGACCCTTCCAAACCCTACTTAGAACTAGATCTAGAAAATCCTTAAACTACCCTTTGACTTGTTTTAAACTTTTAATGTTTTGCTCAATACCGGGTACACGATACGTCTCTTACAATCGACCTATAACTTGGGTTTGTGAACAGCTCATGTTTGGTCTAGAAGGCCTCCGTGGACCCTTCCAAAACCCTACGTAAGAACAGATCTAGGAAAATTCCTTAAACCTAACCTTGACTTGTTTTAAACTTTTTAGTGTTTTGCCCAATACCGGGTACACGATAGTCTCTGACAATCGACTTAGAACTCGGGTTAGTGAATCGGTCATGTCTTTGGTCTAACAGGCCTCCGTGGACCTTCCAAGACCCTACGTAAGAGCCGGATCTAGAAAAATTCCCTAAACCTAACCTTGACTCGTTTTAAACTTTTTAGTGTTTTTGCTCAATACCTGGTACACGATACGTCTCTTACAACCGACCTATAACTCGGGTTTGTTAATCAGCTCATGTCTTTGGTCTAGAAGGCCTCCGTGGACCCTTCCAAAACCCTACGTTAGAACTAGATCTAGGAAAATTCCTTAAACCTACCCTTTGACTTGTTTTAAAACTTTTTAATGTTTTGCTCAATACCCGGGTACACGATACGTCTTACAATCGACCTATAACTTGGGTTTGTGAATCAGCTCATGTCTTTGGTCTAGAAGGCCTCCGTGGACCCTTCCAAAACCCTACGTAAGAACTAGATCTAGGAAAATTCCTTAAACCTAACCTTTGACTTGTTTTAAACTTTTTAGTGTTTTGCCCAATACCCGGGTACACGATACGTCTCTGACAATCGACTTAGAACTCGGGTTAGTGAATCGGCTCATGTCTTTGGTCTAACAGGCCTCCGTGGACCCTTCCAAGACCCTACGTAAGAGCCGGATCTAGAAAAATTCCCTAAACCTACCCTTGACTCGTTTTAAACTTTTTAGTGTTTTTGCTCAATACCTGGTACACGATACGTCTCTTACAACCGACCTATAACTCGGGCTTGTTAATCACTCATGTCTTTGGTCTAGAAGGCCTCCATGGACCCTTCCAAAATCCTACGTTAGAACTAGATCTAGGAAAATTCCTTAAACCTACCCTTTGACTTGTTTTAAACTTTTTAATATTTTGCTCAATACCCGGGTACACGATACGTCTCTTACAATCGACCTATAACTTGGGTTTGTGAATCAGCTCATGTCTTTGGTCTAGAAGGCCTCCGTGGACACTTCCAAAACCCTACGTCAGAACCGGATCTAGCAAAATTCCCTAAACCTACCCTTTGACTTCTTTTAAACTTTTTAGAGTTTTGCCCAATACCCGGGTACACAATACGTCTCTTACAATCGACCTATAACTCGGGTTTGTGAATAGGCTTATGCCTTTGGCCTAGGAGGACTCCGTGGACCCTTCCAAGACCTTACGTAAGAACCGGATCTAGGATAATTCCCTAAACCTACCCTTTGAGTCATTTTAAACTTTTTAGTATTTTTCCCAATATCCGGGTACACGATACGTCTCCTACAATCTACCTATAACTCGGGTTTGTGAATTGGCTCATTTATTTGGTCTAGGAGGCCTCGTGGACCCATCCAAGACCCTACGTAAGAACAGGGTACTTGGAAAATTCCCTAAACCTACCATTTGAACCGTTTAAAACTTTTTAGAGTTTTTCTCAATACCCGGTTACATGATACATCCCTTACAATCGACCTATAACTCAGGTTTGCAAATCGGCTCATGTATTGGGTCTACTAGGCCTCCGTGGACACTTCCAGGACCCAACGGAAGAACCGGAATAGGAAAATTCCCTAGACCTACTCTTTGACCGCGTTTCGAACTTTTTAGAGTTTTGCCCAATACTCGGGTACACGACACGGCCCTTGCAATCGACCTATAACTCGGGTTTGTGAATCGGCTCATGTATTTGGTTTAGGAGGACTCCGTGGACCTTTCCAAGACCCTACGTAAGAACCGGATCTAGGAAAATTCCCTAAACCTACCCATTGACTCGTTTTAAACTTTTTAGTGTTTTGCTCAATACTCGGGTACACGATACGTCTCTTACAATCGACCTATAACTCGGTTTGTGTATCAGCTCATGTCTTTGGTCTAGAAGGCCTCCGTGGACCCTTCCAAAACCCTACGTAAGAACTAGATCTAGGAAAATTCCTTAAACCTAACCTTTGACTTGTTTTAAACTTTTAGAGTTTTGCCCAATACTCGGGTACACGATACGTCTCTGACAATCGACTTAGAACTCGGGTTAGTGAATCGGCTCATGTCTTTGGTCTAACAGGCCTCCGTGGACCCTTCCAAGACCCTACGTAAGAGCCGGATCTAGAAAAATTCCCTAAACCTACCCTTGACTCGTTTTAAACTTTTTAGTGTTTTTGCTCAATACCTGGTACACGATACGTCTCTTACAACCGACCTATAACTCGGGTTTGTTAATCAGCTCATGTCTTTGGTCTAGAAGGCCTTCGTGGACCCTTCTAAAACCCTACGTTAGAACTAGATCTAGGAAAATTCCTTAAACCTACCCTTTGACTTGTTTTAAACTTTTTAGTGTTTTGCTCAATACCCGGGTACACGATACGTCTCTTACAATCGACCTATAACTTGGGTTTGTGAATCAGCTCATGTCTTTGGTCTAGAAGGCCTCCTTGGACCATTCCAAAACCCTACGTCAGAACCGAATCTAGCAAAATTCCCTAAACCTACCCTTTGACTTCTTTTAAACTTTTTAGAATTTTGCCCAATACCCGGGTACACGATACATCTCTTACAATCGACCTATAACTCGGGTTTGTGAATAGGCTTATGCCTTTGGCCTAGGAGGCCTCCGTGGACCCTTCCAAGACCCTACGTAAGAACCGGATCAAGGATAATTCCCTAAACCTACCCTTTGAGTCATTTTAAACTTTTTAATGTTTTTCCCAATACCCGGGTACACGATACGTCTCCTACAATCTACCTATAACTCGGGTTTGTGAATTGGCTCATTTATTTGGTCTAGGAGGCCTCCGTGGACCCATCCAAGACCCTACGTAAAAACAGGGTCTTGGAAAATTCCCTATATCTACCATTTGAACCGTTTAAAACTTTTTAGAGTTTTGCTCAATACCGGGGTACATGATACATCCCTTACAATCGACCTATAACTCAGGTTTGCAAATCGCTCATGTATTGGGTCTACTAGGCCTCCGTGGACACTTCCAGGACCCAACGAAAGAACCGGATATAGGAAAATTACCTAGACCTACCCTTTGACTCGTTTCAAACTTTTTAGAGTTTTGCCCAATACTCGGGTACACGACACGCCCCTTGCAATCGACCTATAACTCGGGTTTATGAATCGGGTCATGTATTTGGTCTAGGAGGACTCCGTGGACCTTTCCAAGACCCTACGTAAGAACCGGATCTAGGAAAATTCCCTAAACCTACCCATTGACTCGTTTTAAACTTTTTAGTGTTTTGCTCATGTCTTTGGTCTAGAAGGCCTCCGTGGACCCTTACAAAACCCTATGTAAGAACTAGATCTCGGAAAATTTCTTAAACCTACCTTTTGACTTGTTTTAAACACGATACGTGTCTTACAATCGACTTATAACTCGGGTTAGTGAATCGGCTCATGTCTTTGGTTTAGAGGACTCCGTGGACCCTTCCAGACCCCACGTAAGAACCGGATCTAGAAAAATTCCCTAAACCTACACTTGATTTGTTTTAAACTTTTAGAGTTTTCCCAATACCCGGGTACACGATACGTCTCTTACAATCAACCTATAACTCGGGTTACCGAATCGGCTCATGTCTTTGGTCTAGGAGGCCTCCATGGACGCTTCTAAGACCCTACGTAAGAACCGGAACTAGGAAAATTCCCTAAACCTACCCTTGACTCGTTTTAAACTTTTAGAGTTTTGCCCAATAGTCGGGTACACGACACGTCCCTTACAACTGACCTAAAACTCAGGTTTGTGAATCGGCTTGTGTCTTGGGTCAGGAGGCCTCTGTGTACCCTTCCAAGACCCTACACAAGATTCGAATATAGGAGAATTCCAAAAAACCTAGCCTTTGACGCGTTTCAAACTTTTTAGAATTTTGGCCAATACCTGGGGTACACGATACGCCCCTTTAATCGACCTATAACTCGGGTTTGTGAATCAGCACATGTCTTTTGTCTAGGAGGCCTCTGTCGACCCTTCTAAGACCCTACATAAGAACCGAATCTAAGAAAATTCCCTAAACCTACCCTTTGAGTCGTTTTAAAGTTTTTAGTGATTTGCCCAATACAGGTATATGATACGTCTCTTACAATCGACCTATAACTCGGGTTTGTGAATCGGTTATGTCTTTGGTCTAGGAGGCCTCCGTGGACCTTCCAAGACCCTACATAAGAACCAGATCTATGATAATTCCCTAAACCTGCCCTTTGACTAGTTTTAAACTTTTAGTGTTTTGCTGAATACCCGGGTACACGATACGTCTCTTACAATCGGTCTATAACTTGGGTTTGTGAATCAGCTCATGTCTTTGGTCTAGAAGGCCACCGTGGACCCTTCCAAAACCCTAAGTCAGAACCGGATCTAGGAAAATTCCCTAAACCTACCCTTTGACTTGTTATAAACTTTTTAGTGATTTGCCCAATACCCGGGTACACGATACGTCTCTTACAATCGACCTATAACTCGAGTTTGTGAATCGGCTTATGTCTTTTTTTTTTCTTTATGTTATCTCAATTTTCACGTTGAAGATGTTAACGGTCCAAACCAACCACTTAACTAGCCTTCTCTCATCAAGAATCCAGATTCAACCCCAATCACTTAGTTTTTATGTTTTTTTTTTCTTTATGTTATCTCAATTTTCACGTATCTCAATTGGAATTTTATCCAAGAATTTTAATGCAAATTACTAGTTCAGTTTGTTTTATACTCATTGATTTAATATTCATATCATCATACTTCACGACATATCTCAGTTTCATCATTTAAAGAAGTTGAGTTGTGCCTCACTTCTACATAGACTAACCTCTCCATCATATTAAACGAGAGAGGTTTTGTCAAACACGGACACTATCAGAATTAAGACTCAAGCGCTGGTTGTTGTGTTATTTATGTTGTAGAGTCGCATAGAACTAATCATAACTTGCGGATAAAGTCAATGAGAATCTGACAAGAATATGGTGGATACGCCGCTGGTACTTCCTATATATAAGTATTCTTGTCAAATGATCGGAGGCATTATCAGGCGATTACGAGAGGTTCCATGCATAGGTTGTTTGTGTGATTAAGTTATTCATTTTCAGTACATGCAATAAGCTCGGCTCCGTTTGATTGAGCCTTGAGCACATAGACAATTTCATTTTTCAGTACATTCAATACGATCGGCTCCGTTTGATTGAGCCTTGATCGCGCAGATATATATCATTTCAGTATTTTTATGTTTGTCGTATTGGTTGTAGAGTTATAGGACTAATCATAATTCACTGATAAAACCAATGAAAATTTGACAAGAATATGGTGGATACGCCGCTGGTACTTCCTATATATAAGTATTCTTGCCAAAGGATCAGGGCGCTTATCAGGCGGTTATGAGAAGTTCCTTGTAGGATTTAGTATTGTCTTGGTTGAAATTTGTGTTACATATATATATTCCCACTATTTAAAGAAATTGGAATGTGATCCATTTCTACATAGACTAACCTTTTCCATCATAACAAACGAGAGAGGAACTGTCACCATTCAAACATATATACTATCAGAATGTGGATTCAATTATTAGTTGTTGTGTTTTTGTGTAGATGGTAGTATTAGAAGTTTTGCCTTAGGATATAACCATACTTTTCCAAACATATCTACACTCTTATACACGATATCATTTTAGCGAATCATTCCTGCTTAACAATACTTATACAGTAGTCAACAAAAAGCGATTCCTGTATTAGGATACTTAACCTTTACAAGGAACGTTACCGCCTCAAACAAAAACTTAAACCCTTATTTCTTCTAGGGATGTAACTGTCAAAACTAAGCACCATCATTCTTTTAGTCAAATATATCACTATTTAAATTTCGGGACGAAATTTCTAAAAAGCAGGGGATACTGTAACATCCGTAAAAAACGGATTTACCAAACCCGCTCCGTTTATCAACCGAACAGTCAGTCAAATTTTTCGTTGCGAATTAAATGCCCAAAATAATTTTAAACGATCCGTAATCAATTATTATGCGGGGAATATATATTTAGTTTTTGAAAAACTGATAAAAATAACAAAATAAAAATGTTTTAATCATGCCGGGTTTCGAACTCGGGTCTGTACCGGTTCAAACCAAACACTTATCCCTTAACCGAACAACCGCTCCGCCACTTTGATTTTCTGATGAATAAAGGAATCAATTAATTCATATATTAAAGTTCGGTAATCAAATTCAGTAATTTGCGCCCAAAATAGCAGTCGTCGGAAATCCCGATGACTTCGCCGTTTAATTACGATTTCGCTCAAAATAACCGTAGAATTAACTCTCACAACGGTTATAACCGACGTCTGAACCCGCGACATCAGCTGTAACCGCCGGAGAACGACTGACTTCAAATTGAGACCGAATTCAGACCCCATTCATCTCAATACTACCCTATAAATACACCCTCAACTCGCCAGAAACCTTTCACACTCAAATCGCACCTTTTCTCGGCGAAAAATCACTCGCCGGAAATACTTGATACTTCGCCGGAAAACCGTATCAGTAATCTCTGAGCTTACTGAACCCCCTAAACTTTCACCGAAGTCACCCACAACCTTTGTAACCTTTCGGAAGACTCTCTGCTGCAAGAGACTCGTCGCCGGAAGAACTTGCTGCCACCGGAGTTCTGCCGGAAAACAGAGGAGAAACAGCGGTACATCTCACGCCTAATTCCTTCCCTCTTTACTTTTATCTCGACTGTAATTGATCATAAAACACTAAAGAAACTTGAATCAACATTCGAATCCGTCAGTCGTCACTTCCGGTGAAAACCAGTGAAGAAGACGACGTTACGGTAATGGTTAAGTATAATTAAAATCAAGATAATTACCAGGTTAGACACACAGTCCAGCGTGGACTGTGTGCACTTTTAACGCTAAGGTCACGAGTTCGAGTATTGTTCCTCACACGCTGCCTTAATAAAAATCCCTTTTTTCGCAAAACTGAACCGGAGTGTTTTGGGTATATGTTAAGTATAATGATAACCGAGTTTATAACCAAGTGAGACACACAGTCCAGCGGTGGAGTGTGTGCCCGTTAACCCACAGGTCCCGGGTTCGAGACCTGTGGAGCGCACCGGTTCGCCGGATTTAATCCATTTTTAAATAAAGGGATTTCTGTTTAATTCTAATTAATGTATATATGTAATTAAAATCGGATATATGACGGGTTAGACACGTAGCTCAGTTGGTAGAGCTGCGTGCACGCGTACGGGAGGTCTCGGGTTCGAGCCTCACCCGGCGCACAACAATATGCCTTCGAACCGGTCAACGCTAGTCAAAGTAACGGTCAAAAGTCAACTGTAGCATAAATAAAATATTTTTTTATTTATTTTTATTTAATTATTTTAATTAAAAATCAATTAAAAATACTTAAAAATAACATTTTTAAGGTTAGAAAATAGCCACAAACTCACAAAAATACACCCAACAATCCTACTAAAATAGATTGATAAAACCCGTTTACTTACCAAACCATAATGCGATTTATCTAGGTTAATTTCACTCGTGGTTAACACCATTTCGCGTACATTCAACCTCATCAACCGAACGCACCCCATGTGAGTGAATTCTTACAAACTCCCCTTTTTATTCATGTTTTGGGGTGTATCATGTGTCGCTTAAACTAATTCTCTTATGCAAATTCGTGCTATACCATTTTATGAACTAAATTAGAATGTAACTATTATTGGTTGTGATGTATTACGTATTGTCAAAGTTGTATGCAAATTATTTAGGCCCATCAGTTCCTTGTGGGAGACGAGAACAACGCGTGCCTTAAAACTCATTCATTAGGCCCATCAGTTCCTCGTGGGAGACGAGAACAACACGTGCCTCAAAACTCATACATTAGGCCCATCAGTTCGTAAGAACAACGCGTGCCTCAAAACTCATACATTAGGCCCATCAGTTCATAAGAACAACGCGTGCCTCAAAACTATTCATTAGGCCCATCAGTTCCTCGTGGGAGACGAGTCGAACAACGCGTGCCTCAAAACAATTATTTGGTGTTTGTGTGTTCAATATTCAAAATTATGTGTTGTGTGAATAAATTTACATCTATATTTACTCATATGTGGTATGCACCTTATTTATAATCAATTGGATAAACTTGTTCAAATGTTTTCCATAGGATTCACTCGCCAACATTATGTTGATCCAAAAAAAACCTTTTTACACATGATACAGGTGAACAGGTTGAAGCAAGGAAAACATAGGATATGCCTTAGAAGAGAACCAAGAAGCTTAGATTGATAGTTAGAACATGTTGTATCATTTATTGTAAATTTCCATTAAATTGTATTAATGAATATGAAACATATAATAAATGTCATGAGCTTTGATGATAACCCAATTATGCCCCGATCACCTTTTCCGCTGCGGGTCGGGTGTGACAGATTGGTATCAGAGCCACTCCTGTGTCGTTCGAGATGTTGGGGCAAAACCTCATCGAGGACGATGAGTCCCTTAGGGGGGGTGATTGTAACACCTAATGGCAACCTCCCAAATGTGGGGCAAAAAAATCTCATCGAGGATAATGGCAACCTCCTACATGTTGGGCAAAACCTCATCGAGGACGATGAGTCCCTTAGGGGGGGTGATTATAACACCTAATGGCATACCTCCCAACATCGTCCGTGTACAGCAGAGATTCCTGGTTCATAAGTAATGCCCTACCTCTAAAATCACCAACGCGTTTTGAGCTTAATGCTAGTGGATGAGAGGAGAACTCCACAGTTAAGCGTGCTCAAGTGGGAGTAGTACTAGGATGGGTGACCTCCTGGAAGTCTCCACCAGGGCAAACAAAAACAAAGCCGTGAGTTCCTGGATGGGCCACCCCAAGGGCAAAGCGGACAATATTGGTGATAACGAGGGGCAGGGGTGTTACACGGCTTATGTCTTTGGTCTAGGGAGCCTCCATGGACCTTCCAAGACCCTACGTAAGAACCCGATTTGTGAAAATTTCCTAAACCTACCCTTTGACTCGTTTTATACTTTTTAGTGTTTTGCTCAATAATCGGGTACACGATACGTCTCTTACAATCTACCTATAACTTGGGTTTGTGAATCAGCTCATGTCTTTTGTCTAGAAGGCCTCCGTGGACCCTTCCCAAACCCTACGTCAGAACCCGGATCTAGGAAAATTCCCTAAACCTACCTTTGACTTATTTTAAACTATTTACAGTTTTGCCCAATACCCGGGTACACGATACGTCTTTTACAATCGACCTATAACTCGGGTTTGTGAATAAGCTTATGTCTTTGGTCTAGGAGGCCTCCGTGGACCCTTCCAAGACCCTACTTAAGAACCGGATCTAGGATAATTCCCTAAACCTACCCTTAGACTCGTTTTAAACTTTTTATAGTTTTTCCCAATACCCGGGTACACGATACGACTCTTAAAAGCGACCTATAACTCGGGTTAGTGAATCGGCTCATGTCTTTGGTCTAGGAGTCCTCCGTGGACCCTTCCAAGACCCTACGTAAGAACCGGATCTAGGATAATTCCCTAAACCTACCCTTTGACTCGTTTTAAACTTTTTAGTGTTTGCCCAATGCCCGGGTACACGATACGTCTCTTACAATCGACCTATAACTTGGGTTAGTGAATCGGCTCATGTCTTTGGTCAAGGAGGCTTCCGTGGACCCTTCCAAGACCCTACGTAAGAACTAGAACTAGAAAAATGCCCTAAACCTACCTTTGACTCGTTTTAATCTTTTTAGAGTTTTTACCCAATACCCGGGTTCATGATACGTCTCTTACAATTGACCTATAACTCGGGTTTGTGAATCAGCTCATGTCTTTGGTCAGGAGGCCTCCGTGGACCCTTCTAAGACCCTACTAAGAACCGGATCTAGGAAAATTCCCTAAACCTACCATTTGACTCGTTTTAAACTTTTTAGATACGTCTCTTAAAATCGACCTATAACTCGGGTTTGTGTCGCTTATGTCTTTGGTCTAGGGGCCTCCGTGGACCTTCCAAGACCCTATGTAGGAACCGGATCTATGATAATTTCCTAAACCTACCCTTTAACTTGTTTTATCCTTTTTAGTGTTTTGCTCAATACCCGGATACACGATACGTCTCTTACAATCGACCTATAACTTGGGTTTGTGAATCAGCTCATGTCTTTGGTCTAGAAGGCCTCCGTGGACCCTTCCCAAACCCTACGTCACAACCGGATCTAGGAAAATTCCCTAAACCTACCCTTTAACTTTTATAAATTTTTTAGTGTTTTGCCCAATACCCGGGTACACGATACGTCTATTACAATCGACCTATAACTTGGGTTGTGAATCAGCTCATGTCTTTGGTCTAGAATGCCTCCGTGGACCCTTCCAAAACCCTACGTCAGAACCGGATCTAGGAAAATTCCCTAAACCTACCCTTTGACTTTTGAAACTTTTTAGAGTTTTGCCCAATACCCGGGTACACGATACGTCTCTTACAATCGACTTATAAGTCGGGTTTGTGAATAGGCTTATGTCTTTGGTCTAGGAGTCCTCCGTGGACCCTTCCAAGACCCTACTAAGAACCGATCTAGGATAATTCCCTAAACCTACCCTTTGGCTCGTTTTAAACTTTTATTGTTTTCCCAATACCCGGGTACACGATACGTCTCTTAAAATGGACCTATAACTCGGGTTAGTGAATCGGCTCATGTCTTTGGTCGAGGAGGCCACCGAGGACCCTTCCAAGACCCTACGTAAGAACTGGATCTAGGATAATTCCCTAAACCTACCTTTTGAATCGTTTTAAACTTTTTAGTATTTTGCTCAATACCCGGGTACACGAACGTCTCTTACAATCGACCTATAACTGGGTTTCTGAATAGCTCATGTCTTTGGTCTAGAGGCCTCGTGGTCCCTTCCAAAACCCTACTCAGAACCGGGTCTAGGAAAATTCCCTAAACCTACCCTTTGACTTGTTATAAATTTTTAGTGTTTTGCCCAATACCCAGGGTACACGATACGTCTCTTGCAAATGGATCTATAACTTGGGTTTGTGAATCGGCTTATGTCTTTGGTCTAGGAGGCCTCCGTGGACCTTCCAAGACCCTACTAAGAACGGATCTCGGATAATTCCCTAAACCTACCTTTGACTCGTTTTAAACTTTTAGTGTTTTGCTCCAATACCCGGGTAACGATACGTCTCTTACAATCGACCTATAACTGGGTTAGTGAATCGGCTCATGTCTTTGGTCAAGAGGCTCCTGTGACCCTTCCAAGACCCTACGAAAGAACCGAACAAAAGATACCCTAAACCTACCCTTTGACTCGTTTTAACTTTTTAGAGTTTTGCCCAATACCCGGGTTCACGATACGTCTCTTACAATCGACCTATAACTCGGGTTTGTGAATCGGCTTATGTCTTTGGTCTAGGAGGCCTCCGTGGACCCTTCCAAGACCCTACGTAAGAACCGATCTAGGATAATTCCCTAAACCTACCCTTTGACTCGTTTTAAACTTTTTATGTTTGCCCAATATCCCGGGTACACGATACGTCTCTTACAATCGACCTATAACTCGGGTTAGTGAATCGGCTCATGTCTTTGGTCAAGGAGGCTTCCGTGGACCCTTCCAAGACCCTACGTAAGAACCAGAACTAGAAAAAATTCCCTAAACCTACCCTTGACTCGTTTTAATCTTTTTAGAGTTTTACCCAATACCCGGGTTCACGATACGTCTCTTACAATGACCTATAACTCGGGTTTGTGAATCAGCTCATTGCTTTGGTCTAGGAGGCCTCCGTGGACCCTTCCAAGACCCTACATAAGAACCGGTCTAGGAAAATTCCTAAACCTACCTTTGACTCGTTTTAAACTTTTTAGTGTTTTTCCCAATACCGGTACACGATACGTCTCTTAAAATCGACCTATAACTCGGGTTTGTGTCGGCTATGTCTTTGGTCTAGGGGCCTCCGTGGACCCTTCCAAGACCCTACGTAAGAACCGGATCTAGATAATTCCCTAAACCTACCCTTTGACTCGTTTTAATCTTTTTAGTGTTTTGCTCATACCCGGGTACACGATACGTCTCTTACAATCGACCTATAACTTGGGTTTGTGAATCAGCTCATGTCTTTGGTCTAGAAGGCCTCCGTGGACCCTTCCAAACCCTATCGTCAAACCGGATCTAGGAAATTCCCTAAACCTACCCTTTAACTTGTTATAAACTTTTTAGTGTTTTGCCCAATACCCGGGTACACGATACGTCTCTTACAATCGACCTATAACTCGGGTTTATGAATCGGCTAATGTCTTTGGTCTAGGAGGCCTCCATGGACCCTTCCAAGACCCTACATAAGAACCGGATCTAGGATAATTCCCTAACCCTACCCTTTGACTCGTTTTAAACTTTTTAGTGTTTACCCAATCTGGGTAAACGATACGTCTCTTACAATCGACCTATAACTCGGGTTAGTGAATCGGCTCATGTCTTTGGTCAAGTAGGCTTCCGTTGACCCTTCCAAGACCCTACGTAAGAACCAGAAATATAAAAAATTCCCTAAACCTACCCTTGACTCGTTTTAATCTTTTTAGAGTTTTGCCCAATACCTGGGTTCACGATACGTCTCTTACAATCGACCTATAACTCGGGTTTGTGAATCGGCTTATGTCTTTGGTCTAGGAGGCCTCCGTGGACCCTTCCAAGACCCTACGTAAGAACCGGATCTAGGATAATTCCCTAAACCTACCCTTTGACTCGTTTTAAACTTTTTAGTGTTTGCCCAATCCCGGGTACACGATACGTCTCTTACAATCGACCTATAACTCGGGTTAGTGAATCGGCTCATGTCTTTGGTCAAGGAGGCTTCCGTGGACCCTTCCAAGACCCTACGTAAGAACCAGAACTAGAAAAAATGCCCTAAACCTACCCTTGACTCGTTTTAATCTTTTTAGAGTTTTACCCAATACCCGGGTTCACGATACGTCTCTTACAATCGACCTATAACTTGGGTTTGTGAATCAGCTCATGTCTTTGGTCTAGAAGGCCTCCGTGGACCTTTCCAAACCCTACGTCAAAACCGGATCTAGGAAATTCCCTAAACCTACCCTTTAACTTGTTATAAACTTTTTAGTGTTTTGCCCAATACCCGGGTACACCATACGTCTCTTACAATCGACCTATAACTCGGGTTTATGAATCGGCTAATATCTTTGGTCTAGGAGGCCTCCATGGACCCTTCCAAGACCCTACATAAGAACCGGATCTAGGATAATTCCCTAACCCTACCCTTTGACTCGTTTTAAACTTTTTAGTGTTTGCCCAATATCTGGGTAAACGATACGTCTCTTAGAATCGACCTATAACTCGGGTTAGTGAATCGGCTCATGTCTTTGGTCAAGTAGGCTTCCGTTGACCCTTCCAAGACCCTACGTAAGAACCAGAAATATAAAAAATTCCCTAAACCTACCCTTGACTCGTTTTAATCTTTTTAGAGTTTTGCCCAATACCTGGGTTCACGATACGTCTCTTACAATCGACCTATAACTCGGGTTTGTGAATCGGCTTATGTCTTTGGTCTAGGAGGCCTCCGTGGACCCTTCCAAGACCCTACGTAAGAACCGGATCTAGGATAATTCCCTAAACCTACCCTTTGACTCGTTTTAAACTTTTTAGTGTTTGCCCAATCCCCGGGTACACGATACGTCTCTTACAATCGACCTATAACTCGGGTTAGTGAATCGGCTCATGTCTTTGGTCAAGGAGGCTTCCGTGGACCCTTCCAAGACCCTACGTAAGAACCAGAACTAGAAAAAATGCCCTAAACCTACCCTTGACTCGTTTTAATCTTTTTAGAGTTTTACCCAATACCCGGGTTCACGATACGTCTCTTACAATCGACCTATAACTTGGGTTTGTGAATCAGCTCATGTCTTTGGTCTAGAAGGCCTCCGTGGACCTTCCCAAACCCTACGTACATAACCGGATCTAGGAAATTCCCTAAACCTACCCTTTAACTTGTTATAAACTTTTTAGTGTTTTGCCCAATACCCGGGTACACCATACGTCTCTTACAATCGACCTATAACTCGGGTTTATGAATCGGCTAATATCTTTGGTCTAGGAGGCCTCCATGGACCCTTCCAAGACCCTACATAAGAACCGGATCTAGGATAATTCCCTAACCCTACCCTTTGACTCGTTTTAAACTTTTTAGTGTTTGCCCAATATCTGGGTAAACGATACGTATCTTACAATCGACCTATAACTCGGGTTAGTGAATCGGCTCATGTCTTTGGTCAAGGAGTCTTCCGTTGACCCTTCCAAGACCCTACGTAAGAACAAGAAATATAAAAAATTCCCTAAACCTACCCTTGACTCGTTTTAATCTTTTTAGAGTTTTGCCCAATACCTGGGTTCACGATACGTCTCTTACAATCGACCTATAACTCGGGTTTGTGAATCGGCTTATGTCTTTGGTCTAGGAGGCCTCCGTGGACCCTTCCAAGACCCTACGTAAGAACCGGATATAGGATAATTCCCTAAACCTACCCTTTGACTCGTTTTAAACTTTTTAGTGTTTGCCCAATACCCGGGTACACGATACGTCTCTTACAATCGACCTATAACTCGGGTTAGTGAATCGGCTCATGTCTTTGGTCAAGGAGGCTTCCGTGGACCCTTCCAAGACCCTACGTAAGAACCAGAACTAGAAAAAATGCCCTAAACCTACCCTTGACTCGTTTTAATCTTTTTAGAGTTTTACCCAATACCCGGGTTCACGATACGTCTCTTACAATCGACCTATAACTTGGGTTTGTGAATCAGCTCATGTCTTTGGTCTAGAAGGCCTCCGTGGACCCTTCCCAAACCCTACGTCACAACCGGATCTAGGAAATTCCCTAAACCTACCCTTTAACTTGTTATAAACTTTTTAGTGTTTTGCCCAATACCCGGGTACACCATACGTCTCTTACAATCGACCTATAACTCGGGTTTATGAATCGGCTAATGTCTTTGGTCTAGGAGGCCTCCATGGACCCTTCCAAAACCTACATAAGAACCGGATCTAGGATAATTCCCTAACCCTACCCTTTGACTCGTTTTAAACTTTTTAGTGTTTGCCCAATATCTGGGTAAACGATACGTCTCTTACAATCGACCTATAACTCGGGTAAGTGAATCGGCTCATGTCTTTGGTCAAGGAGGCTTCCGTTGACCCTTCCAAGACCTACGTAAGAACCAGAAATATAAAAAATTCCCTAAACCTACCCTTGGCTCGTTTTAATCTTTTTAGAGTTTTGCCCAATACCTGGGTTCACGATACGTCTCTTACAATCGACCTATAACTCGGGTTTGTGAATCGGCTTATGTCTTTGGTCTAGGAGGCCTCCGTGGACCCTTCCAAGACCCTACATAAGAACCGGATCTAGGATAATTCCCTAAACCTACCCTTTGACTCGTTTTAAAACTTTTTTGTGTTTGCCCAATACCCGGGTACACGATACGTCTCTTACAATCGACCTATAACTCGGGTTAGTGAATCGGCTCATGTCTTTGGTCAAGGAGGCTTCCGTGGACCCTTCCAAAACCCTACGTAAGAACCAGAACTAGAAAAAATGCCCTAAACCTACCCTTGACCCGTTTTAATCTTTTTAGAGTTTTTTCCCAATACCCGGGTTCACGATACGTCTCTTACAATTGACCTATTACTCGGGTTTGTGAATCAGCTCATGTCTTTGGTCTAGGAGGCCTCTGTGGACCCTTCCAAGACCCTACATAAGAACCGGATCTAGGAAAATTCTCTAAACCTACCATTTGACTCGTTTTAAACTTTTTAGTGTTTTGCCCAATACCAGGTACACGATACGTCTCTTAAAATCGACCTATAACTCGGGTTTGTGTCGGCTTATGTCTTTGGTCTAGGGGGCCTCCGTGGACCTTCCAAGACCCTACGTAAGAACCGGATCTATGATAATTCCCTAAACCTACCCTTTGACTCGTTTTAATCCTTTTTAGTGTTTTGCACAATACCCGGGTACACGATACGTCTCTTACAATCAACCTATAACTCGGGTTTGTGAATCAGCTCATGTCTTTGGTCTAGGAGGCCTCCGTGGACCCTTCCCAAACCCTACATCAAACCGGATCTAGGAAAATTCCTAAACCTACCCTTTGACTTTTATAAACTTTTTAGTGTTTTGCCCAATACTCGGTACATCGTACGTCTCTTACAATCGATTTATAACACGGGTTTGTGAATCGGCTTATGTCTTTGGTCTAGGAGGCTCCGGGATCCTTCCAAGTCCCTACATAAGAACCGGATCTCAGGATAATTCCCTAAACCTACCCTTAGACTCGTTTTAAACTTTTTAGTGTTTGTCCCAATACCGGGTACACGATACGTCTCTTAAATCGACCTATAACTCGGTTAGTGAATCGGCTCATGTTTTGGTAAGGAGCTCCATGGACCCTTCCAAGACCCTACGTAAAAACCAGGACTAGAAAATTCCCTAAACCTACCCATTTGACTTGTTTTTAAACTTTTTATTGTTTTTCAATGCCCGGGTACACGATACGTCTCTTAAATCGACCTATAACTCGGGTTTGTGAATCGGCTCATGTCTTTGGTCAAGAAGGCCTCCCGTGGACCCTTCCAAAACCTACGTCAAACCGGATCTAGAAAATTCCCTAAACCTACCCTTTCACTTGTTTTAAACTTTTTAGTAGTTTTGCCCAAAACCCGGGTACAGATACGTCTCTTACATCGACCTATAACTTGGTTTTGAATAGCTCATGTCTTTGTCTAGAAGTCCTCCGTGGACCCTTCCAAACCCTACGTAAAACCGGAATCTAGGAATAATTCCCTAAACCTACCCTTTGACTGTTTATAAACTTTTTAGGTTTTGCCCAATACCCGGGTACAGATACGTCCCTTACAACGACCTATAACTCGGGTTAGTGAATCGGCTCATGTCTTGGTCAAGGAGGCCTCCGTGGTCCCTTCCAAGACCCTACGTAAGAACCGGATCTAGGATAATTCCTAAACTACATTTGACTCGTTTTAAACTTTTAGTAGTTTGCCCAATACCCGGTACACGATACGTCTCTTACAATCGACCTATAACTCGGGTTAGTGAATAGGCTCATGTCTTTGGTCTAGAAGGCTTCCGTGGACCCTTCCAAACCCTACGTAAGAACCAGAACTAGAAAAATTCCCTAAACCTACCCTTGACTATTTTAAATCTTTTTAGAGTTTTGCCCAATACCCGGGTTCAGATACGTCTCTTACAATTGACCTATAACTCGGTTTATGAATCAGCTCATGTCTTTGGTCTAGGAGGCCTACGTGGACCCTTCCAAGACCCTACATAAGAACCGGATCTAGGAAAATTCCCTAAACCTACGATTTGACTCGTTTTAAACTTTTTAGTGTTTTCCCAACGCCAGGTACATGATACGTCTCTTAAAATCGACCTATAACTCGGGTTTGTGTCGGCTTATGTCTTTGGTCTAGGGGGCCTCCGTGGACCTTCCAAGACCCTACGTAAGAACCGGATCTATGATAATTCCCTAAACCTACCCTTTGACTCGTTTTATCCTTTTTAGTGTTTTGCTCAATACCCGGGTACACGATACGTCTCTTACAATCAACCTATAACTTGGGTTTGTGAAATCAGCTCATGTCTTTCGTCTAGAAGGCCTCCGTGGACCCTTCCCAAACCCTACGTCACAACCGGATCTAGCAAAATTCCTAAACGTACCCTTTGACTTGTTATAAACTTTTTAGTGTTTTGCCCAATACCCGGGTACACGATACGTCTCTTACAATCGATCTATAACTCGGGTTTATGAATCGGCTTATGTCTTTGGTCTAGGAGGCGTCCGTGGACCCTTCCAAGACCTACGTAAGAACCGGATCTAGGATAATTCCCTAAACCAACCCTTAGACTCGGTTTTAACTTTTTATTGTTTTTCCCAATACCCGGGTACACGATACGTCTCTTAAAATCGACCTATAACTCGAGTTAGTGAATCGGATCATGTCTTTGGTCTAGGAGTCCTCCATGGACCCTTCCAAGACCCTACGTAAGAACCGGATCTAGGATAATTCCCTAAACCTACCCTTTGACTTGTTTTATACTTTTTAGTGTTTTGCTCAATACCCGGGTACACGATACGTCTCTTACAATCGACCTATAACTTGGTTTGTGATTCAGCTCATGTCTTTGGTCTAGAAGGCCTCCGTGGACCCTTCCAAAAGCCTACGTCAGAACCGGATCTAGAAAAATTCCCTAAACCTACCCTTTCACTTGTTTTAAACTTTTTAGAGTTTTGCCCAATACCCGGGTACACGATACGTCTCTTACAATCGACCTATAACTCGAGTTTGTCAATAGGCTTATGTCTTTAGTCTAGGAGTCCTCAGTGGACCCTTCCAAGACCCTACGTAAGAACCGGATCTAGGATAATTCCCTAAACCTACCCTTTGACACGTTTTAAACTTTTTATTGTTTTTCCCAATACCCGGGTACATGATACGTCTCTTAAAATCGACCTATAACTCGGGTTAGTGAATCGGCTCATGTCTTTGGTCAAGAGACCTTCGTGGACCCTTCCAAGACCCTACGTAAGAACCAGATCTAGGATAATTACCTAAACCTACCATTTTGACTCGTTTAAACATTTTAGTATTTTGCTCAATACCCGGGTACACGATATGTCTCTTACAATCGCCTATAACTTGGGTTTCTGAATTAGCTCATGTCTTTGGTCTAGAAGGCCTCCGTGGACCCTTCCAAAACCCTACGTCAGAACCGGATTTAGGAAAATTCCCTAAACCTACCCTTTAACTTGTTATAAACTTTTTTGTGTTTTGTCCAATACCCGGGTACACGACACGTCCCTTACAACTGATCTATAACTCGGGTTTGTGAATCGACTTATGTCTTTGGTCTAGGAGGCCTCCGTGGACTCTTCCAAGACCCTACATAAGAACCGGATCTAGGATAATTCCCTAAACCTACCCTTTGACTCGTTTTAAACTTTTTAGTGTTTGCCCAATACCTGGGTACACGATACGTCTCTTACAATCGACCTATAACCCGGGTTAGTGAATCGGCTCATGTTGTTGGTTAAGGAGGATTCCGTGGACCCTTCCAAGACCCTACGTAAGAACCAGAACTAGAAAAATTCCCTAAACCTACCCTTGACTAATTTTAATCTTTTTAGAGTTTTGCCCAATACCCGGGTTCACGATACGTCTCTTACAATCGACCTATAACTCGGGTTTGTGAATCAGCTTATGTATTTGGTCTAGGTAGCCTCCGTGGACCCTTCCAAGACCCCACGTAAGACCCAGTCTAGGATAATTCCCTAAACCTTCCCTTTGACTCATTTTAAACTTTTTAGTGTTTGCCCAATACCCGGGTATACGATACGTCTCTTACAATCGACCTATAACTCGGGGTAGTGAATCGGCTCATGTCTTTGGTAAAGGAGGCTTCCGTCGACCCTTCCAATACCCTACATAAGAACCAGAACTAGAAAAAATTCCCTAAACCTACCCTTGACTTGTTTTAATCTATTTATAGTTTTGCCAAATATCCGGGTAAACGATACGTCTCTTACAATTGACCTATAACTCGGGTTTGTGAATCAGCTCATGTCTTTGGTCTAGGAGGCCTCCGTGGACCCTTCCAAGACCCTACATAAGAACCGGATCTAGGAAAATTCCTTAATCCTACCCTTTGACTCGTTTTAAACTTTTTAGTGTTTTGCCCAATACTAGGTACTCGATACGTCTCTTACAATCGACCTATAACTCGGGTTTGTGAATCGGCTTATGTCTTTGGTCTAGGAGGCCTCCGTGGATTCTTCCAAGACCCTACATATGAACCGGATCCAGGATAATTCCTAAACCTACCCTTTGACTCGTTTTAAAATTTTTAGTGTTTGCCCAATACTAGGGTACACGATACGTCTCTTACAATCGACCTATAACTCGGGTTAGTGAATCGGCTCATGTTTTTGGTAAAGGAGGCTTCCGTGGACCCTTCCAAGACCCTACGTAAAAACCAGAACTAGAAAAATTCCCTAAACCTACCATTTGACTTGTTTTAAAACTTTTTATTGTTTTTTCCAATGCCCGGGTACACGATACGTCTCTTAAAATCGACCTATAACTCGGGTTGGTGAATCGGCTCATGTCTTTGGTCAAGGAGGCCTTCGTGGACCCTTCCAAGACCCTACGTAGGAACCGGATCTAGGATAATTCCCAAAACCTTCCCTTTGACTCGTTTTATACTTTTTAGTATTTTGCTCAATACCCGGGTACACGATACGTCTCTTACATCGACCTATAACTTGGGTTTCTGAATTAGCTCATGTCTTTGGTCTAGAAGGCCTCCGTGGACCCTTCCAAAACCCTTCGTCAACCGGATCTAGGAAAATTCCCTAAACCTACCCTTTGACTTGTTATAAACTTTTTAGTGTTTTGACCAATACCCGGGTACACGACACGTCCCTTACAACTGATCTATAACTCGGGTTTGTGAATCGGCTTATGTCATTGGTCTAGGAGGCCTCCATGGACTCTTCCAAGACCCTACATAAGAACCGGATCTAGGATAATTCCCTAAAGCTACCCTTTGACTCGTTTTAAACTTTTTAGTGTTTGCCCAATACCCAGGTACATGATACGTCTCTTACAATCGACCTATAACTCGGGTTAGTGAATCGGCTCATTTCTTTGGTTAAGGAGGCTTCCGTGGACCCTTCCAAGACCCTACGTAAGAACCAGAACTAGAAAAATTCCCTAAACCTACCCTTGACTAATTTTAATCTTTTTAGAGTTTTGCCCAATACCCGGATTCACGATATGTCTCTTACTATCGACCTATAACTCAGGTTTGTGAATCGGCTTACGTCTTTGGTCTAGGTAGCCTCCGTGGACCCTTCTAAGACCCTACATAAGAACCGGATCGAGGAAAATTCCCTAAACCTACCATTTGACTCCTTTTAAACTTTTTAGTGTTTTGCCCAATACCAGGTACACGATACGTCTCTTAAAATCGACCAATAACTCGGGCTTGTGTCGGCTTATGTCTTTGGTCTAGGGGGCCTCCGTGGACCTTCCAAGACCCTACGTAAGAACTGGATCTATGATAATTCCCTAAACCTACCCTTTGACTCGTTTTATCCTTTTTAGTGTTTTGCTCAATACCCGGGTACACGATACGTCTCTTACAATCAACCTATAACTTGGGTTTGTAAATCAGCTCATGTCTTTGGTCTAGAAGGCCTCCGTGGACCCTTCCCAAACCCTACGTCAGAACCGGATCTAGGAAAATTACCTAAACCTACCCATTGACTTGTTTTAAACTTTTTAGAGTTTTGCCCAATACCCGGGTACACGATGCGTCTTTTACAATCGACCTATAACTCGGGTTTGCGAATAGGCTTATGTCTTTGGTCTAGGAGGCCTCCGTGGACCTTTCCAAGAACCTACGTAAGAACCGGATCTAGGATAATTCCCTAAACCTACCCTTAGACTCGTTTTTAACTTTTTATTGTTTTTCCCAATACCCGGGTACACGATACGTCTCTTAAAATCGACCTATAACTCGGGTTAGTGAATCGGCTCATGTCTTTGGAAAAGGAGTCTTCCGTGGACCCTTCCAAGACACTACGTAAGAACCGGATCTAGGATAATTCCCTAAACCTACCCTTTGACTTGTTTTATACTTTTTAGACTTTTGCTCAATACCCGGGTACACGATACGTCTCTTACAATCGACCTATAACTTGTGTTTGTGAATCAGCTCATGTCTTTGGTCTAGTAGGCCTCCATGGACCCTTCCAAAACCCTACGTCAGAACCGGATCTAGAAAAGTTCCCTAAACCTACCCTTTGACTTGTTTTAAAGGTTTTAGAGTTTTGCCCAATACCCGGGTACACGATACGTCTCTTACAATCGACCTATAACTCGGGTTTGTGAATAGGCTTATGTCTATAGTCTAGGAGTCCTCGGTGGACCCTTCCAAGACCCTACGTAAGAACCGGATCTAATATAATTCCCTAAAGCTACCCTTTGACTCGTTTTAAACTTTTTATTGTTTTTCCCAATCCCCGGGTACACGATACGTCTCTTAAAATCGACCTATAACTCGGGTTAGTGAATCGGCTCATGTCTTTGGTCAAGGTGGCCTTCGTGGACCCTTCCAAAACCCTACGTAAGAACCGGATCTACGATAATTCCCTAAACCTACCCTTTGACTCGTTTTAAACTTTTTAGTATTTTGCTCAATACCTGGGTACACGATACGTCTCTTACATCGGCCTATAACTTGGGTTTCTGAATTAGCTCACGTCTTTGGTCTAGAAGACCTCCGTGGACCGTTCCAAAACCCTACGTCAGAACCGGATCTAGGAAAATTCCCTAAACCTACCCTTTGACTTGTTATAAACTTTTTTAGTGTTTTGCCCAATACCCGGATACACGACACGTCCTTTACAACTGATCTATAACTCGGGTTTGTTAATCGACTTATGTCTTTGGTTTAGGAGGCCTTCGTGGACTCTTCCAAGACCCTACATAAGAACCGGATCTAGGATAATTCCCTAAACCTACCCTTTGACTCTTTTTAAACTTTTTAGTGTTTGCCCAATACCCGGGTACACGATACGTCTCTTAAATCGACCTATAACTGGGTTAGTGAATCGGCTCATGTCTTTGGTTAAGGAGGCTTCCGTGGACCCTTCCAAGACCCTACGTAAGAACCGAAACTAGAAAAATTCCCTAAACCTACCCTTGACAAATTTTAATCTTTTTAGAGTTTTGCCCAATACCCGGGTTCACGTTACGTCTCTTACAATCGACCTATAACTCGGGTTTGTGAATCGGCTTATGTCTTTGGTCTAGGTAGCCTCCGTGGACCCTTCCAAGACCCTACATAAGAACCGGATCGAGGAAAATTCCCTAAACCTACCATTTGACTCGTTTTAAACTTTTTAGTGTTTTGCCCAATACCAGGTACACGATACGTCTCTTAAAATCGACCTATAACTCGGGCTTGTGTCGGCTTATCTCTTTGGTCTAGGGGGCCTCCGTGGACCTTCCAAGACCCTACGTAAGAACCGGATCTATGATAATTCCCTAAACCTACCCTTTGACTCGTTTTATCCTTTTTAGTGTTTTGCTCAATACCCGGGTACACGATACGTCTCTTACAGTCCACCTATAACTTGGGTTTGTGAATCAGCTCATGTCTTTGGTATAGAAGGCCTCCGTGGACCCTTCCCAAACCCTACGTCAGAACCGGATCTAGGAAAATTACCTAAACCTACCCATTGATGTAACATCCGTCAAAAAACGGGTTTCCAAAACCCGCTTCGTTTATTAACCGAATAGTCAGTCATAATTTTCGTCACGTATATATTGGTTATTTTAATTTTAAAGGATACATAATTAATAAACATTGTTAAAATTTTAAAACATAATTAATAAATCATAAAAAAATAAGAGAATAAAAAATATTTGAGGCTGCCGGGTTTCGAACCCGGGTCAGCCGGTTCAACAAGCAACCAACACACCACTCCGCCACACGCTTAAGTTTGGATTAATACTGAAATAAATAATACTTAACATAAAACTCGAATTCGAAATCGGACTTTCAGCGCGACAAAACTCGCGATCACCGGAAAATCCGGCAATCTGCGAGTTTAGCCATTTTCCTTTTGACTATAACGTTATAACCGACTACGACATCGGTTATAACCGACGTCTAAAGTCAATTCCAGTCGTAACCGCCGGAAAAACCTTGACCGCGAATCAAGACAAAATTCCGACCCAATACATCCTGTTCTACCCTATAAATACCCCCTAAAACCTTCCGGGAATCCTTTCGTTCAAGACCGCACACTTTTTCTTAGTTGATGTGCTCAGAAACTCGTCGCCGGAGATTTTCAATTTCGCCGGAATTGGTCACCGGAAAACCGAACCCATTTCATCTCTTCTGCCTTACTCTAAAATAAGACTTCTAGAGCTCAGACAGAAAGCACCGCACTCACCTCAAACTTCTGGTAGAGCCTCTATTGCAAGTTGAACTTCGCCGGAATTCTCTGCAAGTCGCCGGAATCCCCAGTTACTCGCCGGAATCATCACCAGAGGATTTCAATTCGACTCTGTCGGTATAATCTTTTGATCCATGTCCTATATCATTTAATTTACTAAAGTATACTAGATTTCTGATTTAGCAGTCGAGTTATGATTCTGGGTATTAATTCAGTCGAAGAAGATGAAGATTTAAACAATTATATGTACAATTAAAACAGGAATAATAACCGGGTTAGACACACAGTCCAGTGGTGGACTGTGTGCAAAAACAATAAGCAAGGTCTCGGGTTCGACTTGTTCTTGTTTCGATTCGCCACAATATTCAAACCTTTTTATAAAACCCAAATATGAAACTTGACAGTAAGTATATAAATATAATAAAAATCAATAAAACTAACAGGTTAGACACACAGCCCAACTGGTTGGGCTGTGTGCACACGAACCGTAGGTCGCGGGTTCGAGTCCAGACTCTCACACCGGTTCGATTGGTTTAAAAACCTTTTTAATTAAATAAAATTCTGAATAATCCAAACAGTATATAAATAAATTAAAATCAGAAATATTTCAGGTTAGACACGTAGCTCAGTTGGTAGAGCTGCGTGCACGCGTACGGGAGGTCACGAGTTCGAACCTCACTCAGCGCATAATTAAACACAGTCCAACCGGTCAACGGTCAATGGTCAACGGTCAACGGTCAAAAAGTCAAAATTTTTATTTTCTTTTTATTTATTTACTTTATTTAAAAATCAATTAAAAACACTTAAAAATAATATTTTTGAAGTTAGAAAATTTCCTTAAACTCACAAAAATAAATCTAACAATCCCATTAAGAACACTAATTAAAAATATTAATCTCAAATAAAAGTTTATTTATTTATCGAATTATTATGATATTATTTAGGTTAGTTTCTCTCGTGGTTAAATTCAAATTCGTGCGCATTCATCATCAATCCAAGAAACGCAACCACTGTGAGTGAATTCTTACAAATTCCCCTTTTTATTCATGTTTTGGGGTGTATCATGTGTCGCTTAAATTAATTCGCTTATTCAAACTCGTGCTATACCATTATATGATCTAAACCTAGAATGTAAATATTGTTTGTTGTGATGTGTTACATATTGTCAAGTTGTGTGCAAATTATTCATTAGGCCCAATAGTTCCTCGTGGGAGACGAGTTGAACAACGCGTGCCTCAAAAACATTCATTAGGCCCATCAGTTCGTTGAACAACGCGTGCCTCAAAAACAAACATTTGGTGTGTGCGTGTGTATTAATTAATATTATGTGATTTGTGATTTAATTTACATTTACGTTTACTCATATGTGGTTATGCACTTTATTTTATAATCGATACAATAAACACGTTTAAATACTTTCATAGGATTCACTCGCCAACTTTTTGTTGACCCAAAAACCATTTTTACACATAATACAGGTGTACAGGTTGAAGCAAGGAACACATAGGAAATTGCCTTAGAAGAAAAATAATGAAGTCTTGAAAAATGTATAGAACATGTTGTACTAGTATGATTGATTGTAATGATTCTCCTTTAAAAAGAAATAATAAATATGAAACATTATAATAAATGTCATGAGCTTTGATGAATACCAATCATGCCCCGATCACCTTTTTCCGCAGCGGGTCGGGGTGTGACAATTGACTTGTTTCAAAACTTTTAGTGTTTTGCCCAATACCCGGGTACACGATACGTCTTTTACAATCGACCTATAACTCGGGTTTGTGAATAGGCTTATATCTTTGGTCTAGGAGGCCTCCGTGGACCCTTCCAAGACCCTACGTAAGAACCGATCTAGGATAATTCCCTAAACCTACCCTTAGACTCGTTTTTAACTTTTATTGTTTTTTCCCAATACCCGGTACACGATACGTCTCTTAAAATCGACCTATAACTCGGGTTAGTGAATCAGCTCATGTCTTTGGAAAAGGAGTCTTCCGTGGACCCTTCCAAGACCCTACGTAAGAACCGGATCTACGATAATTCCCTAAACATACCCTTTGACTCGTTTTATACTTTTTAGTGTTTTGCTCAATAACCGGATACACGATACGTCTCTTACAATCGACCTATAACTCGGGTTTGTGAATCAGCTCATGTCTTTGGTCTAGAATGCCTCCGTGGACCCTTCCGAAACCCTATGTCAGAACCGGACCTAGGAAAATTCCCTAAACCTACCCTTTGACTTGTTATAAACTTTTTAGTGTTTTGCCCAGTACCCGGTACACAATACGTCTCTTACAATCGACCGATAACTCGGGTTTGTGAATCGGCTTATGTCTTTGGTCTAGGAGGCCTTCGTGGACCCTTCCAAGACCATACGTAAGAACCGGATCAAGGATAATTCCCTAAACCTACCCTTTGACTCGTTTTAAACATTTTTGTGTTTGCCCAATACCTGGGTACACGATATGTCTCTTACAATCGACCTATAACCTGGGTAAGTGAATAGGCTTACGTCTTTGGTCAAGGAGGCCTCCGTGGACCCTTCCAAGACCCTACGTAAGAACCGGATCTATAAAAATTTCCCTAAACCTACCCTTGACTCTTTTTAATCTTTTTAGAGTTTTCACAATACCCGGGTACAACGATACATCTCTTACAATCGACCTATAACTCGGGTTAGTGAATCGGCTCATGTCCTTGGTCTAGGAGGCCTCCATGGATCCTTCCAAGACCCTACGTAAGAACCAGAACTAGGAAAATTCCCTAAACCCACCTTTTGACTCGTTTTAAAACTTTTTTAGTGTTTTGCCCAGTACCCGGGTTCTTGATACGTCTCTTACAATCGACCTATAACTCGGGTTTCGGAATCGGCTTATGTCTTTGGTCTAGTAGACTTCCGTGGACCATTCCAAGACCCTACGTAAGAACCGGATTCAGGAAAGTTCCCTAGACATACCCTTTGACTCGTTTTCAAACCCTTTATAGTTTTTGCCCAATACCCGGGCACACGACACGTCCCTAACAACTGACCTATAAGTCGAGTTTGGGGGGGGGGGGGGGGGGGGGGGGGGGGGGGGGGGGGCCCCCCCCCCCCCCCCCCCCCCCCCCCCCCCCCCCCCCCCCCCCCGGGTATACGATACGTCTCTTACAATCGACCTATAACTCGGGGTAGTGAATCGGCTCATGTCTTTGGTCTAGGAGGCCTCCGTGGACCTTTCCAAGACCCTACGTAAGAACCGGATCTAGGATAATTCCCTAAACCTACCCTTTGACTCGTTTTAAACTTTTTAGTGTTTTGCCCAATCACAGGTACACGATACGTCTCTTAAAATCGACCTAAAACTCGGGTTGTGATCGGCTTATGTCTTTGGTCTAGGGGCCTCCGTGGACCTTCCAAGACCCTACGTAGGAACCGATTCTATGATAATTCCCTAAACCTACCCTTTGACTGTTTTATCCTTTTTAGTGTTTTGCTCAATACCCGGGTACACGATACGTCTCTTACAATCGACCTATAACTTGAGTTTGTGAATCAGCTCATGTCTTTGGTCTAGAAGCCTCCGTGACCCTTCCCAAACCCTACGTCACAAACGGTTCTAGGAAAATTCCCTAAACCAAACCCTTTGACTCGTTTTATACTTTTTAGTGTTTTGCTCAATACCCGGGTACACGATACGTCTCTTACAATCGACCTAAAACTTGGGTTTGTGAATCAGCTCATGTCTTTGGTCTAGAAGGCCATCGTGGACCCTTCCAAGACCCTACGTCAGAACCGGATCCAGGAAAATTCCCTAAACCTACCCTTTGACTTGTTTTAAACTTTTTAGAGTTTTGCCCAATGCCCGGGTACATGATACGTCTTTACAATCGACCTATAACTCGGGTTTGTGAATAGACTTATGTCTTTGGTCTAGGAGGCCTCCGTGGACCCTTCCAAGACCCTACGTAAGAACCGGATCTAGGATAATTCCCTAAACCTACCCTTTGACTCGTTTGAAACTTTTATTGTTTTGCCCAATTCCCGGGTACACGATACGTCTCTTACAATCGACCTATAATTCGGGTTAGTGAATCGGCTCATGTCTTTGGTCTAGGAGGCCTCCGTGGACCCTTCCAAGACCCTACATAAGAACCAGAGCTAGGAAAATTCCCTAAACCTACCCTTTGACTCGTTTTAAACTTTTTAGTGTTTTGCCCAATACCCGGGTACACGATACGTCTCTTACAATCGACCTATAACACGGGTTTGGGAATCGGCTTATGTCTTTGCCTAGGAGGCTTCCGTGACACTTCCAAGATCCTACGTAAGAACCGGATTTAGGAAAATTCCTTAGACCTACCCTCTGACTCGTTTCAAACTTTTTAGAATTTTTTCCAATACCTAGGTGCACGATACGTCCCTTACAATCGACTTATAACTTGGGTTTGTGAATCGGCTTGTATCTTTGGTCTAGGAGGCCTCCGTGGACCCTTCCAAGACCTTACGTAAGAACCGGATCTTGGAAAATTCCCTAAACCTACCCGTTAACTCGTTTTAAAATTTTTAGTGTTTTGCCCAAATACCGGGTACACGATAAGTCTCTTACAATCGACCTATAACTCGGGTTTGTGAATCAGCTCATGTCTTTGGTCTAGGAAGCTTCCTGGACCCCTCCAAGTCCCTATGTAAGAACCGGATCTAGGAAAATACCTTAAACCTACCCTTTGACTCGTTTTAAACTTTTTAGTGTTTTGCCCAATACCGGGTACACGATAAGTCTCTTACAATCGACATAAAACTCGGGTTTGTGAATCGGCTCATGTCTTTGGTCTCGGAGGCCTCCATGGACCTTTACAAGACCCATACGTAACAACCATTTGACTAGTTTTAAACTTTTTAGTGTTTTGCGCGATACCCGGGTACACGATACGTCTCTTACAATCGACCTACAACTCGGGTTTGGGAATCGGCTTATGTCTTTGATCTAGAAGGCCTCCGTGGACCTTTTCAAAACCCTACGTCAGAACCGGGCATCGGAAAATTCCCTAAACCTACCCTTAGACTCGTTTTAGACTTTTGAGTGTTTTGCCCAATACCTGGGTACACGATACGTCTATTACAATCGACCTATCACTCGGGTTAGTGAATATGCTCATGTCTTTGGACAAGGAGGCCTCTGTGGACCCTTCCAAGACCCTACGTACAAACCAGATATTAGAAAAATTCCCTAAACCTACACTTGACTCGGTTTAAACTTTTTAGAGTTTTGCCCAATACCGGGTACATGATACGTCTCTTACAATCGACGTATAACTCGGGTTAGTGAAACGGCTCATGTCTTTGGTCTAGAAGGCCTTCGTGGACCCTTCCAAGACCCTACATAAGACTGGAACTAGGAAAATTCTGTAAGCCTACCCTTTGACTCGTTTTAAACTTTTTAGTGTTTTCCTCAATACCCGGGTACACGATACGTCTCTTACAATCGACCTATATACGGGTTTGGGAATCGGCTTATGTCTTTGACTAGGAGGCTTCCGGGGACCCTTCCAAGACCCTACGTAAGAACCGGATTTAAGAAAATTCCTTAGACCTACCCTTTGACTCGTTTCAAACCCTTTATAGTTTTGCCCAATGCCCGGGTACACGACACGTCCCTTACAACTGACCTATAACTCGGGTTTGTGAATCGGCTTGCGTCTTGGGTCTAGGAGGCCTCTGTGTACCCTTCCAAGACCCTACACAAGATTCGAATATAGGAGAATTCCAAAAAACATAACCTTTGACTCGTTTCAAACTTTTTAGAATTTTGCCCAATACCCAGGTGCACGATACTTCCCTTACAATCGACCTATAACTCGAGTTAGTGAATCGGCTCATGTCTTTGGTCTAGAATGCCTCCGCGGACCCTTCCAAGACCTTACGTAAGAACCGGATCTAGGAAATTCCCTAAACCTACCCTTTGACTCGTTTTAAACTTTTTAGTGTTTTGCCCAATACCCGGGTACACGATACATCACTTACAATCGACCTAAAACTCGGGTTTGTGAATCGGCTTATGTCTTTGGTCTCGGAGGCCACCATGGACCTTCCAAGACCCATACGTAAGAATCGGATCTAGGATTAATTCCCTAAACCTACCCTTTGACTCGTTTTAAACTTTTTAGTGTTTTGCTCAATACCCGGGTACACGATACGTCTCTTATAATCGACCTATAACTCGGGTTTGAGAATCGGCTTATGTCTTTGGTCTAGAAGGCCTCCGTCGAACTTTTCAAAACCCTACCTGAGAACCGGATATAGGAAAATTCCCTAAACCTACCCTTTGACTAGTTTTAAACTTTTGAGTGTTTTGCCCAATACCTGGGTACACGATACGTCTCTTACAATCGACCTATAACTCGGGTTAGTGAATCTCCTCATGTCTTTGGTCAAGGAGGCCTCCGTGGACCTTTCCAAGACCCTACGTAAACACCGGATCTAGAAAAACTCCCTAAAGCTACCCTTGACTTGTTTTAAAGTTTTTAGAGTTTTGCCCAATACCCGGGTACACGATACGTATCTTACAATCGACCTATAACTCGGGTTAGTGAATCAGCTCATGTCTTTGGTCTAGACGGCCTCCGTGGACTCTTCTAAGACCCTACATAAGAACCGGAACTAGGAAAATTCCCTAAACTTACCCTTTGACTTGTTTTAAACTTTTTAGTGTTTTGCCCAATATCCGGGTACACGACACGTCCCTTACAACTGATCTATAACTCGGGTTTGTGAATTGGCTTATGTCTTTGGTCTAGGAGACTTCCGTGGACCCTTCCAAGACCTATGTAAGAACCGGATTTAGGAAAATTCCTTAGACCTACCCTTTGACTCGTTTCAAACCTTTTATAGTTTTGCCCAATAACCGGGTACACGACACGTCCCTTACAACTGACCTATAACTCGGGTTTGTGAATCGGCTTGTGTCTTGGGTCTAGGAAGCCTCTGTGTACCCTTTCAAGACCCTACGCAAGATTCGAATATAGGAGAATTCCAAAAAACCTAGCCTTTGACTCGTTTCAAACTTATTAGAATTTTGCCCAATACCCAGGTGCACGATACTTCCCTTACAATCGACCTATAACTCGAGTTTGTGAATCGGCTCATGTCTATGTCTAGGAGGCCTCCGTGGACCCTTCCAAGACCTTACGTAAGAACCAGATCTAGGAAAATTCTCTAAACCTACCCTTTGACTAATTTTAAACTTTTTAGTGTTTTTCCCAATACCCAGGTACGCGATACGTCACTTACAATTGACCTATAACTCGGGTTTGTGACTCGGCTGATTTCTTTGGTCTAGGAGGCCTCTGTGGAACCTTCCAAGACCCTACGTAAGAATCGGATCTTGGAAAATTCCCTAAACCTACCCTTTGTGTCGTTTTAAACTTTTTTAGTGTTTTGCATACGTCTCTTAAAATCGACCTATAACTCGGGTTGTGAATTCGCTCATGTCTTTGGTCTAGGAGGCCTCCGTGGACCCATCCAAGACCCTACGTAAGAACGAGTCAAGGAAAATTCCCTAAACCTACCCTTTGAATCGTCTCAAACTTTATAGAGTTTTACCTAATACCCAGGTACACGATACATCCCTTACAATCGACCTTTAACTCCGGTTTGCAAATCGGCTCATGTATTAGGTCTAATAGGCCTCCGTGGACACTTCTAGGACCCAACTCAAGAACCGGATTTAGGAAAATTCCCTAGACCTACCCTTTGACTCGTTTCAAACTTTTTAGAGTTTTGCCCAATAACCGGGTACATGACACGTCCCTTACAATCGACCTATAACTCGAGTTTGTGAATCGGCTCATGTATTTGGTCTAGGAGGCCTCCGAGGACCCTTCCAAAACCCTACGTAAGAACCGGATCTTGGAAAATTCCTTAAACCTACCCATTGACTCGTTTTAAAATTTTTAGTCTTTTGCTCAATACCCGGGTACACGATACGTGTCTTACAATCGACCTATAACTCGGGTTTGTGAATCAGCTCATGTCTTTGGTCTAGAAGGCCTACGTGGACCCTTCCAAAACCCTATGTAAGAACCGGATCTAGCAAAATTCCCTAAACCAACCCTTTGACTTGTTTTAAACTTTTTATTGTTTTGCCCAATACCCGGGTACAGATACGTCTCTTACAATCGACCTATAACTCGGGTTTGTGAATCGGCTTATGTCTTTGGTCTAGGAGGCCTCCGTGGACCCTCCAAGACCCTACATAAATAACGGATCTAGGATAATTCACTAAACCTACCCTTTGACTTGTTTTAAACTCTTGAGTGTTTTGCCCAATACCCGGGTACACGATACGTCTATTACAATCGTCCTATAACTCGGTTTTGTGAATCGGCTTATGTATTTGGTCGAGGAGGCCTCCGTGGACCCTTCCAAGACCCTACGTAAGAACCGGATATAGGAAAATTCCCTAAACCTACCTTTGACTCGTTTCAAACTTTTAGAGTTTTGCCCAATACCCGGGTACACGATACATCTCTTACAATCGACCTATAACTCGGGTTTAGGAATCGGCTTATGTCTTCGGTCTAGGAGGCCTCCGTGTACCCTTCCAAGACCCTACACAAGATCTGAATATAAGAGAATTCCCTAAACCTACCATTTGACTCGTTTCAAACTTTTTAGAGTTTTGCCCAATAACCGGGTACACGACATGTCCCTTACAACTGACCTATAACTTGGGTTTGTGAATCGGCTTGTGTCATGGGTCTAGGAGGCCTCTGCGTACCCTTCCAAGACCCTACACAAGATTCGAATATAGGAGAATTCCAAAACACCTAACCTTTGACTCGTTTCAAACTTTTAAGAATTTTGCCCAATACCCGGGGGCACGATACGTCCCATACAATCGACCTATAACTCGGGTTTGTGAATCGGCTCATGTCTTTGGTCTAGGAGGCCTCCGTGGACCCATCCAAGACCCTAGGTAAGAACGGGATCTAGGAAAATTCCCAAAACCTACCCTTTGAGTCGTTTTAAACTTTTTAGTGTTTTGCCCAATACCGGGTACACGATACATCTCTTACAATCGGCCTATAACTCAGGTTTGTGAATCGGCTTATGTCTTTGGTCTAGGAGGCCACCTTGGACCTTCCAAGGCCTTATGTAAGAACCGAATCTAGGATAATTCCCTAAACCTACCCTTTGACTCGTTTTAAACTTTTTAGTGTTTTGCCCAATGCCCGGGTACGCGATACGTCACTTACAATCGACCTATAACTCGGGTTTGTGAATCGGCTCATTTATTTGGTCTAGGAGGCCTCTATGAAACCTACCAAGACCCTACATAAGAACCGGATCGAGGAAAATTACCTAAACCTACCCTTTGGTCGTTTTAAACTTTTTTGTGTTTTGCCTAATACCCGGGTACACGATACGTCTCTTACAATCGACTCGGGTTTGTGAATTGGCTAATGACTTTGGTCTAGGAGGCCTCCTTGGACACTTCCAAGACCCTACGTAAGAACCGGGTGTAGCAAAATTCCCTAAACTACCGTTTGAATCGTCTAAACTTTTTAGAGTTTTGCCTAATACCCGGGTACACCATACATCCCTTACAATCGACCTTTAACTCGGGTTTGCAAATCGGCTCATGTATTGGGTCTAATAGGCCTCCGTGGACACTTCGAGGACCCAACGCAAGAACCGGATTTAGGAAAATTCCCTAGACCTACCCTTTAACTCGTTTCAAACTTTTTAGAGTTTTGCCCAATACTCGGGTACATGACACGTCCCTTACAATCGACCGATAACTCGGGTTTGTGAATCGGCTCATGTATTTGGTCTAGGAGGCCTCCGTGGACCCTTCCAAGACCCTACGTAAAAACCGGATCTTGGAAAATTCCCTAATCCTACCCATTGACTCGTTTTAAACTTTTTAGTGTTTTGCTCAATACCCGGGTACACAATACGTCTCTTACAATCGACCTATAACTCGGGTTTATGAATCAACTCATGTCTTTGGTCTAGAAGGCCTCTGTGGACCCTTCCAAAACCCTAAGTAAGAACCGGATCTAGCAAAATTCCCTAAACCTACCCTTTGACTCGTTTTAAACTATTTAGTGTTTTGTCCAATACCCGGGTACACGATACGTCTCTTACAATCGACCTATAACTCAGGTTTGTGAATCGGCGTATTTCTTTGATCTAGGAGGCCTACGTGGACCCTTCCAAGACCCTACGTAAGAACCGGATATATGAAAATTCCCTAGACTTACCCTTTGACTCGTTTCAAACTTTTTGAGTTTTGCCCAATACTCGGGTACACGACAGGTCTCTTACAATCGACCTATAACTCGGGTTTGTTAATCGGCTCATGTATTTGGTCTAGGAGGCCTCCATGGACCCTTCCAAGACCCTACGTAAGAACCGTACCATATGCCTTATGGGCAGATAGAACAACTCCCAAGAATGCTACGGATCAAACTCCTTTTTCTTTAGTCTTTTGAACTGAGGCAGTGATTCCTACAGAAATGGTAGTCCCTACAGCTAGAATAAGCATCCGTGATCCTGAAGTCAATGCTGAGACTCTGGCTCAAGACCTAGATACCGTGGAAGAATTAAGAAACTTGGCAAGGATAAGGCTGGCTAGTTATCAACAAAGGATGGTTGGCGCCTATAATAAGAATATCAGGATAAGAAGATTTCAAATCGGTGACATGGTGCTGAGGAAAGCATTTCAGAATACCACGAATCCTACTGATGGCAAATTAGCACCAAAATGGGAAGTGTAACATTTGTCAAAAACGGGTTTTCCAAACCCGCTCCGTTTGTAATCGAATATCAAGTTATAAATGTTTCATTGCGTATTTATGTCCATGTTAATTTTTAATGATGCATAATTAATAAACAAACTAGAATATAAAAGTTATAATTGATAAAAAGTAAAAATAAAATAATTAAAAAGAAAATTAGGCTGCCGGGACTCGAACCCGGGTCAGCCGGGTTTAATCTCAAAGTCTTATCACACACACATATAACCACTCCGCCACTTGTTGTTTTCTGTAAATTCTAGGAAACAATTAAATTTTATGGTCAAGTATAAATCAATCTGGTTACGCCAACTGTAACCGAAATCGGTCACCAAACGTCCAAAGACGTTTGATTGTTCGCGGTTTACCGATTATAACCGCTACACCGACACCTCCAATCAATTTAGCTTTGAATGGACTTGAATTCAAGAGTGGATCGGTTTTAATAACCGAAAACTTTCATTTTCTGAATTACTTCAATCATAGACCCCTCTCGCGACTCAAACACATCTGCAGACCTTCGAATTTCACTTTCGCAATACTTTCAGTTCGCCGGAGAAGCTAATTGAACTCGCCGGACTTTCGCCGGAAAACCATGTGTTCCATCAAATCAGTGAGTCTCTAAATTCTTTCGTTGTCTATCAATTGTTAAGCTATTGCTAACTCAAACCCTTCAATCGGAATCAATTTCAGACGTCGATATCGGATAATTCCCTCTCGCCGGAAAACTTCTGAAAATTCTTATCTTCCGCTGTAAAACGGTATAGACATTCAAACCTTCTGATAACTTTTGTTTAATACTTCAATTCCTCACTTAGCTAATCAAAACTGTTAATTTATTCGCTCAGTCGAAATCCGCAAAAACATAGCCGACGACTTGCCGGAATTCTGAGATAAATCGTTCTCTGGTATGTTTACTTCTAAAAATCGTCTCTGTCATTTCATATTAGTCTGTTGAATGTTTGTCAATCGAATTAAACAAGAAACAATAGAGTAATCGTAGGCTGTAATTCTGTAACGAAGAAGACGAAGATAGGTTGATTATAAGTTTAATAAAATCTGGATATTATCTCGGGTTAGACACACAGTCCAGCGGTGGACTGTGTGCACATACATATCACACGCCGCGAGTTCGATCCTTGACACACGTATGCTCTGTAATAAAAATGTTTTATTTTTCTAACTAAACCGGATTAACTCACGGTAGATGTTAAGTATAATAAAAATCCGTATATTAACCAAGTTAGACACACAGTCCAGCGATGGACTGTGTGTAACGATAAATCACAGGTCCCGGGTTCGAGACCTGTTGACGACACCGGTTCGATGATTTAAAACATTTTTTGAAAATAAAAGAATTTTGAATAAACTAAGTTAGTATATAAATATAATTAAAAACAGAATTATTTCGGGTTAGACACGTAGCTCAGTTGGTAGAGCTGCGTGCACGCGAACGGGAGGTCTCGGGTTCGAGTCCTGCCCGGCGCATACATGTACACAATAGAACCGGTCAAACAGTCAAACGGTCAACGGTCAACGGTCAACGCAAAAGTCAACATAATTTTATATTTTTGTTTATTTAATTTAATTTAAAAATCAATTAAAAATACTTAAAAATAATGTTTTTAAAGATAGGAAATAGCCTTAAACTCACAAAAATATATCTAAAAATCCTATTAAAATTATTAATAAAATCCACTCATTTTCTATATCTTCCGTTATTATTTAGGTTAGTCAATCCTCGTTGTTCAATTCTTCCAACTCGTGCGCATCTCATCATCTCCAACTGAACGCACCCAAGGTGAGTGAATCTCTACAAATTCCCCGTTTTAATCACGTTTTTGGGGTGTGTCATGTGTCTTACCATTTATTATATTTAAATCATTGTGCATACATCATATCATGAACAAATGTGTATTCAGCTTGTTTCAACTGTTGTGTGGTTATTGTTTAGATTTAATTTATTATTTTCAGTACATGCAATTTCATAGGCCGCCGCTCCCCATTACATTATGAGCGTTGAGCAGTTCCCCATTACATTATGAGCGTGAACCTGGCGTTGCCAACATACGATCGGCTCCGTTTGATTGAGCCTTGATCGCACAGACATTCATCATAGGCCGTCCGTTTCCCCATTACATTATGAGCGTGAACGTGACATTGCCAACATATACAGTTTCATTCATGCAAGTTCATATGTTACTGTATGTTATTGTATGTTATAGGTGCGGTTGTTATTGCTATTGTTTGGTTATTTACATTTGCTCACATATGACTATTGCACAGTTTTTCCTCGATAAAATAACAAGAAATCAATAATAAATGTTTATCTAACAAGGTTCACTCGCCAACTTATGTTGACCCATAAACCCCCATTTTTACACATGATACAGGTGAACCAGCTGCAGCAAGAAACACATAGGATTGGCTTAGAAGAATAAACTGGTTTAGAGCTTGGATTGTTTAGTTGGTTAATTTTCTTTGTATTGTATGGACATGTTTGGATTATTGAGAATGTAATTTTGACTTTAATAAATATGAAACATATAGTAAATATCAAGAGCTTTGGTGATAACCCAGTTATGCCCCGACTCTTATTCCGCTGCAGGTCGGGGTGTGACAGGAAGGGCCCCTATCTAATTGAAGCCAAGGCAGGAAAGGGGGCATATCGATTACTGACTATGGATGGTGACCTTCTTCCAAGAGCTTGGAATGCTATCCACCTAAAAAAGTTTTTTATGTAAAGGATGAGGGATCCTTAAGTATCCTAATGATCAATTCAGATTGAAGGATCCTCAGAGGATATGAGATTCTTGATTCGGTAACGTTTTACTAATGCTTTCATTCTTATTGTACTTCTTATTATTTATTTTTGAGTAAGGAGTTGAATTTTCAACATTCAACCTTATCAAGTTTTAAGTTTTGCAGAAGTTATTACAAAGGATAAAGAGGTTGGCCACCTCTCCAAGACTTTGGGCATGTCCCGGCTAAGGTATCTATTACCTCCTACGGGTCTTTACCATTCACACGAATTGGGTTTCGACACCCTCGCCAGTTGCGCACGTTATCCACGTATAGTTCGAGGCAATGGGACCAGTACCCGCTTTAGGGGCTGACTATTTCATTGTTGTTGGCTATATGGAGGATCCTAAGTATAATGGTAGACGTACCATACATTCGTTCATAAGGTTTCTAACTTTTTCACATTAGCTAAGGTTTCGACATTTTCATGTCGCTTACGATTGGATAGATGCCAGTTTGGGCCATACTCCAGTTTACACCAGTTATTTGGGCTTGTCCCTAGTTATTTGGGCTTGTCCCCAGTTATTTGGGCTAATCCCCAATTATTTGGGCTTGTCCCCAGTTACTAATGATTCTTTCATTTGATATTTGGCTTAGTCCTAAGCTATATACTATTATAGGTCTATGAAATTGACCAGCTAAGGATCCTGAATCCTAAGATTGAATCAATTGATATACTTTGACTGACACGACTGTAAGTGTTAAGGATATAGAATCCTAACTTGGATTCCCTGGTATGTCTTATTCTTATTATAATGATTAGACCCTTAACCATGGAATTAGAGATAAGTCGTTCAAGATTATATGGCGTTTTATGCCTAGTAGTTGTGACGATTGCAGACTTAAAATCTTTTTATAAAGTCAAAATTTTAGGATCCATGATCCTTAACCTACAGAAACTATTGTTCAAAATACAAAGCACGAATTGTTCAAGTAAAACAACCAACCTAAGGACCTAAAAATGTGGGCTCTAGCCGCGTCTAGAATATCCATCATCGCCCGCATAGGCAGCCTACACTGTGGCCGCCTCACCACCTTCACCTTCACCAGCTTTACCTCCAGCACCTTCAACCGCCATGTCCTCTGCTTCCGTCTGCACTCCACTAGGACCTGCTTCATCCGCCGCTGCCGATTGCTCCAGCTCATCGCCGTTCAGGTTGCTTAATGCTACCTCCCAAGAGGCCAGGTCCCGTGAAGATCTATCAAATCCGGGATCGTTAGCTTCTTTGGCCATCTTGATCATGGACTGCAGAACCGTCTTGGCAGCGTAGACCTTGGCCGCTTCAGTAGTATTCATGTTAGCCTCATGAAACCCCACTTCGGCATTCAGCAGTTGTTCCTCAAGGTTCTCCTTCTCCTTTTCCAGCACTTTGTTTTGCTTTTCAAGCCTCGAGAGATCCTTATCCTTGGCAGCAGCAATGGCCTGCATCCCAGCTACAGTCTCTTTGTGTTCAGCCAACTTCTTCTCATAAAAGATCCTCATGCGACTGAATTCCTAGTATAAACAAGACAAAGAAGTATCATGATCAAGGATCCTAACAAACGGGTAAAGTAAAACCTAAGGATCAAGGATCCTTACTTCGGTCAGAGCATCATGGAGACGTTTCTCGATAGAGACAAGATCACTCTCAGGATCGGAAGGCTTCTTCCGTTTTGAAGCAGATTTGGCTCTGGTGGTAGCTGGGCGAGGCTCAACGGGAGGAAGCTTCTTAATTTTCTCCTTTTTCACATCCTTGGAGATGATGATGCCGTTGATGTCATCAAGAGCGAAGTCTGCAGGCTTGGAAGTAGATTTTTGAACACCTACCAACAGACATCAAAAAGATAAGTTTCTAATTTAAATTAGAAATTTCTTTTAAAGATTTACTATATTATACAATTACTTACTTGACATATTGTAGGAGGAAGATGCCTGTACTTCTTCGCTAGGATCCTGGATCCTCACTTTGAATGTTCTGTCTATTGGGTCAAGGCTCAAGAAGGCTTTCACTCGATCAACAGTTCCTGGATCCACCGCTAAAGTTGCAAAGTTCTTCACTGCAAGAAAACAGAAAGATCAAAAGACAGTTACAACAAGGATGTAACACATATGAGACCTCTAAATCCTACCCTTGAGTATCCATCTATGAGGCAACGAATCCCCTTCTGCCAGAGAATGTCGTTTGACAAAGAAAAACTGATTTTTCCAAACATAATCCTTTTGGGTTGTTTTGAAGACAGGAGCTGGTTGGTGGGCTTTTACTTTAAACAAAAATCGGTTAGAGCCATGGGTAGTCAAAGAGTACATGAAAGATAGGTCTGAAAGGTTTAGTTGCAGCCCTTTTTTTTCAATGATTTCTTCAATGATGAACAATGTTCTCCACAACATCGACATGACCTGACTAAAGCTAATGCCGGTTAGCTTAAAAAAGCTTTGGGTTAGGGTCGGAAAAGGATATGAGAACCCAAGGTGAAACGGTAAGGCAGGAAAGCAAATCCAGGTGTCGGATACCGCATCACTCTGAGCAGAAGGATCGAAAGGTCTGAAAATGGCCTCCGATGGAAAATAGGATTTTAGGTTCTCGATTTCTGGATCTGTAAACTTACAGATCTCAGAGGAGGGGTCCTTTAGTATGTTTTGTGATTGAAGGAGATCGCCAGATTTTTTGGAGGCGGGATTCGGAGAAGATCGTGTATTATGGTGCCGGAACTTAAGAATAATCGAGAAGGGAAGAGAGAAGAATACATGGTTCACAATGCTTGGTGTGGATTTATGATGGATTTGTGCAGATTTTAAAGGGAGTTATCTCTTCCCCATAAATAGTGATGATGGTTGTGAAGGCTATGCTAGTCCCATCAGTCACCCTAACGGCTATATTTGAATTAAAGATAATATGACAGCTGTGATCTACTATCACAACCGCCATATTGGGGGCAATTGTTAGGACTAGATTTTTATTGCTTAAGAATCAGTGATCCTTCAGTATATCGAGGATATATTATCCATGTACTGAGTACTGAATACTGGGAGGATCAAGGATCCTTAGTGACTATAACGGTTTCTAACAATTGACTTCAATGTTTTATTTCATTGTAGTGCAGGTATCGATAGTGGACTTGGTCAAGCAAAATATTCGTGGAATATTTGGAGGATTAAGCACGTGCTGAAGGTTAAATGGACGTTATGAATGAACGTGGAGGATCCCGGATATTTCGGATAGTTAGTTATAAGTTAAAAACGTTAATATTTTAGGGGGTATTGAGCTCGTTAGATACACGAATTCATTCGCAAACACTGATATCACAAGATCACTTGGAAACTCTCGAGAAACACACACACATTGCACTATAGATCGATAGTGAAAGCTCAATATCTTCCGAAGTTGTAATATTACTTGTGAAATACACTTGGTGATCGGTAGTTTCCATCACCCAAGGTTTTTTATGCCGGAGATCTTCATCGATCAACCAAGGTTTTTTATGCCGGAGATCTTCATCGATCAAGGGCTTTTTCCTCGTATAAATCTCGGTGTCCATTGTTCATTACATTTCACGATTGTTCACATCATTGTTCAACAGATAAGCACTCAACCTCACATACAAAGTTTGGTCACATTATCCTTAGTGTGATTTTGACCAAAACAGTGAGCATGCTATCACCGTGATATTTCTTGATCGTCCCAGATGCTGCCATGTAGCAATTGGTTATAACCGAAAGATGCTTGCACGATTGGGTATTAGTGGCTTCTAGAAGATCTCACAGCTGTAAACCATCTGTTGCTCGCCACGTGTGCATTCTGTTATAACAGAAAAGATTCCTTTTGCCTCTGCACCATTTCTTGCAAACAAGGATTTTTGTTTAGGGAAAGTCTTTCAGGATTAACTATTTCCTTGCACGAGCGGCACAATGTAGTTAGATGATCTCTCCTTTCTCTTTTGTTTAGCGCAACGTCTGCTGAGTTCTTGCTTTGGTATGAAGTTCCGTGCAAGGTTTATGAATGAAATGTTATCAAAGGAAATTAATCAAGGTTAACTTTGAACCTTGCGCGAGCCCGCACAAGGTAGTTAAGTGGTACTTTCCCTTTTTGGATACTCGGTGCAGGGTTTAGTGAGTCTTTCTTTGGCAGAGAAGCCTGTGCAAAGTCTCCTTGGCAGTTAATAGTGGGTATGGTTTCCTTGCTTGGCGCATGGTTTTTGGACCATACCCCTTCAAGTCCCCCCAGTCCAGTGTTGCTCCTATATGAAAGTAAAGAGTAGGTGGAGCACTGGACTTGTGATAAGTATGCTGCGCTGTATGGGTGCTGGCCCTTTGGTGTTTTTTGCTTCTTGGTGACGTGTCATATGTGAACTTTGAAGACTATTTGAATTTCAAAGATATTTGGACACGTGTCGCTCATCCAGATAATGTAGTTGGTGAACACGCACGTTCCTGAGACGTGGTGGTACTGTTGACAGGCTGTCAACGGTACGTGTCTTACTGCATTAATGACAATTCAGCGACACTCGCGCGCGTGGGGTAATTACTGTTCCCCACTCGCCCTTTTAGTTACTTGGGAAGGTGTGATGGTCGCAAAAGTCATTGTTATCACGTCGAGCATTAATTGTGATTAGTATATAAAAGGATCAACTCCTCATTTGCTTTGTTACCAGTGACTTTTCTAGAGAGAGAGAGAGAGATCACATATCTTTCATACTTTCCGGTGACTTGTGATATTCCGATCATCTTTTTCGTTAGAGTTTACCGTCGTTCTAATCTTTCGATACTTATGGCTACTAGTTCTGGGAGAGTTGATGTGCAGGCAACATCTATACTTCCACCTTTAAAGTGGAAAAGAGAAGAATTTGACGCCTTGGTTAACACATTCTTATTTGCCAAGTCTTGGGGATCATTCTACCCTAAGGAGGGTTCAACGGCGGCGGACGCTCCGGCCGGCTACATCACGTTATTCTACGATTATTTTGCCGAGGGCAACTTCAGACTTCCGGTGACCCACTTCATGCTTGAGATTCTTGATTATTACAAATTTCATATTTCCCAGTTGAATCCCATGGGAATGGTCAGAATCCGGCACTTCGAGTTGATTTGCCGGTCGATGCAGATCATTCTGACGGTAGAGAAGTTTTATCAACTCCATTGTTCATTAGGCTTCTACTCTTTTCAACAACGTTTACAGGCGAAATGGTTGTTGTTAGTGCCACCCAAATCATATCACGACTGGAAACAGAAGTTTTTTTATGTTAAGGTAGCGGTGAACCCGACGGCGATGTCGTTCAGGGCCAGAGAAGAGATAGAGTTGGAGACGTTGGCTATTCCGACCAACGAAGTGTGGTACCAGAATATAAAGGATGTGCCCAATATTGTTTTGCCAGAAAGGGCATTAATTGCTGCTGGAATGAGTATTTTGTGGAAGAAGGAACGTCAAGAGAAGCCGGTCTATACCGAGGATGGTGTTGGAATGTTACTTCATGATTTTCTAGGACTGTCTTCCGTAAATGTTGTATATTAATGAAGTTTTATTGTTGTGCTTTGCTAAACAGTTGCGCCATTGTATCTGGTGTCTTTTAAGAGAGGCAATGGAAAAATTACTGCTATGCCTCTTGCAGAGAATGAGGAACCATGGTTTGATCAGATCTTGGGAAATTTTGAAACCCCCAAGAAAGAAGATCTGAACGCGCAGCCCTCTGCTACTACTGGTAAGTCATATACTGTGAAGCCTGAGTTAGTTATTGCAATATTACTTGTAGATACCAACTCTAAGTAATATTGCAATGTAACTTATGCCGCAACGTTTTTCCTTTATTATTGATCATGTAGGTGATTTGCTAAACTTGGGCGTAGGCCCTGAATCAAAGAAGAAAAAGAAACCAACTGCTACTGCTGCTGCTGCGCCTCCTTCCTCCAAACCAGATCAAAAAACTAAATCATCTGCAGCTACAAAGGCTGAGGGCAAGAAAGCTACGCGTCTCATATCTGATTCTTGGTGTGATTACGTGATGGTGTCAGACTCATTAGAAGGTCTTGCGCCTGTAGGTTTGAAGAAACCAAAGCCAAAGCCTATTGACGCATCATCTATCCCTGTCTCTAACCCTGATGATCCCTTAGAGATCCCTTCAAGCCCTGAATAGGAGTTGAAGCGTACCTCCAAGAAGAGGAAAGAGTCTGAGACTGTACCACCCTCGCCACCGAAGAAGGTTGCATGTCCGCGCATCGGCAAGAAGAACAATCTAGATGCTCTTGCAAAAACGTTTTTTCCAGGTTTGTCCATGTCTTGAACATATTACTGTAATAGCTGTGTTAATGCCTCACGCTTGACAATTGTGTTTGCTCTTTGCAGAGAAACTTGTAAAGGCTGCGCCGGCTACATCATCTTCTATACCTTGTGCGGAACCCCTATCATGTCTGCAGGTGTCCATGCGAAGATATCCATACTTCAAAACAACAAGGTTTTGAGTCTTGCGTGAATTTCCATAGAAGTTGCAGGACCAATAATACTTGGTTGCTCTGGATACTTATTGTTCAGAACCCATTTTTCAGGTTCATTTGATAACGTTGGTCTAGCATCCTTAGCCACTAGTTCTTCGATAGACATAATCTCTTTTCGAGCGAATAAAATAGCTACGTCAGTTGGCATTGGGAAACCACAAGCGGCGTATGGTGCAGATGTGATCATGCTAAAGTCTTGCTGCGCTCGACGTCCTAATAATACATCATGACGAGAAGTTGTTGGCATTACCATAAAGTTTACTTGAATGGTTCGTGAGTGTTTACCATCCAAGAGAGTTACGGGAAAAACTATTTGTCCAAGAAGAAAGACATCCTCATTGCAGAATCTGGTCAACGGGAAGTCAACCGGTTCTAGGCGTGTCTTATCTTCCGGATCTAACTGCTTGAAACATTGCTCGTATATGATATCCATAGAACTTCCCGGATCTATGAACATGTAGTCAGTCTGGTAATGGCCAAAGATATCTGTGATTACCACTGGTCTTTCTTCCTGAGGTCCGCCGGGAACCACAGGAAATATCACTTGCTGCTCTCGCCATTTCTCTCCTTGGAACTTTTGAAAGCTGCGCTTGCGCGACGAGCTTCTTTGAATCATGGCAACTTGTGTCATCTTTTTGTTGCTTGGCCCCTCATCGCTGCGCGTGAGTTGCCTGACCTCTTTTCGAACTGATTGCACTAAGTGTGTCAACTTACCACTTTTCAAAGCCTTTTCAATTTCTGTGCGCAGGCTAATGCAATTGTCGGTTGTATGCCCTGTGTCTTTGTGGAAATCACAAAAGAGATTTTGGTCTTGACCCTTCTTGTTCTTCATGGGCTGAGGTTGTTTAAATTGATAATTCTCGGTGCTCAAGACTTCCGCGGGAGATTTGGTAAGAGGAGTCCACTGTCGCTCTCTATTCTCATTTTTAATGGCTTTCTGAGTTGTGATTTTGTTAATCGTTGCACGAGCATCCATTGGAGAGTATGGTGAATAAGAACTCTGGTTCGAGTCTTTCCTACCCTTCTTAAACTTCCGACCTCCTTTGCTCAGATCCTCAGGACGATGCTGAAGTAGAGGAGGTCTGTTTGCATAGAGGTTTCGCTCAGTTTGCACATAAACTTTGGCTGCTGCCATGAGCTTATCCCAACTTTTCGGCAAACCAATAGTACCAGAAAGTACCTTAATCATCTCGTCACATCTTACCGCGTATTTGAACTTCGCGCAGATAAGATCTTCATGCACGTCACCGATAATTAAAAATATGAACCCTAAATTAAAGAACACATACCAGATATGCAATTTCGTCTTCTTCATATCAAACATATATAAAATCTAAGAAAAACATAAACAAATCTCAGTGTAACATATACAAATACATGATTATTTAAACGCTATAATAAATTCGGGAAAACACATTACCTTACCGAGATGAAGAAGAAATTGATGAACAATAGCGCCAGAAGAATGTTGAGGAGATTAATCACCAAAGTGGAATCTTGAAATAGATTTAGGGTTTTTGATTTGAAAAAGGAGATAGGAAGATTAATCGCCAAAGTTCAGTTTTGCCGTTCATGTGTGTTCGAATTAGAATGCCATGTGGCAAGTAACTTTTAAAAAGGAGAGAATTTTGTGATTTAGAGATTTTTGTGATTGTTAAGTGTTTTAGTTTGAGATTGGTGTGTGTTTAGGTTTGTATATATATATATTATAATTAATTTTTTATTTTTTTAAACGACCGTTGCCATCGGTCTTGTTGGCCATTTACCTCGAGAATGCCAAAAGTTGGCCGTTAGCAAGCTCGCGACAAAGGGATAGCGCCCCTCTGGTAACGAGCAGGGGGTGGGTGAGGGCGGCAAGGGGCGCCAACATTCATCTTCTTTTGCTTTAATATGCTTTATAGATTAATACATTTTCTACATTAACAAACACTTTTTCCTTTGAAGACAATAATCCCAACATGCAACATATATCTTCCCATTGCGGATTCGAATGATCACTAGTCGCAAATGCGAACACACAATCCCGGATCTTAATCCATGACCATCCATGCTCCTTGACTACGCCTTTTCGTCTCATCAATCTCCTCACTTCCGTAGCTTCCCGCCACTTACCTTTAATCGAATACAAATTCACCAGCGTGATATGCATCGACGCGCAATTCGGGTCCATTTCAAGAATTCTTTTTGCAGCGCGTGCTCCTAAGTCAACGTCTCCGTGTAGACTACAAGCTCTTAAAAGAGTTGACCAAACAACATCATCGAAATTATACGGCATGTCGGTTATCATGTTTGCAGCCTCATGTAACCGCCCGACTCTACAAAGGATATCAATCATACAACCGTAATGTTCTTTTGATAAAGTAAGTTTGTAGTTTGCGATTTGGTTGAAGTACTGAAAATCGAGGTCAACGAGACCGGCATGGCTACACGCGGTTAGAACGTCGATAAAGGTGATCGCGTCTGGTCGTAGACCGACTTTAACGAGACACTCGAGCAAGTCCATAGCTTGTTGACTCAACCCGTGTTCGGCATATTCGTTAATCATGGTTGTCCATGACACAAGATCGTTATGTTCGGCTTCATTAAATCTCTTTAACGATTCGTTTATGCTCCCGCATTTTGAATACATATTGATCAAACCGCTTCTTACCATAGCGGTATGATCCAGACTGACACAAATGCAATGAGCGTGAAGTTGCTTACCCTGTCCGAGAATCGCCATATTTCCGCAAACACTTAATACACTCGAGAATGCAAATTCATTTGGTTTTGGTCCGTCTTTTTTCATTAACGAGAACTATCAAAACGCTTCTTCTCTGGATCCTCCTTGCGCATGCCCCCTGATTATCGTGCTCCATGAAACGATGTCTTTTTTAGTCATTTCGTGAAAAACGATTGACGATAAATCCCGCATTTTGAATACATTGTCATAACCGAATTAAAGACTGACATACATTGGGTTTGTGCGAATTTACCTGTTGAAGAGGCAGCCGGTCGACGGGGAGAGGCGACGATTGGCAGAGAGGACGACGGTTGGAGGGGGTCGTGAGAGTGTGCAGCAGGCGGGGGTGGTGCTCGGCTGTGTTGTGTGCGATGTGTATGTTTGAACTTAAAATTATATAAAATAACTAAAATACCTTTTTTACTTTTTTTAACATGTTCAGGTTCTATGGTTTCGATTTTGTAACACATTTGAGTATTAAGGCTAACTTTCGTTAAATTTTCTATTAAAATTATATAAAAATGACTAAAATACCCTTTTACTCAAAAGAAAAACTATAGAGACTATTCATTTAAAATTCCTAAATTTAATACACTGGGGTCGTTTGTGTAAATTTACTTAAATCAATTAAATGAAAAAAATAAATAATTAAAAAATAACTAAACCCCTTCGTTCATACCTCTCGTTCTCCAGCACCACTCAGACCACATCGCAATTCGTTCTCCAGTTCAAGTGAAAAAGACCAGAATATCCTTTTCTATGTGTTTATTCAATTGTCCATCCTATTGTTTAGATAAATGCCACCGCTTAATTGTGATTCATTGATCATTAGAAATCTACGGATGATGATGTCGCGTACACTTCGTACATTTTTTATTGTATTGTACACTTTTCCATATAAATAATAATCATTCTCATTAAAAATGTATTTCCTTCTTGACCCCAGACCCGAGACCCTTGACCCAAGACCCCAGACCCGAGCCCCCAGACCCCAGCCCCAAGCCCCTAACTCCGCAACCCCTAACCCATACCCCTACCCCTACTCCCTACCCCCTAACCCCAAACCCTAGTCGACTTGAGCCGACCCATCTGACCATACAGTTAGTGTAATTGTGTTTTGGTTCACATGGTTTGTAGAAACTTACTTCGAGGGGGGGCAGGTGGCAATCCATTTTAGAAACTCAATTTGAGTAGTAGCAGAAATAGAATCCCTACCAGAAAGTATAACGTGTTATGACATGACGTGAGAGTTGTTTTCCTCTTAGCTACATTTGGATAATAAGGAGAACCATTTCTAGGTTTATCATGTCAAAAGCTAGAAAAACTATGATGCTCTTTCTGTCCAATGGAAAACCTTAAACCGTTCGATAACATTATTAACATGGTTTAACTCATTGTTAACATGAGCATTATTATGATTTTCTCAATTTCTATGATCACAAACTTTAAACCGTTTGATAAGTATATCATCACATTCATTTCAGGGAAAGTATCATTAACACATAACTTTCTTGGTGGCACCATTACAATTTCCCTAATCATGATCGTGACCTTTACACTGATCATCGTCGCCTTTACTTTAGTAAATGAATTAGAACTATATGGCTTCACATTCACTCTAGGGAAAGTATTATAACCACACAACTTTCATGATGGTCATTTCAAACCTTAAATTATTTTCTTTAATAATCTTGCTACTTCAAGAGCATATTTGACTTTTGATAATAAAAATATGTTTCATATAACAATGTATAACCTTCTCATCACATAATATCAATTGAGAAAAAGTTACATGATCAAATTATTAAGAGTTATCGGTTCAAAATCTTACAAGCTTTTATAGACGCTTTGGGTGTCATATTTTAAAACTGAACCTTGATCACAAATTAATCATGTTTATGACTTGTGAGCGTATACCATAACTTTGGTCATTCGGATGTTCTTTTTAAAGTTAGAAGATACGGAACACAATTTATACACAAAATGCAAACTTTGGTTTCTCAACCTATCTAGTCTAATTTATTAAACTTCCCAACCTATTCTGGTTTGTATAGAAATTACAAGCCGGTAGTTCATCATATACCTACTTAACCACCATCATAAGTTATGACCAGAACTCTTGTTTTCTGCGCAACATATATATCTACAGGAACAGGGGATGATTGTTTTAATCTTGCAACCTGAAAACTCACAACATTGAATTAGCGTTCTAAACAGAAAGATCAAAAACTGTAATCTATTCATCGTCTCAAACGGTTACCTGGGTTTCTAAAGAGGAGAGCCTTGCATATGTTTCCTCCTCTCTCTGAGTGGCAATCCCTACCTGCTGCCTTCTCCTTCTAATTTCCTACTCAAATATTTGAGTAGTTTCATGTTATTGCTAAGCATATAGATTTTAGCCATATTTAGTTATGCCACTTACAGCAGTAGCCTCACTGGATGTCATAGCATTATGCAATTTTTATCGATGCTATTGAAGTAACAAAGAATGATAAGCTTTTGGCAGAAACAATTTCTATTTCGCTTGTTCCTCTAGAGGATAAAATTAGATCCGGATAAGTGCCACCAAATGAAATGCTATATGTCGCCCGAGCATTGATCTGCATTTGTTCAGTTGTGGTACCCAATTACACACAGACACAAAGTCTAACTACATAACTTGCGAGAGTCAGAGATGGATGGTCCTTCATCCATCTCCAAATCAGAAATATGTTGAAAAGCGTTTGACACACTTTTGTCACTCATACTATGAACTCAAAAGTTGTTAAAATAATATAAAAATTATATTATATATATTAAAATTTATTTTTACAAATATAATACACAGGTCATTTTATATAAAATTCCTAACATTAATATTTAAGTTTAGGTATTAAAAGAATACCTAAATAGCTTAAACCAGTGGCTCTAATACCACCCACTATCACAACCCCCAACCACACCCTGGGCGGGAGCCGTGAACCAGTTACTGGTGGTATCGGTGTTTATTAAATTGGCAGCATAATTTATTATCAGGATCGTAGTTAGGAAATATTTCAGAGTTTGTAAAAACACCAAAGTTTAATATTAAACAAATGGGATAAAACCCATATTTCATTCAAATATTTTTATAGGGATAAACCCTAGTTGTCAAAACATAAATTTCTTCTTTTATTCAGATAGTCATAGCCACTTTATTTAAGCCTTCAGTACTCCATAGCAGGCTTTTATTACTTTCACAGTAAGTTACCTGAAACGCGTTTAAAAACATCTTGCCAGCGAAAAATATTGGCGAGTTCATTCGTTTTTATATAAAAAAACATTGTTATAATTTACACTATCAAGGGTGATTACATTGTTTTTGTCTATCAAATACTCAATCAGTATTTGTCACTCAGTGGCAGTTCTGATGTGACAGTGGTCATATCACTCATTGGCTAACTTTCGTCCAATAGTGAAGATTATCAAGTAGTGTATACAAAACCTCACATACCGGCAGTAATTTCAGAATACAAAAACTTAATCACTGTAAGTATAACTGAAAAACATTTTAGGATTTGTAAAGCATTTGGTAAAAAAAAAAAGAATGACTCACATTATAGTTTTAGAGTTTTAGCTTAAAGCTTTCTGATGCTAACCTAGGTTCCTAATAAAAATACAATGCAACTCGTATTAGTGTAACACCCCAACTTAAACTTTAACGATACATCACGAGACAAAACCCCAACGTAGTTTACAAAGTATAGCCTTATACAGACAGTACTTTGACATTCGTTGATGGGTTTCAGATCAATCGGACAAGGTATCATGCTAGTGATCGGGGTTAAAAACACTTACAATAAAGCAGAGTTTAAAGTATTGGCTATAGAGCATAAGAGCAAAAAGAACAACTTTGCCATCAATACGATTGTGTTAAAAAATATTATTATTTTAGATATATAATTAATTCAGCTACTTCACTCATTTATTGTTTATAACTTTAAAATATAACGTTTTATAAAACGATAAATATGTCCTTAGAACGAGCAAATTTTTATCTATATTTTGACCTAAGTTTCATTAAAAACGGAGTAAGGTCAATTATAATAATATATTTTATTATTAATTATTAAACGGTTTCTATAAAAGTAAATGTTCGTCTAGATACCTCATATTTTTATCTGTCAACTTACTCGTAATCTGCCCATTTAATAATAATATAAGCTTTATATATTTTATTTTAATCTCTCTCTCTCTCTCTATATATATATATATGAAAATGTTACAGAAACATAAAGCAACCCTAAATCTTACAAAAGTTTACACCAGGGTGAAACCATCGAGAATTAGCCGCTCATGACGAACGGAGCACGAATGCCGGAAATTGAAATCTTGAACTTGAACATCTTGAAGCCTTGATGATGGTAGTGATGATGATTAGGGTTTGTAGTGGATGAAGAGGAACAATGGATTGGTGGAATGAGGGAGAAGATGTTGATTAGGGTTATGGAAGTGAAGATGGATAATGAATTGGAATGATTGGTATGAATTGGCGGTGATTGAGATGATAGTTGGATGATTCTTGGCTCCAAGAACAATTTCAAACTCTAAAAAATGCGTAACCCCCTTTGAAAAACCCAAAAAGTGGGTTATAACTCGTTCAAAACACTCAACAAACGAAATTCAGCGATATCACTTTCTGGAGGGCGTCGGCGACGCCCTCTAGATTTTCCATTTTCTGCCGATGCCTAAATATGCTGTCTACGCGAGTTTTAGAAGAATCTAGAAAAGGTTACGTGCCGACGCCTAAATATATGTGAGGAGATGATTTGACCCATTGGTAGAGAAAAGAAAAAGGGTAAATGCAGTGATAAGAGTATGACCAGATGAGATCCGATGGTTGCAACTTCTGTGTCTGATTTTAAGGGTTGTTGATTGTAACTGCCCTGTAAAATTCGCCGTTGATTGTGGTGTGGCTGAAAAAAATCGGTGGTGGTCGACGGTGATGTACGTCACTATGAGGTTGCCGGAATCTAGCCAAAGAAATCGAAAACTAGATCAGCGAGGTAAAAAAAATCAAGTGTTTGGAACAAAAAATGTGCAAGAAAATGGCGACCAATAGTGAGGAGTCTTTGGTAAAGGTTTCATGAAACAAATGAAACTTTGGGTTTCGGCGGCGGCGACGATTCGGTTACTTCTTACATGTGCTAGCGGTGATTCCAATGATGCGTTCTTGATCGTCGGAGTCTCATCAACGATTGGAAAGAAAGAAGGTAAAACTACTATCTACTAAGTAAGCTTGTTTCAGGTCTAAAAGATTGTTCTAACAAATGCATTCTATATACATATCTAAACACCTTATTAGAAATGGCCTTATATTACCTACACTGCTAATCAACAAATAGTGAAGTGATTGTGTCTGATAAGCTATCATTTCTATTTTAAGCATTGCAATTTTATTTAACAGATCGAGATTAGAAATCGATAAATTTCAGATCTAAAAACTTGTTTTGATTATTTTAACAATCCAGATATATTTACTATGCCCTTTTACCACACGAATTCAACCGAAAGCTAAAAGAATTTTCATTTTTTTTAATAATCAGGTGTGTGAGAGAGCATATATCACCCAAACAATTAAAAAAAAAAGAAAAAAAAAAACTGAATGGATGTTGGAAATGATGGCGTCAAGGTCAGCAAGCACCGACAAGAACCTGAGGTATCTTCAACAAAATAAGAGCAGATAACGTGTGAGAGAAATAATTGAAAAACGAAAAATGTACTGTTATTCATTCCACTATATAATTATATACATGTACATATGAACAACATGATAAATACTTCCATCGTGGAATATAAACGCAATTTGCGACGATTGTTACTTATTTGAGGAAAAAAATTGTTGCGATTATTGAGCCACGTAACTTAATCCTACAGTTTTGCACTTCCACTGGTTGTAATTGTGCAACGTAAACAAAATGCCCTCACAACTCACAACCTACGTGTCAAAAAGATTCATCCAAAAATATCCTTCCACCACTCAAAACTGGCCACGTCTTTCAATCTCCACCGTCAACTCCTGCTTGTGGCCACCATATTTTCTCATTCTTATTTCAGTCACGACTATTATTCCTCATTTTCGATCAAAATCTGAACCACCTTCCTTCCTATGTGTGTATGTTTCAGTTTCTAACTTCTGTTGAGGTACACTTGTTTTATGTTTCGAATTTGTTTTGTTTTTCTTTTCCTATAACTGCTTGCTTATTCGTTCTAACTCAACAAACGATCCAAGTTTAGAGAGCATCTTTTGTCGGCAAAGTCTATATGCTTATATGAAATTTGTGTTGGATATATGGAAGTCTAGAGTTGATGTTAGATATGTAAAGTAATTGTGGATGTAGCCCTACCTTCTTACCAGTTTAATTAAATTCCTGTAATTACAAGAGACATTACTATTACTATTATATATATATATAAAGAGACATTACTATTATATATATAAAAAAGCAAGTTGTTAACCACCAAATTTTATCTTTTACAATTAATGGTTATCTGAAAATAAAGAAACATTTTAAATAAAGGAATTTATCGTTAAGTTGTACCCCTGCATCCATATCGAAGTGAGTGGCATAATCGAAATTTAGTTGAAACTTTTGGCATCACATTATAAATTATTAAATATATACAAAAAAGACATGTAAGAGTAAAGTGTAGATTTTGACGGCCATGAGAATTTACGAGGTTGTATGTTTTTATTTACGTACTTATTAGTATATATTCAAATTGCTTTATGTTTTGATGTATTTTTTTAAATGAGTTATGTCAAATATAATATGTTTTCATGTTTATTTACATAGATACTTTCAAGTGATCTACGTTTTAACATAAATTATGTTTGAAAACGAGTCGGGTACCTTTTATTAGACGATATAAATTCAACTTACTTTATGAGTCATGTAAAATATAATATGTAGTTGTTCTTATTTTTATGGATGTTTTCAATTGATCTACGTTTTGAAATTTATGTACGTGTCGGTATAAATCCATGTTGGTTTACGTTGCGTCATAATATTTTCATGTCAAGTATAATACATTTCCGTGCTTATTTTTACGGACATTTTAGTTGGTATAAGTTTCGATGTAAATTTTGTTCGAAAAGAATCTGGTTCAACGTAGTATGTCTTCATTTGAGGGTATAAATTTGATTTACTTTATGTTTCCTGAGTAATGTCAGATATAATACGTTGTCATGCTTATTTTTATAGACATTTTCAGTTAGTCTATGTTATAATCGAAAACAATTGCAAAAAAAATCAACATACTCAAATCATGTTAAGAAACGGCCCGCAACGTGGGGATCAATTCTAGTATACTTAAATTAATGGGTCATTGACATGTGTAGGATTTAGGGTCATTGGTGATGTTATATTATCAATCATTTTATGTAAACGAGTTTTGTGATAAGAAGAAAGGGATATCAGGCTCTAAAACATGTGAGAGTGCACGCTTGTATGGGCTAATCTAATTCCGGATCCAACAAATGCTAAGGGTTAAGGGGATCGCGCCCTAGACTCTAAACTATAGCGTTTCTTGGATTATCCTACTACCTTAACACTCTTGACTCAATTATTTTGAGAACCCAACAAATGCAATCCGGTTCACTTGTTTTCATTATTTCAATTGATATATGCTGTAGTTGAAAGTGTATACTTTTTTTTGCAATGGGTTGTGTAATTTGTGGCGTTGTGCTCATCACCTTTGAATTATGTAATGGAGTTACTTCTTTTTCTGTTTGATGATTTTCATATAAAGTCACTTATTTCTTTGTTGCAGGAATTATCTTAAGTAAAAGCTTTTCCATTGCTCAAATTTTTGGCTAGATACCTCCTGGCATGGGAGTTATGACTGTATCTAGCTCTGCTGCACGGACACCATTTGGATCAAGTACAAGACTTCCATCTCGTCAATCTCCAATTAAGAGTTCAATAACGGCATTAGCGTTCAAAACCGATAAAACCAAGAACACAACTTTGGTTTCGTCCAAAGGATCAGCAAATTTATCTGTTGATACACCTAAAGAAAGCCCAAAGAGACATAGACGGAGTAAGAAGTCTTTAGAGAGAGTACAAGGTTTGTCAACTACCGAAGCTCCCTATTGCACATTAGATTTGGATTATCTTAAAGCTGCAGCCGAACTGAATAGGATATACAAGCTCAGTCCCACTACTATTGAATCTGATACTGAGGACTGTGATAGTGAGGTGAAAAGGGGAAGAAAAAAGATCTCTGAAATTAGTAAGAAGCCTGATGTTGTGAGGGGTCGACATAAAAGGTTTCCGAGATTGACACTTGAAAACAGGATCCATTTGAAAAATAAGAAAGATGGTGCACCTATTACTTCAAACCAGAAGAGAAAGCGTGTAAAGGACAATGAAGATGAAAAGATTAACATGCTGGTTGGAGACAACTCAACTTCTACCGATTTAGGTAGCTTAGACTGGAAGAAAACGAAAATCCCGCCAGTTCTTCCGTCTACAGAACATACTCGGCTGTTTAAGCTATTGCAAACGATGAAGGTGAGAAACTCATGTGTTCCCAAAAGTATTGTTGTTGTACTTCTTAGTGGTTTTCTTATTTTGTACTCATGTTACAGGCAACCCTTAAAGTCAAAGAGGAGTTGTGGAAAGCTTTGGAAAGAGAACCAACAGATGGAGAGTTGGCCGAGGCGATGAACATGGACGTAGCACAATTGAGGAAACATATTGGACTTGGCCAAACAGCCAGAAACAAATTAATCAAGGTGTGACAAGTTAGGTCTCCAATGTGTCATTATAATATTATATTAAAAGTAGGAAACAAGGATTATTTACACTGCTTGCTTTTATAAACAACTAGTAGATATTTTGGAAAAAAAAAAAAAAGAGAACAATGGTGAGCATTGTCACATGAATCTAACTAATAAATTGTTATCCCTGATACTTGTATGCAGCACAATCTTCGACTGGTGTTATTTGTCATGAACAAATATTTTCAAGAGTTTGGAAATGGGCGAAACTTTCAAGACCTCTGCCAGGCGGGAGTGAAGGGTCTGATCACAGCCATTGATCGCTTTGAACCAAGAAGAAAGTTACAACTCTCAACATACGCTTTATTCTGGATTAGGCATGCCATCATACGGTTCATGACCCTCGCAAGTTTCTATAAAGTCCCATTTGGCCTTGAATCTGTATGTTTTCTATAACCTTGCTCTAAATCTCATAGCTTTAATTAACATCAATGATGCCAAATTTTCAAAAATCAAGGCTTTAAGCTTGATATTGGAATAAAGTTACTTTGATGAATGCAGGTTAAAATAGAAATACAGAAGGCGAAAAAGAAGCTATGGTTTGACCATATGAGAGCTCCAACGGAAGAAGAAATAGCAAACAAAGCTAGAATATCCCTGGAGAGATATCGTGATGTAACAAAGACATCCAGACCCATTCTTTCTCTCAACAGAAAAAATTCAGTCACGCAGGAAGAATTTATTAACTCTTGCAGATGATGATGGCGATGAGAGACGGCAGCCTGCTCTTCTTAGGCTCGCACTCGATGACGTGGTAAATTCCCTGAACTTTTTCACATTCTCTAAAGAAAACTCAATGATTTCAAGAGATTTGCAATAATTTGCTGATGAATCTGTGCAGCTTGATTCCTTGAAACCAAAGGAAAGCTTGGTGATCAGACAAAGATATGGGCTGGATGGTAAAGGCAATAGAACACTGGGAGAGATCGCGGGTAACTTGAATATATCAAGGGAAATGGTTAGGAAGCATGAAGTTAAGGCTCTGATGAAGCTCAAACACCCAGCACGAGTTGAGTATCTACGTCACTATCTCTTGTGAATCAACTTCATTCGTTTTCTTTTCTAAGTGGATATACTTGTATTATAGTTATGAGCTTAAAAAGACCCAAAATTCACCCCACATTGTAGCTCCAAGTCACACCTGTACTTATATGTCTTATACAGTAAAGGAAAGTCTGATTATAGTGAACTTTGTGTGATCATATCGATACATGAAGCAGCCTTTACAGCAAACTAAATACACCCTACATTTAGGCAGGTTCAAGTATCTGAGTTGTGAATATGTTTGATGATATTTTGTGTGCTATAAAATTGATTTTGAATTTTAGTCAAATGATAATTGAAGTAATTATATAAAGCATTTTGAAGATGCATGGTTAGAGTATAGCCCCTTGATGGTTTTAAAGGATTTGGCTTTCCTGCTTGCTTTACATAGATATGAGTGAAGGCCCTGGCCAACTACATGCTGGGATATTTAACCTTTTTTTTCTCCCAGAAAGAGTAACTAACTCTGACACAACACATGACAGGTTAACCTGTGCTTGGATCAAAACTTATTCGTGTCACATTTGGTTTAGGTCAAAACAATACAAACTGTAGTCAAAATGAGTCGTCCAAAATAGGCTAACCTTGAAACGAGTCAGTGCAGGGAACAGTTTTTTTTTTATTAAAACAGCACACCGCCGTATTACCTTTGTGGTGGATAGTGGTGACAGTCGGTGAGGGGCGATGCTCACCCGTTTGAACTTGTTTTAAGTTGGTAAGGTTAATAATATTACCCACTGTATTGAGTAGACCCAAAAATCGGACCCCAAGACCTAAACGTCCCTGGTTGTTGGGCTACAATCAGGGGACACATTTAGTCTCTAGGTCACCACTAGTAGCCATGCAGATCGAGCCCCAGTTTTCTAAAATTTGGGTTAGCTCAAATCAGTTTCTTACACATAAGAGGTTTAACACAATCAACTACACAAGTTGGTATAGACTTGTAGTCATTACTTAAGCTACATGAGACTAAAAAAACTGGTAAATACATAAGATACTTGTTTTCACCATATTTATTCACAACTAGACCCTGAAACCTCAAAAACAAAATCTTTTTTTTTTTGCATTGATTACCACTTAGCATTTTAATCTTATACATCTGTGGTTTTTGAGTCTAGAGACAGACAGTCCATCATGACACCGAAACTAGTGACATAAAACACAAGTGGAGGAACAGCTGGTACCAGTCCGTTACCAAAAGCCAACAGCCTTTAAAGAAGCTTCATCCGTGGTACATACAGTCTGGTCTCCCATCTACATTCGGTCAATGGGCTCAGTCCTGTCTTGGTATTCCCTTCTGGCACATCAACCACAAACGATTCCACCACTAGTGTCCCTGGACGCTTTTCGATAATTTTTGGGTGGACTGATATAATCGATGAGTAGTTCTGGAAGAAAACAACAGTAACTCCCAGATAATAAACATTTTAATTGAAGACAACACAGTTTAAAATTCAGTTTTCACATTCTTCACCATAAAAGATGCATCATATAAACCACATCTGATGTGGATGCCTACATGCTAGTATAAACAGGTTGTTTTTGCCACAATACAGATGCACAGTAGAATGCAGCTTAACCATAGTCTTAAGTCACAGAATTTACAAATGTGATCCACCTCACAGATATTGCACACAAAACATGTCTAGACGAAGCAATTGGATTTCATATATAGTTCAAAAGAACCTTCAAATCGATCAGGAACTCTTATATGTTTCTCAAAAAAGAAATGTAATATGAGTGTGTGTCAGTTATGTTGCCTATCATTTCTAGTTTCTGTTGAACTACCACTGCAGTGTAGTAGGCTGTGTTGGATGAAAATGATCAAGATAATCTATAAGTATCAATACTATTTTTATGTGTTTATGTAAAGTAATATATTAGGTGCGTATGGGTCATACGGCAGTTACCTGTATGTGGGTTTACCACCAAATTAGAGGGATATATCGGTTGGTATACAACCGTCAAATCCCACCTATAAATAGGTGTGTGTCATAAGTATCCCTTCCATATTTGTTCTTCACATGAGTCCCTGCACAATATGTGCACACTCTATCTGTTGTTCATCCTGTGATCCTAAAGTATTAAACGATCCAGGGCGATAGGCTGCAAGCATAAGGAATAAAATTTGTGTTCTATACTTTTCCTTTGAGGGGTGTGTTGATCATAGTTAGAGTAAGGTTTGTGGGTCATCTTTCTGTATCATGCATTTTCTATTTGTTTGCTATCCAGTTACACAAGATAAAATTCATAAAAAGCGGTGACATAAGTAGATAAGTCGGTATATCCTGAGTTTGTGATCACCGTTAATAATCTGAATGCTAAAGATATGCTGATCATCATCAAGTAGTTCCAACCTCTCAGTACTCGTAGTAGCTGGAAGACCAAACTTAACATCAACCTCTCTAAGACTACCAATCTCAAGATTGCCCTGAGCAACACACCTACTCACAAATGGCTTGTACTTTTGCGGTTGATCAAACCTCCTTACCAATGACCAAACCTGTATACTAAGTAACATTACAAACATGAATATCATCCACATAAACCATATCTAAAAAACAATTAAAAAATTTGGCCTTCTGAACTTGAGGCTAACACATAATTGATCGGAAAGTGTTAGTACGTATGGTATAACACGTTCATACATTTTGAAACATACATGTAGGTAGAGTATAGTATAGTATTGTATTGTATAATCAAACAGTAGAGTAGAGCAATACCGAAATTGAAAATAATCATAATAAATCTTGTGAGATCTAATCTAACAAACAGACAAATCTAGAATATAAATGAAAGAGAAGTAGGAAGATTAGATAATAGAATTACGAGATGAACAGGGGCCTTGATGTGTTTTGAGGAGAACGGAAGTGCATTGATTATCGGCAATATTGTCGTGCCTGTGATGTTTTTTAATGTACTCCCTCTCCAAATTGTTAATATTATTATCACGGCAGCTGCTCATCGTCTTTTCCGATCGCTGATGTCTGAAACAAAAGAATCGTTTGTGTGATTAAGAGACTCAGAGAGCGTGGGGGCTTCTTCATCGGGTGGGTCATCAGGTCTCTGCTCCGTCGTTTGCTCACCGTGTTATCTCCAATGGATCTCTAAATGCCCTTCTTTTTGTTTTTTTTTTTTTGTCGGTTTGTCTGGATCTGTTTGGGTGCGGTAAATCCTAAACTCATAATATATGCTCATTTATTGATATAATTAATGCCTAAATTGTAACATTATTTATTTAACAGCAAAGATCTAAACTCACCGGATCATCATGTCCTTCGAATAATAGAATATGGTGACCCGGCCCACCTCTTCAAGAGGAAAACGAAATCAAATTTGTCGCAGACGAAACTCCAACCCATAACCTCTCATTTGAAAAGTCACGAGGCTATTACTTGATGAGAAGGTTTGACAGTGCTTAAATCATAACACTATTTCAGCAAACAAACAAGCCTTTTTAGCAACACTTTTTTATCTACATATAAATACAAGTCACATCTTTTTGTGAGAGATAAGTATTATACCAGCAAACAACTTAAGTCATGGTTTAGAAACAAACAAGTATAAGTGTAGGAATTTAACCAACTATACTTATAATTGTAAATTTAATATAAATCATAAATAGGATGATAATATGGTTATGAAATGTATCATTTCTTCATATTACCCTATGTGTTTTAATTTTGCCTTGCAAAATGAAGAATTAATGTTTATAATGTTAACTTAATCTCAATCTCTATTAACTTAAACATTTACTCGTTTAAAATGAAGAAATTACAATATTTTCCTAACGTTTAGGGTTTCAAGTTAGGGAAGAAAATATTATAATTTCTTCATTTTGAGTTAAAAACTTCAGTTTAATTTAATAAAGGGCAAACTTTTTTCAATTTTTTTCTTTTAATTTCCCATTTTTTAAAGAAACCTTTCACAACACCGACAAGCACCATCACAACACCCACCTTCAACCACCATTTTCAACCACTAACCTTCACCTCTACAATCTGTGACAACCACCAACCATCTCCCGCAAGTTCCCATCTTCTCATACGTGCATTCCGAACTCTTCTCCTTCCGATCGATTCACTAAACCCTATCAAACTCATAATATTATTCCACCTCACTGATCTTCATCGCTCATATCCAAGGTTAGATTCACTTCATCTCTTATCAGTTCTCTAATTGCTTTAATCCTGCTGATTATGAATCTGTTTAATTCCTACATTGTGCATCGCCGGAAGTTGACCGGAGAACCAGGAGGGTCGCCGGAACCCTAACTTCGCCGTCTTGCTCTTGAATCTGTTATCATACAACCATCATCGTCACTTCCTGTCCGAACCATCATGGACCCACACCTACGCGGCCTATTGCAGACCGGGTCACCGGAATCTCTAAAGTTGACCTTCCTGTGCCCCACATGTGTAATGAAGTCGGAAGGCGAGGTGGTTGTCGGGTGATGATGAAGTGGGAAGGCGGTGGAGTTGGTGGTGGTGATTGAATGGTGGTGGGGAAATGTAGGGAGAGGAGGAATGCAGAGAGGGAGAGAGTGTGTGTTCACTGTTCAGACATAAAAGAGAGAAAGGTTTATCTCTTTATATATATTTTAACTTTTTTTTAAATATATTTTTTTATTTTTTAGTATAGTATTAATAACTAAAAAATGAAATATAAAAATCTATTTAAAATGACAATTTTATCCTTAAACTAACTGAGGTTTTTATCTAAGGAAATGACACATTTTGAAAATGTTACGAAGGAAAATATAATTTTGAAAATCGCCTGAAATGACATAAATGGACAAACCAAATGGACGTAAATGATACTTAACTCTATTTATGTTCCCCCTTTAGGTTGATGTGAATACGAATCCACGTTATCAATGTCTGTAGAGTATGAATCCATTATTGCAAGACATACATTAAGACCATAAAGTATGATTTGGGAAACATTGTAGTTGAGCTTGCATATGGTGCAACAACGATTGCATATGGTGTAATATTCCTAATACATCAGCAACATCAATGAAAGAACTACTAGAGAGTTACAAGCAAATGGCGGTGTCAAACTTCAAGAAAAAGATGATCCAAATGATTTTGTTTACTACATGTTGGGAAATATGGAAAGCGAGTAATAAACTAATCTTCTCCAGTAAGCACATTAGCATTGATAAAATCTTTGGTGAAATACAAACCACAACATATTTAAGGGCAAAGCATAGGGCGAAACTAAATGATATGGAGTGGCGAAATTGGGAGACTTTCATGGTGTAGAAACGACACTAGTCATTTGTTCTCTTCAACATCCACTTAACATTTTTATTGGTGAGCCATTTACATATAAACACTCGGATCTAGTTTATAGACCAAATGGATGAAGGAGGAAGAAACCTAACACGAGGTGGTAAACTTAGAGCAACTTTGTGCTTTGAAGCAAACATCATTGATTAGAGATATGAATATAATATGCATGAGTATCAAACAGTTGTTTTCCATTTCCTATCTTACTCTCACCAAAACATCCATGGGTAGTGATCAAATTTCTGGTCCATAAAAAAAAACAGGTAATGGAAAATAAGACAATCCACAAGGAGAAAACGTACCCCTCTTCTTGCACAAAACAACATTGTAGATTCATGATCCACAAGCTAACCAAACAAATCATCATCACTATCATTGTCGTCAAACTTACTCTCTGGTCTTAAAGGTATAGCACCAGGAGACTTGCTTTGATCATCTTTAGCTGGAGAATACGCCCAGGAAGAAGACACTTTGCTGGATACTAACGATTCTCCATAGAGGTCATCATAAATTCCACCTTTTGTAGGAGCTTTAACTCTGTTTAGGATTGTTGTAGTTTATCAGTCACACCTTTTGGAGAAACACCAACCTCCTTTGTTTCTTTCCCTCTAGGTAATTGTAATGGTATTACTGTGGTTTGTACAAGTGATTCATACTTGCCAACAAGACTGCTACCTTCTTTCACACCAATTGGACCGGGTTCTGTTTCTACATCCGCACCATCCGACACACCAACAATTTGAACCAGCTCTCCACCGACTTGATCTCTGAATGCCACTCTTGCCTTCTTACTTCTCTTAAAAGGTCTTTCTGATATATCATGATTTCCATCCACAGCAGATTGATTGTAACGGTTTACAAATGTGTTATAAGCTAACATGGCCTCTTCATCGGATGGGTCGGGGGGTGGGGGCAGATTTGGCAATGGAGGAGGGAACAGGGCTGCATCGTCCTTCTTCAAGATATAAACCCTGGTTGAAGCTGCAAAGCGCAAAGACTGTCCAACCTCGAGCTCAACAGGAGAATTCTTGGTCAATCTCTCATTTGCAACAAAGGTGCCATGTGCAGATCCAAGATCAATCACATAAACACTGCAATACAATGGCATATAAGAAGAAAGAAGAAAAGAGGAAGACATGTGAGTATGTCATCATACCTTCCATTCTTATGAGGAACAACAGCAGCATGTTGGCGTGAGACTGATTGATGATCAAGTACGAAATCGCATGTATGAAGCTGCCTCCCAAAGATGTGCCTTCGCTTGTCAAGATGAATCCTGTGAAGAACCTCACCATCCTTCAAAACATCAAGATAGTAAACACCAGGACGGGGCTCGATAGCCCAATCAGGAGGCTGCCAGCTAGATTGTCCACCTCCAACTAGGGTTATTTGTACTTGTGGAACATCCTTGTTTTCAGGTTTATGAGAAACTTGCTGCTGCTGATCAGAATGGGAATGTAACTGTGTGGCGGTTTTAGAAAGGGGCTGTGTAGCAGTAGTAGTAGTTGCTACCGCAAAAGGTTCTAAAGTCTGTGCCTTTTTGAACCGTTCAAGACCTGTTCTACCATACATGGTTTTCTGCAACAATTTGCTTACCTGTGACTGTCATGATATGATATATTAACAGCAAAGATGTTTAAAGTTCCAACAACGCAATGAATGCTAAGTTTTATGTAATTAGGTCAACCTCCAGCTCAATTCATACATATCGCAAATTAGATTAAAGAAAATATAAAGATTTCGGGGTGGGTCTATAGATCAAGAAACTGAAAGGTTTCAATCGAATCTACAAAGATAGAGCGATTTGATTTAAAGGTTTGGAAAACCTAATGGAGAAAGACGTTACCTCCGAGATTTCTAGACACGACACGTGATTCATAGGCGACTTCGAAGCCACAAATCCATGAAAATCGTCGTCTCCGAGCGGGGTGAGAGAGAGAGAGAAGGGGTCGGACAGAAGCAAGTGATTTGGGTTGGGGCCTTAAACAAACAGCATTACAATAATAACTATTCGAATTTCCTAACCGGTTTTTAGTCGTATCAGTTTGATTTCTTCCTAGTTTCATCTCACTTGTTTCTCTTTCTGATATTTTAGGGCCACACGAGGTGAGTATTCAAACCCGTGTTTTTAGTCGGTATCAGTTTGATTTGTTCCCAGTTTCGTCTCACATTGTTTGTCTTTATGATATTTTAGGGCCATGCAGCGTGGGGATTCTTCTTATGCTATACTTTTACGTGATTCCTTCGGAAACCTTGGATATTTGGCTTCTTAATTCTGCTAAACAACTCATTTTTAACCTGTTTTGAAGCATCATGGTAGCATCAAAGTATGTATTTGTTATTTTTCTGGACTACAGTTTATTTATACCAAGCTCTTAGTAATCATCAGGTTTTGTTGTTGCCAAAATTATAATAAAAAAAAAAGAGAAAAGCTGCTTTTTGTTGCTGTTTTAACGTGAGATTGAGATATCCATGTGTAAACAGCAAAGTAGCAAACCATCTATTACATTAACATGGACTAATCAACTGAATTACAACTTTTGGATGTTGTGCAAGGTGTTGTAAGGCTATGTGTTAACGTTTTACTATTTTTTTTTTCACATCACATCAAAGGCACATCTTAAAGTAACAACCACTTCACTGACACATCTCCACACCACTTTCACTCACTTTAGTGTAATGACTTCACAAATTTTAACTACCCACCACTCTATTAAAATAATATTTAAAGGAAATCAAAATAATAAACAATAAATTTGGTTGAAACACATTGGGCCCACCACTCCATATATCATGCTCATTAGGCTGGCTGCTTCACCAATAAAGGGGCTAAATCCCATTCAGAAGGTTAGGGCAGTATAACAGGAGTTAAACTACTTATATGTACAAGGGCGTGAGCATGTATAATGGTTTGTCTTGGCGAAGAAACCGAAGCAAAAAAATGCAACACTTTTGGATGTTGTTCAAGGTTGACGCATTTCAATCATATCAACAGACGATATGGTACCACTTTTGAATATTCACAACCTCAAAGATGCAAGATAGACACTCATTTTGGTTTGAGCTGATAATCTCTTTGGTATGCAATGTAAGGGTATGCATTTGAGTTTGTAATGATAGTTATGGATATGGCAATTTGGATATTACTGTTTCGCTAATCGTCATTTGCTTTTTACTATCAATTCCACATTTTGGGTCAACAACAGTTAACAAACAATTGCATACCATATTAAACATGCAGGTAAGTCCACAATGAAACCTAGCATGCACAACCAACCATATGGAACCATGTTAACATTACCAATCAACCCGTTGCAGTGCACGGCTATCCAACTAGTTAATATTAATATAATTGTGGGTACAGACGAGCAAACAGATTGGTAGGTATGCTAGTAATATCCTATGCAATAATTAGTTTCCATTTTTATATTGGTATATTAGTGCGATAATTTCATTAATAGTCTCTGCATGATGCCGTTGGTCTGAACTGGATTTTAAAAACAAACTTTACAAATAAAGGATAATTTTGATGATTCAAATGAAGCGAACAAAGATCAATAAAAACCTTAGAAATCGTGAATTTTAGGAAAGCAACAAAAAACCCCACAAAAAAAATCAAACAAAATAACAAGGTTCCTTATATCAAACAAAAGATCATCTTTGGTGTAGATAAAAACCACCAGTTCCTTTTGATTATTTCAACACAAACTGACCTGCCCCCTAATTTGATCTACCCAGTTTGACCCACCCACTCCTTTTTTATTTCCAGATCTGCCCATTTATATTAGATAACCCATAACAGTTTTATAAGAGTCCAAACTAACCCATATTTACTCCTTCGGGTCAGGATTGCCAGGCATATTTCACAACAATGTTTTGGGATCTATTTTTTTTTTATTGAAAAGAGAATAAGGGATACATTTTGAACCATAGAAACTAGATGGATTTTGTAATTTAGTTTTAAAATTGTATGAATGATTCAAATCAGAGCTAGATTTTTATCTTTTCTTAATATTTAAATAGCTGATATAAGTTAGGAGAGACATAGAAAGTTGGTTCAAACCACCTGAAATAAATAAGGTGAGCAACGTGTTTACAGAAGCAGGCGGGATGACATCTGCGTGACCCGCCTGAAGGTGAGATTAATTCTTGCAGACTCAACCTTTGCTCGTTTAGGAACTGAATGGAGCCAGTCCCTTTGTGTATTGCCCCTCATAAGCATCAGTGACCCATGCTTCAACTTGAAACAGTGTTTCTCCAAGCTATTTTTCTTTGGACGCTTGCTGGGAGGCTCTCTCACAACTTCACCTGAAACACAGGGCATATGAACTGGGGAAAACAGTGTTGAATGATAAGAAAAGTTGTACCTTGCGATTTCATTTTCAAGAAAAAGTCACGTTCGCATCCAAAGGAAATGGAGGCAATTTCTGGATTGGGTCCATAAAGCATCTCATCATCAGCATGCCAACCAACATAGTCATTACCAGTGCTGTATCTACTAATAAGTAAGCTGTTAAAATGACTCCAAGGAAAGGCTTTGTGTACCTAAGAGGAAAATTGTGAGTCATTTGTTTGTAATAATCAAATGAAATGAATTGAGGAATACCTCCTCCAGAATCTCCTTCAAAGGTGGATAATCATCCCAAGAATGCGCATCTGGCTTATACCCACTGTAAACTAGTTCCTTCAATCCTTGACTTGCAATATAGCATACATCTCTAGGCTGTGGACATAAAATGGAATTGTTTGATTAACTATCATCAAAAATTGAAACTAGTGTGGAATGAGAGTGATGCCACCATGACCATGGTAAAAGCGTTGAAGAATGTCAAGAAGGAAGTTCGTTGTGCCTGTTGCCAATTCGAACTTGGCAAAAAGGATCAACGACCTAAAATGTATCTCATGTACAGCAGGAGTATAAACTACCTCTTCTTCTAGATACATACATACATACAGTGGCGAAGATGGATATGGACGTCGAAAGAGTACCTGGACAAAAGGTTTACCCCATACGTGAATGGTAGGTCTGGTCCATGGGATGTGTTTATCGAGATAATGGAAATACTCCCATGACTTTTCGTAGCTCAGGAACCGGGGCAAGTACACCACCGAGCTCCCATTTCCCAAATCCCGAACACCATTACCAGGGCCTGCGATTTCACAAACTGGATTTAACATCTCACCCTTTAAACAACAATTCTCACTCTTCAATTTTAGTCCACCGTCAGCTTTAGGGCCTGCGATTTCAGAAACTGGATTTAACATCTCACCGATTACACCAACAACAATATTCTCACTCTAGGACTTCTCAAAACCTATAACCAGATCACTTCCACTCTTAACCTCCTCACCAATCCAATGGGCCTCATATTGATGATGAAATTACCCGACTCAAAAATCAAAAGTAAAATATATAATTTTTGGGAGGTAAATGGGTGAAAATTAATCTTAAAAAATATTCTTATATCCAAATACGGATTAGGATCAAACACAAAAGGTAAAATAAGTAAGAATGATTATAGTCCATTGATCTTGTATTTGGATGGTTGCGATTAGTTTTAGGGAAAATAATATATAATGGAAGGGCATAAAGGGGATCCTACGTTTACGAACTTTTTCTCTTCACATGCAAGAAAATTTCACCATAATAACGAACGTTTTTTTTTATCTTTTATATGAGTATGATACTGTCGTATAAAGATAAAATTAAAAATTTTTATTTTAACTGGGGTTTTTTTATATTGTGTTAAATGTTCTGTTCATTGTATCTTTCAGCTGGGTTTTGGTCATTACGTTTTTACTCCGATTTCTATACATTGAGTTATTATCGAAACTTATAACACAATGTTAATTTGGATTCTATATTTTTATTAGAACCTATAACACAATGTATGACATATGAAGATGGTATTATATATGGGTTTTCTATACATTGTGTTATAGGTTTAGGTCATTGTGTTTAATCTGTTATCCAATGTGTTTTAATCTCTGTTGTTCATTGTTTTTTAGTCTGTTGTTCATTGTGTTTTTAGTTTTTTGTCCATTATGTTTTAGTCTACTGTCCATTGTGTCTTTTATCTTATGTCATCAATTGTGTATTTCATCTGTTATCATAAATTATGTTTTTAGTTTACTTTCTATTGCAATTTTTAGTTTGATACTCATTGTGTAATATGTTATGCCAATTGTGTTATACGCTATGTCCATTGTGTTTTAGTCTGTTGTCTAATGTGTCTTTTACTTGTTGTCATCGATTGTGTTTTTGGTCTATTTTCCATTGGTTTACGTCATATCCATTATGTAATATGTAACTGTGTTTTGAATTTCTTTTTTTTAATATAACAATATGGTACTCGTATTAAAGATAAAAAGAAGCTCGATTCTATAATATAATTTTAAAAAACAAATGACGTATAAAAAACATACGAATGTTTAAAAAATGGAGGGAAATAGCATGTGACTTGCATTTGGATATTCTTTTTCTCTTGTGGACAAATTTACCCTTCCAACTTGATTCTCCCATAGACAGTTGACACTCTATGATGGCTTCTTACGCTTCTTATTTTTAAACCCCTTTGTATTATAACTCAACCATCTGAATACATGTCTGTAACATCTCGAAAATTTTATCGAATAGTATGGCAACACGTGTCTTATAACTCTCAAATATTCCAGATTTGTTGGACGAGAGGGATCTTCATCTTGAACACAAGTAAGTGTTCTCTCTCAGTCTTTTTCCATTTGTAGGCTAGTTGTTAGCCGAAAGTCAAGCAAATTGACTTTTGCTTTGACTTTCACTTCTGGCCATTTCGGTCAAGTCAAAGTTTGAAACGAACTTTGAAACATGATTGTAATAATGAAGATGTTAATCGCTTGTGATTGCACCCTATAAAGATCACGTTAAGTAAGCGAAATGACGAGTCAAATATATATAAAAATAAAAGTCAAAACAAAGATTTTTTGCAAATTACGTCAAATAAGTTTCTAAGTATCAAAACCTTAAATTTTGACACTATAACAGTTTATATAACATATTAGGACATGTTTAATCATGTCCAACTCGTTATTTCCAGCTTAGATCTCATTTTGTAGTCGAAAATCAAACACTTTGACTTCTGCTTTAGCTTTCGATTTTGACTCATTTGGTCCAGTGTAGAACATGTATAAGGGCTGTATGACCATATTAACGTAAGGAATAACCCTCCGAGGTTATACCTTTTGATCATAACATTAGATAGGTTTGTTGACAAAGTCCACATAATATTAGGGTTGTTCTTTTTTATCCGAAACCCGAAAACCGACCCGAATTTGAAGTCACCCGAACCCGAATTAGAGAATAACCGAAAAACCCGAACCCGAACAACCCAAACCCGACCAACCCGAACCTTAAATGGGTCGGTTATCGGTCACTTTTTCCCAACCAAAAACCCGAACAATCCGACCCGAATAACCCGAAATTTGAAACCCGAATAAAAACCCGAACATTAGTTGTCTTTTTTTATAGATGCGATTTGATTTGGAGTGTTTTGTATTTGAAACATTAAGTTTTGAGACTTTTGAATATTATCATACCATATTGTTAAATAATGTTTGAATTGTGATGATATTTCTTTAACAACATGATATATTTGATAATATTTTGTGAAAAAAAAACGTTCTTTTTTTCATTTACATCTAAACCTGAAAACCGAACAACCCGAACCCGAATAACCCATACCCGAACAACCCGAACTTTAAATGGGTTGGTTATCGGGTCACTTTTTTCTAGCCAAAAACCCGAACAACACGACCCGAAAAACCCGAAACCCGAAAAAACAACCCAAAGAACACCCTTACATAATATGCCTAAAATGCCTAAAATGTTGTTATGGCATATAAATGGTTTTTAAAACCATTAGACTTGTAATCTGCGTTTGAAACTGATATTATAACATTATAAAATATATATTGGCATAATGGACTTGTCATAGGCCTATTCGACCACTTGATATCGTATATGCGCGTACGGGTAGTTGAAATATCATAAAATATATAAACTAGCCGAATATGCTCAACACCTTTCAAACTCAGTTCTAATCAGAATGTTTGGTTATTAAACCCATATTACACGAGTCCTTGTACTCAGAAGAGTGTAAACCACATTCTGTCCAGTCAACGCTTAATCTAGTGAACAAAAAGAACCTATTAAGTTAAACGGTCAAAGTCAATGACTTATAAACGACCCGTTAACGTTCTAACGGATCATATTTTTGTTCATTCCAGACTAGATAAATTGTGTCTAAGTTAGGTTGTTTTGAATAACGGTTGTGCTAAACATATTTGATTTGTAAAAATAGCACAGGTAAATACTCTTGGCGTATTTTATTTTATAAAGGATTCGGATATGACACTAGCCACTTTGTGGGGTATTGAAAAAAGGTGAATGATGTCATCGAAATTCAAATAACCCGTTTTGCTTGATAACTTAAACACTTGGGGGTTAATACGACCATGTCCTAGACATCCCGACTCATTTCATTGCAAATGGCCACGACCTAAGCGTGGGGTGTAGGCATACACCTGACAGATGATAATGCTATATATTTATATGATATTGAAAATGTGGTGTGTCAATTAATCAAGTACCGGCATATGATTTCAGGTCCCCGACTGTATTGACAAGCATATAAAACTGGTAACAAGAGATATAGTTTGTCCAAAGTTATTTAAAATGATATACCAAATGGTATTAAATAAACTTTTGAAAACATTTTCAAAAGAAGTTGATTAATTGGATTTATCAGTGAAAACTGATTTATTTTCAAAAGAATAAGTGCAATATAATTAATAAATACGGAACAGAGTGGAGCGGCTTGGTCTAGGCATATTGGAATTTGCAACTCCACGAAAAAGACCTTATTAGTCTTAACTACTTTTATATTCGATCCGCATGTGGATTATCGAACGAACAACTTGTATAAATTTTATATTTAACTTCAAGCTTTTATCTTTATTTAATCTACTTTATTTCCATCTTTCGTTGTACATTGTGATTACTATTATAAATGGTCACGCATAAACCCCTAAGACCGGGACCACCAAGAAACCAGGGTGTGACAATGTTCATTACATGTCCCAATTTTTTAGGTTTCAGGGCTTTACTCATCAGATTCATGAATAAAAATGCCACTTTTGATGAAACTGCCATTTAATTTAAAAAATAATACTAAATTTATTAGATTTTTAAAACTTGCCCTAAACTTGTTTCTCCATTGTCAATTGTCGGGCATCATCAACCATATCTTATTTCCTTCTCAATCTATTAATGTTATTGCTCTCTCTATGTTCCATCGCTGAAAGAAACCCGCTTGGAGATGAAGTAGTTTTATAAGATCTAAAAACCATCAAATAACCCTTGTTACGTTGAACTCCATTGCTTTAGTATCATCAACGAATCCATTGTGTTTATAAGAAAGGATTATTTTTTTAAAAATAGGAAACAAATTTGGTAAAGATTAGATAACTCATATAAAATACATCATAAACAATCACTCTTTTAAAAACAAATCCTTTTGGATGACAAAGGGATGAAGTTAATAACCTTCATTAAAGGGATGAAGTGTTCCACCGCTTTGCAATAATTTAGTATGTAGGGTTTTTGTGAAGATGTAGTTTATGATCTATGCGAGTTTCTCCTTTATTAGAAGGATGATGTAGCCTAGGGTGAATTATTGTGGGAAATATTTGTGGTTTTATTGTAAACAAGTTAATAACTTTCATAAGATGGATAAAGTGTTCTATCACATTGCTATAAATTTATTATTGAAAAGATAAATTTATTAATTGTTTTTTTTTTGTAATTCTTGATTAATAAGATATAATAATTCAGTGTGTTTATCTTGATTCAATTCCGTGGTGTTTAATTTACCAGACTTGCAACCCAATCAGGACTACCTTTAAGCTTTTATCTACATGAATGGAAACATGAATTACATTAGCAAAGGCTAAAAAAACAAAATCCTTTCTCAAACGAAAATAAAATTGTGAAAGTGCGGGTCAAAACCAGGCCCTAACGTAAAATACGTCGCCCGGCTTGGGTGTGTACAGTTAAGAATGAGTCTCGGGAAGTTTCCGTCTAAGTAACAAAAAAACGCCGTGAGCGTTAAGTGGATAAAATGAACAAGATATGTTGGAATGAGTGGTTGAATGTTACACATACACGTGTTCAACATTTTTGTGTTTGAGATTTTTTTCAAGCCGTAAAAATCAAATTTTTTTGTGTTTGATTTTTTTCAAGCCGTAAAAACAAACTGATGTTATTGAATTCTAATCATCTTTAACGTGCTTCTCAAGCCCAAAACAATAAAAAAACACAAAACAAAACATGCTTTAGTCATCAACTCAACATAAAATCAACACAAAACCAAAAGCTCGAATATAAAAACCCTAAAATTTAATGACTAAATAACTAAAAGCCCTAAAATGCAATGAACTAAATCTGAAACTAATATAAATATCATCTCTAAGCCATAATTAGTTAAAGAGTTAATTGCCTGGATTTAGGGTTTAGTGTTTAGGGTGGTTTGCTATTTTTTTTACCTTTAGTTCCCAACTTTCTAAAATTACATGTATGTTCCTTAAAGGTTTGATCGTTTGTTATCCAGATAGTCCCCAGATTGGATTGGATGATTGTTAGTTTGCTTAGTTAAGTTTGTGTGAAATGTCTTCACTGCCCTTTATAGTTTATACATATAGTTTATACCAGTGCGGTGATAAAACATCCATTAGAGATGTATATTATATAGCCCTTGTGATCTGTTTGATCCCGGCTAAATAGCCCTTTTAATCTATTTGATTTCGGCTAATATCACCAGTACGGTGATAAAACATCCATTAGAGATGTATTTTAAATAGCCCTTGTGATCTGTTTGATCCCGGCTAAAATAGCCCTTGTGATCGGTTTGATCCCGGCTAATATCATCAATGCGATGATAAATAAAACATCCATTAAGTGATGTATTACCCTTTCGGGTTATGATCTATTCTATATAGCCTATGTGATCTATTCTGATCCCGGCTTATATCACCAGTGCGGTGACTAAACATCCGTTAGTAATATAGTGCCTCTGTGTCGTATTATATGTCCATTAGTGACAGCCTTATGTGCCGTATTTTATGTCCATTTGTGACAGGCCTATGTGCCATATCTAGTGTCCATTGTGACAAGCCTATGTGCTATAAATTTTCAAATATGACAATGACAGTTGTGACATTGCGATCCCTGTCTAGTAATAAAAGGACTATGTCCAGATTGTAATTTGCCTATGATGGTCCTATTAAGACCTAGGCCAAATATAGTTATATTAAGCCTAAGAGTTGTGATGTCATTCACACTAGTATAGGCAATGGATTTTTTATATCCAATGTTTAAAAGCCGATATGGTTATTAAACCATGGTTAAGAGAAATTTTATTTGTTATATAGAACCAAAGCTTTGAAGAATGACTAATTCTAATGAGGCACAAAGTAGCCATCGGAAGTCAACACTAGAGACGCCGAAAATATAGCTATAAATGATAATGACTTCCAAGCACGCATTGATGCGGCTGTGGAAAAGGCCATGGGTAAGGCCATAGAGAAGTTAAGAGAGTCGAGTGCTGCTCGCTCTAAGCCATTATCAATTCCACCATCTTCGGCTCATAGGGAGAGCTCCGTTCACTCTTCAAACGCGAAGAGTGAACCAAGGAAAATAGATTTCGCTGAAGGGACCCATTCTGTTAAAGACGGATGTACCTACAAGTACTTTGTCTCCTGTAAACCCCGAGATTTTAATGGGGAGAAAGGAGCTGTAGAAGCCCTGAAGTGGTTGGACGAAATGGAGACCATTGTAGACATCAGCGGTTGTGCTGAAAAGGATGTGGTCAAGTACGTATCACAGTCCTTTAAGGGCGATGCCCTAACATGGTGGAAGGCCATGATTCAGTCAACAGGTAAGGTATACCTGTATAATCTGGGATGGTCCAAGTTTGTGGACCTTATTAAGGAAACTTAGTGCCCACCTCATGAGGTGGAGAAAATAGAGACAGACTTCTTGTCTCTCTCCATGAAAAACCTAGACTGTCGGAAGTATGTTTCTGATTTCAATTCCCTATCTAGGTTAGTTTCCTATTTAATTACCCCTGAATCCAAACGCATTGCACTTTTTATTAATGGATTAGCGATCGAAATAAAGGGCATGGTAAAGGCTGCTCAGCCTAGTACCTATAGGTCTGCTGTAGACCTATCTCTCTCTCTCACCCTTGATTTAGTGAGGCAAAAGTCAGTGAAGTCTGAAACTGACTGGAAAAGAAAGAGGGAAGATGACAACTCCCATAAGTTTAATAAGAAGAATAAAGGGAAATTTGGGTTCAAAGGAACCAAGGCAAGTCAGCTGTGATGCCATTCTGTAAGTCTTGCAACCGAAGACACTGGGACAGTGTAATCCTGACCCACAAGCTAGACCTTGTGGCATATGTAAAAGAAGAGGGCATAAGACCCCTGAGTGCAAGGACCTTAAGGATGCTGTATGCTATATCTGTAATGAAAAAGGGCACATTGCAAGTAACTGCCCTAAGAATTCAAGAAATAATAATCCAAAGCCTGGAGAGGCTAAGAAGGGAAATGCAGGCGCCTTTCGGCTAACTGCTAAGGAAGCTGTTAATGACAATAACGTCATAATAGGTACTTTCCCCATTAATGATATTTATGCTAGAGTTCTTTTCGATTCGGGTGCGGATAAATCATTTGTTGATCATAAGTTTAGTAAACTATTAAATTTACCCATAAGAACTCTAGATAAAACTTATGAGATAGAACTTGCTGATGGAACAATAGAATCCACATCTTCCATTCTTGATGGATGCTCTATAACCATTAAGAATCATTCCATCCTTATCTCTCTTTTGCCAATGAAATTGGCGGGGTTCGATGTTGTCTTATGCATGGATTGGTTATCTCATAACCAAGCCCGCATTGCCTGCGATAAAAAGCTCATCGAGATTAAGACCCCATCTGGTGAAATGATCACCATCCCTGGAGACTCACACTATGGACTGCCAGACAAGGTGTTATTATTTAAGGCATCCAAGTGTTTGAGAAGAGGTTGTGTCATCTACATGGCACAAGTCACTATAAACGAACCAAAACCGAACCTTGAAGATCAACCAGTTATCTCGTAGTATCCTGATGTTTTCCCTGAAGAATTACCAGGCCTACCTCCAGATAGGCAAGTGGAGTTCAAAATTGATATCATACCAGGATCAGCACCCGTAGCTAGAGCTCCATATAGGCTAGCTCCAACCGAAATGAATGAGTTAAGAGTTTAATTGGACGAACTCTTGGAGAAAGGCTTTATTCAGCCTAGTACCTCACCTTGGGAGCTCCTATCCTTTTCGTAAAGAAGAAAGACGGTTCGATGCGAATGCGCATCGACTACCGGGAGCTGAACAAGCTAATAATTAAGAATAGATATCATCTGCCCAGGATCAATGATTTATTCGACCAACTCCAAGGGGCTAGTTACTTTTCTAAGATCGATTTGAGATCAGGATATCATCAACTGAAGGTTAGAAGTGAAGATGTTCGACAGCCTTCAGGACCCGATATAGTCATTATGAATTCTTAGTGATGCCTTTTGGGCTCACAAATGCACCAGTAGCATTCATGGATCTCATGAATAGAGTCTGCAAGCCATATCTAGATAAGTTTGTCATTGTCTTCATAGACGACATACTTATTTATTCTCGTAATCAAGCTGATCACGAGAAACATCTTCGGTGCATCCTAGAACTGTTAAGACAAGAGAAGCTTTATGCTAAGTTCTCTAAATGTGAATTTTGGCTTAGAGAAGTCCAATTCATTGGACATATGGTAAGTGAGCATGGTATCCAAGTGGATCCCGCCAAGATTGAAGCCATCATGAATTGGGAAGTGCCTAAGACTCCAACGGAGGTTCGTGGTTTAGGGCTAGCTTTTACTATAGGAGGTTCATTGACAACTTTTCAAGAATAGCCACTCCTCTAACTACCTTGACCTGTAAGAATGTTAAGTATAATTGGTGTCTAAAGCAACAAGAATCTTTTGAGGTTCTAAAACACAAGTTGAGCATTGCTCCTGTGTTATCTCTACCCGAGGGTATTGAGAACTTTGTTGTCTATTGTGATGCTTCACACACCGGTATGGGTTGTGTGCTAATGCAAAACGGCAAGGTAATTGCCTATGCATCACGACAATTAAAAGTGCATGAAAAGAATTACACCACCCATGATTTGGAACTGGGTGTCGTTGTATTTGCACATAAAGTTATGGAGACATTACTAGTATGGTACGAAATGTGTTATATACACTGACCATAAAAGTCTCCAGCACCTGTTCAATCAAAAGGAATTGAACATGTGACAACGTCGGTAGATGGAAACACTTAATGATTATGATTGCGAGATTCGCTACCATCCAGGCAAGGCAAATGTAGTTGCCGATGCCTTAAGTCGCAAGGAAAAGGTTAAACCTATAAGGATTAACGCTAAGAGCATTGAGCTCAGAAATAGCTTGAATGAGAAACTATTAGATGCGTAAAAGCAAGCCTTGTTAGAGGCTAATATTCCTAATGAGGGATTAGGTGGAGCTGTTGATCAGTTAACACCTGGAAAGGATCGAATCCTAAGATTTAATGATAGAAATTGGGTTCCGATCTTTGGAGGACTTAGAGATCTAATCCTCCAGGAAGCACACAATTCAAGGTACTCTGTTCACCCGGGTGGTGACAAGATGTATCAAGACTTGAAAAAGAATTATTGGTGGATGGGTTTGAAGAAATCCATAGCCACTTATGTAGCTAAATGTCTGACGTGTTCGCAAGTTAAGGCCGAACATCAGAAACCGTCAGGACTTCTACAACAATTTGAGATTCCCACTTGGAAATGGTAACAATGGACTTGATTACCAAGTTACCTAAGACCAAATGCGGTAATGACACTATTTGGGTCATTGTGGATAGGCTGCCTAAGTCAGCATATTTCTTGCCAATTAAGGAAACGTATAGTTCTGACAAATTGGCTAAGTTGTATGTGGACAAGATTGTGTCCCTACACGGTGTGCCAGTATCTATTGTATCCGATAGAGATACTAGATACACATCTCATTTTTGGAAAAGCTTCCAACAATCATTAGGCACACGATTAAATTTTAGTATAACTTACCATCCGCAGACTGATGGTCAAAGTGAGCGTACTTTCAGACCCTGCTCAGGGCATATGTGATTGATTTAGGTGGAAGTTGGGATGACCACTTACCCCTAATAGAATTCTCCTACAATAACAGTTATCATACGAGCATCAAGGCTGCTCCTTTTGAGGCCTTGTATGGGAGAAAATGTAGAACGCCCGTGTGCTGGGCATAAATTGGGGAAGCCCAACTATCAGGACCAGAGATTGTCCTGGAGACCACGAAAAAGATTGTGCAAATCCGTGATCGTCTCAAAGCTACCAGGGATAGGCAAAAGAGCTATGCTGACAAGAGGCGTAAACCTCTTAGGTTCCAAGTAGGGGACAAGGTCATGCTTAAAGTATCACCCTGGAAGGGTGTAATGCATTTTAGAAAGAAAGGCAAGTTAAGCCCAATATATATAGGACCCTTCGAGATAATCAAATGTGTCGGCACTGTAGCTTATAAGCTCAGATTGCCATAGTAGCTTAGTGGAATTCATGATGTATTCCACATATCAAACCTTAAGAAATGTCTAGCCAATGAGTCACTGGCAATGTCGCACAAAGATGTGCAGATAGATGAAAACATGAGATTCGTTGAGAAACCAATTTCGATCGAGGATCGACAGGTTAAGAAGCTCCGAAGAAAAATGATACCTATATTAAAGGTTAAGTGGGACGCCTTTAGAGGTCCCGAATATACATGGGAGGTTGAGTCCACTATGCGACAAAAGTACGAGGTTGAGATTTCTTTTAAGGGGGTGAGGATGTAACACCCTATAAATCATGTCCAATAATATAGTGACACGTGTTGTATTTTAAATAAAGTCTATTAAAGACCAATAAGGACTAAAGGCGTGAACATGCTCAATCTGAGCCTTTGAGTGATGGTCCGATGTCAACATGCATAAATAACAGCCTCTGAGTGACTGATATGTCAACATGCTTAAATCAATATCCTCTGAGTGACTGATATGTCAACATGCTTGAAATTTGGCCTCTGAGTGACTGATACGTCAACATGCCAGCCTCTGAGTGACATCGGAATCAACATGCTTATAATAAGCCCTGAGTGATTCTTTGTGAAGTCCTAACTCTCATACGTGCCATTTGTTGGACGAGAGGGTTCAATTTTGTAAATATGTGAAAGTTGGATGATGGAGGGATTAAAAGTGTTAACACGTTAATCTATACCTCCGAGTGACCTTTTAACGAACCGAGAGCTCAACAATGTCCGGGCATAATCCCGGGTATGCCACGTATTGGCTACGGAGGGCTAAAAGTGCCAAAAAGGTGTTTAAAAGGTTTTTATAAGCTTCTATAAGTTAAGGGGGTTAAAGTGTAAAATTTTGAAAGTTGCCGGAACCGGTCGCGGGCCGCGAGAGACTTGGTCTGTTTCTCTCGGGGGCGCGAGAACAGGCCTGCAGTAGAAAGTTTGTTTGGTCTCCAAGCAAAACTCCAAAACCATTTAAATTCGAAACCATGGACTTGTAATCAGCTATGCCACATTTTGGGACACTTGTAAGCTTCTTCTTACACCCCTAAACACCTGGCTTCACCTCCTTTGAGTTCTCCAACTATAAATAGGTGATCAAGTTCAACATTTGAACTTGCACCTTTCTAAATCATAACTCTTCTCCCTCCTCTGGAAGTTCCTAGCTGGAAGGCGCATCCAACTTAGTTCTCTTGCATTCTAGGAATCACTGGTAAGTGTTCCTTCTTTGTGCATTTTCGTCTATAGGCTTTTATAGCCAAAAGTCAAGCGTTTTACGACAAACGCTTTGACTTTCGGTTAAGACCATTATGGTCCAACCATTGTTCGAAATGAACATGGCTAAGTGATCGTAATGAGGTAGGTGTTAGTCCCTATAAAGGGCACCTCCTGAAGATCACGTTTGCTAGACCAATTGACGGGTCAAATTTATGATATTAAAAAGTCAAACATGCCATTTTTCGGAAAAATCATAAATTGATCTTATATATGTTATGAAACCTGTTTTGACACTTAAACAAGTTGGTAATAATTATTAGAACATGTAAGAACATGTTCGGCTCGTCAATTTCAGTTCTAGGGTCGGTTCGCAACCGAAAGTCGCGAAGTTTGACTTCTGCTTTGACTTTCGATTCTGACCCGATTTAGATTAGTTACCTACTGATCTAAAGTTGCATTATGATCATAATATAATGTAGCATAACCCTCTGAGGTTATATTACATGATCATAATCAGAATCCAAGTTTATGCGCAAGTTCCATAATTATGCCATCTTTGACCAAAATGCCCTTTTTGCATAAAACAAAGTTTTAAATAATAATGAACTTGAAAATGAGTTTCCTAATGATGTAATATTATAAGTAGGATTATTTGGGATGTTAAACCAAGTTATAAACTGAGTTTCCAAGCAAGTTCTTAAACTATGTCGATAAATGACGGTTTTAGCCCTTGTGGTTCATAAAATAGTTTTAATCGAATCTTTTCAAGGAAAATCATTTACTTACTAATATGTTATATTATATAACATATTTTAAACATTTTAATCTGACCCTAATGTCAGTTTTCATTAAACATCGCATAAAACGTCATTTTACGACATAAGCGCCGTTTCGGCGCATAGTATGGTTTAAACCATATTAATGGACCAAGACTTTTTACCTACTGGTTTTAAAACCTATTTTAAACATATTTACAGTAGGTACATGTTATAAACTCAGAATCCCAAATAATTTATAAACTATGTGTAAAATGACCAAAATGCCCCTTCGGTGCATAGTTTGGTCACAAAAGGTAAAATGCACATATAAATGATATCCTACTGATATTATATCATAAATAAAGTATTTTTCCAGAATACATAACTTCGTTTTAAAACCTCAACGGGCATATAGTTGATATCCTACTGATATCTTAACTTATTTAAAGTATAATGGCATATAGAACTTGTCCATCACTTACCGGTTACCAGATATCGCTAATATGCGCACGGTTACGTACATGTAACTATTTTACGGAAATTAACCGAAACGGGTTTAATCTTGTCATTTAAGTTTCAAAATCCAGAATGTTTATAGTTTACCCTTATTTTACATGTCAAATACTTGTCGGGATTAAACTACATTCTATCCGATCATCGTTTAATCAAGCGTTATATGTAACACTATTCGGTTTATAAGACCGTTAGTATTTAATTGGCTAGCTTATGCCATAATCCAGACTAGAGCCTTCCCGGTAAATGCTATCTGCACTTGGTACTTTTGTATACGGCTGAGTTATTTAAAAATAAAAGAAGAAGACTAACTCAGGTAAATACTCTCGACTTATTTTTCCTATACGGGCTTGAGATACGGTAAATTATTACCGCTTGGTCCAAAATGGGTCAATCGAATGCCCGCTTGTGGCTAGTAAACCCGCATATTTCGTTTTAAATAGTTTTGTTTGATAACTTAAACATTAGGGGTTAAATTACCGTATCCTGGATATCCTCGACTCAATACATTAGTTATTGGCCACGACCTTAGCACGGGGTGTATGTCACACCCCGACCCGCAGCGGAATAAGAGTCGGGCATAATTGGGTTATCACCAAAGCTCATGATATTTAGTAATATGTTTCATATTTATTAAAGTCAAAATTACATTCTCAATAATCCAAACATGTCCATACAAATACAAAGAACAATAACCATCTAAACAATCCAAGCTCTAAACCAGTTTATTCTTCTAAGCCAATCCTATGTGTTTCTTGCTGCAGCTGGTTCACCTGTATCATGCGTAAAAATGGGGGTTTTTGGGTCAACATAAGTTGGCGAGTGAACCTTGTTAGTTAAACATTTATTATTGATTTCTTGTTATTTTTATCAAGGAAAAATTGTGCAATAGTCATGTGCGAGCAAATGTAAATAATCCAACATAGCAATAACAATCCACAAACAATAACATACAATAACATATGAACTTGCATGAATATATAACATGAATGAAACTGTGTATGTTGGCAACGTCACGTTCACGCTCATAATGTAATGGGGAACGGACGGCCTATGATGAATGTCTGTGCGATCAAGGCTCAATCAAACGGAGCCGATCGTATGTTGGCAATGCCAGGTTCACGCTCATAATGTAATGGGGAACTGCTCAACGCTCATAATGTAATGGGGAGCGGCGGCCTATGAAATTGCATGTACTGAAAATAATAAATTAAATCTAAACAATAACCACACAACAGTTGATACAAGCTGAATACACATTTGTTCATGATATGATGTATGCACAATGATTTAAATATAATAAATGGTAAGACACATGATACACCCCAAAAACGTGATTAAAACGGGGAATTTGTAGAGATTCACTCACATTGGGTGCGTTTGGTTGGAGATGATGAGATGCGCACGAGTTTGAAGGATTGATCAGCGAGATTAACTAACCTAAATAATAACGGAAGGTATAGTAAATGAGTGGATTTTATTAGTAATTTTAATAAGGTTTTTAGATATATTTTTGTGAGTTTAAGGCTATTTCCTATCTTTAAAAACATTATTTTTAAGTATTTTTTAATTGATTTTTTAAATTAAATTAAATAAATAAAAATATAAAAAAATGTTGACTTTTGCGTTGACCATTGACCATTGACTGTTTGACTGTTTGACCGGTTCTATTGTGTCATGTATGCGCCGGGGCACGACTCGAACCCGAGACCTCCCGTACGCGTGCACGCAGCTCTACCAACTGAGCTACGTGTCTAACCCAAATAATTCTGTTTTTAATTATATTTATATACTAATTCAGTTTATTCAAAATTCTTTTATTTTCAAAAAGTGTTTTAAATCATCGAACCGGAGCGTGTAACAGGTCTCTAACCCGGGACCTGTGAGTTAGTGTTGCACACAGTCCACCTCTGGACTGTGTGTCTAACCTGGTTAATATACCGATTTTTTATTATACTTAACAACTACCGTGAGTTAATCCGGTTCAGTTAGAAAAATAAAACGTCTTTATTACAGAGCATAGTGTGTCAAGGATGAACTCGCGGCGTGTGATATATGTGTGCACACAGTCCACCGCTGGACTGTGTGTCTAACCCGAGATAATATCCAAATTATATTAAACTTATAATCAACCTAACTTCGTCTTCTTCGTTGCAGAATTACAGCCTACGATTACTCTATTGTTTCTTGTTTAATTCGATTGACAAACATTCAAAAGACTAAAATGAAATGGCAGAGACGATTTTAGAAGTAAACATACTGGAGAAACGATTTAACTCAGAGTTCCGGCAAGTCGTCGGCTCTGTTTTTATGAACTTCGACTGAGTGAACAAATTAACAGTTTTGATTAGCTAATTTTGGAATTGAAGTACTAAACAAGAGTTATCAGAAGGTTTGAATGACTATACCGTTTTACAGCGGAAAATAGGAATTTTCAGAAGTTTTCCGGCAAGAGTGAATTATTCGATATCGACGTCTGCAACTGTTTCCGATTGAAGGTTTTGAGTTAGCAATAGCTTAACAACTGATAGACGATGTAAGAATTAAGAAACTTACTGATTTGATGGAAGACACGGTTTTCCGACGAAAGTCCGTAAAAAGTTGCTCTGACAAACTGAAAGTTGTGCGAAAATGAAATTGAAGGTTTTGCAGAATGTGTTTGAGTCGCGAGAGGGGACTATGATTGGAGTAATTCAGGAATTTCAGACTTTTCAGTTATTAAAACCGATCCCACATGAATTCAAGTCCATTCAAGACTAACTTGATTGGAGGTGTCGGTGTAGCGGTTAAAATCAGTAAACCGCGAACAATCAAACGTGTTTGGACGTTTGGTGACCGATTTCGGTTACAGTTAGCGTAAACAGATCGACTCCTGGTTGAACATAAGATTTAATTGTTTCCTAGAATTTTCAGAAAACATCAAGTGGCGGAGTGGTTATATGTGTGTGTGATAAGTCTTTGAGCTCCTTCCGGCTGACCCGGGTTCGAGTCTCGGCAGCCTATTTTTCTTTTTATTTATTTTATTTTTACTTTTTATCAATTATAACTTTTATATTCTAGTTTGTTTATTAATTATGCATCATTAAAAATTAAAATTGACATAAATACGCAACGAAACATTTATAACTTGATATTTGATTACAAACGGAGCGGGTTTGGAAAACCCGTTTTTGACAAATGTTACAGTATCCCCTACTTTTAGGAATTTCGTCCCGAAATTTAAGTAGTTAGTAGTAGGAAAAAGATGCGGGTATTTTTCGCGCATTGAGTCTTCACAGGTCCCCGTTTCGACTCCCAGCGTACCCTAACAATTGGAATGCGACTTTCGTCGTAGACGTTTTTCTCCGAAGTCCATGATCTCAACTGGTCTTTCAATAAAATGCATAGATTCATCAATCTGAATATCTTCCAGAGGAATATGGAGGTTCTCATCAGCGAGGCACTTCTTCAAGTTTAATACGTGGAATGTGGGATGAATCCTGTTGAGTTCTTCTGGTAGATCAAGCTTGTATGCTACAGGTCCTACTCTTTCGAGTATCTTGAAAGGTCCTACGTAGCGTGGTGCTAGCTTGCCTTTTTGACCAAAACGAACTACTCCTTCCACGGTGACACTTTTAAAAGTACATGATCACCAATGTTAAACTCCAAAGGCTTCCGTCGTTTATCTGCATAACTCTTTTGAGGACTTTGAGCCGCTAGAAGATTGTTTCAAATTTGATGGATCTAGTCTGTGGTTTCTTGAATCAATTCTGGACCGGTGATTTGAGCTTCCCCAATTTCGTGCCAACATACTGGAGATCGGCACTTACGACCATATAAAGCTTCAAAAGGTGCCATGCCGATGCTTGAATGATAGCTGTTGTTGTACGAAAATTCAACTAATGGTAGATGAGCGTCCCAATTTCCCTTGAAGTCTATGACACATGCTCGAAGCATATCTTCAAGAGTTTGAATGGTGCGTTCAGATTGTCCATCCGTTTGAGGATGATAAGCGGTACTGAGATCTAATCGTGTACCCAAAGTGGCTTATACAGCTTGCCATGTTCGTGAAGTGAAACGACCATCACGATCTGAAATAATGCTTAACGGTACACCATGTCGGCTTACGATTTCGCTGATGTAAATACGAGCTAGCTTCTCGTTCTTGAAATCTTCGCGGATAGGAATAAAGTGAGCTGATTTTGTAAGACGATCAATGATTACCCATATAGTGTCATACCCCCCAGAAGTGCGAGGTAACCCAGTAATGAAGTCCATGGTTATGTTTTCTCACTTCCATACAGGTATTTCAGGTTGGACCAGAAGTCATGAGGGTCTTTGATGTTCAGCTTTCACCTTGGAACATGTAAGGCACTTGGAAACAAAAACAGCAATATCCTTTTTCATTCCAGGCCACCAATAGGTGTATCAAAGGTCTTGATACATCTTATCGGCTCCTGGGTGTATAGAGTATCGTGTTTTGTGAGCCTCATTCATAAGAAATTCACGAAGTTTGTTGTGGTCAGGAATCCATATGCGATCTAGATAGTACAAAATACCGTCAATTTAGTTTCAATTTTAAGTTCAGCTCCACAGGACAGCTCCTTTCGTACGTCGTCTTCCGTTACTGAAACATGTTGGGCTTCTCGAATTTGATCTTTAATGTCAGTTATGATTTGCGAACATAGAAGATGAATGGAGTCCGCATAACCCTTTTGACTGAGTGCATCAGCCACCACATTTGCCTTGCCAGGGTGGTACCGAATTTCACAGTCGTAGTCATTTAGAAGTTCGACACATCTTCGTTGCCTCATGTTTAACTCCTTTTGATTGAAGATATGTTGAAGACTCTTGTGGTCAGTGTATATTTCACACTTAGTACCGTAGAGATAATGTCTCCACATCTTAAGAGCGAACACAACGGCTCCAAGTTCTAGGTCATGGGTGGTGTAGTTCTTCTCATGAGTTTTAAGTTGTCTCGAAGCATAAGCTATAGCCTTTCCTCTTTGCATTACAGTGTGCCCTGACGCGTCGCAATAAACCACGAAGTCATCACAACCTTCAGGAAGAGTGAGGATTGGTGCATCACAAAGTTTTTGTTTAAGGGTTTGGAAGGCTTCTTCTTGTTTGGGTCCCCATATGAAAGGTTTTCCTTTATGAGTTAAAGCCGTGAGTGGTACAGCAATGCGAGAGAAGTTTGAAATGAAACGGCGATAATAACCAGCCAAACCAAGGAATGATCTTACTTCAGTTGGTGTACGTGGCGCTTGCCATTCTTGTACCGCTTTGATTTTTGAGGGGTCGACATGTATTCCCTTGTCATTGACTACATGTCCAAGGAACTGTACCTCTTTTAACCAGAATTCGCATTTGGAGAATTTGGCGTAAAGCTTTTCATTCTCTAGGAGTGTAAGGATGAGTCGAAGATGCCGTTCATGATCAGACTTAGACTTTGAATAAATGAGGATGTCGTCGATGAAGACTATAACAAAACGATCGAGATAGGGTTTGCAGACTCTGTTCATTAAATCCATGAAGACAGCTGGAGCGTTTGTTAAACCAAATGGCATAACCATGAATTCATAATGACTATAACGAGTTCGGAAAGCGGTCTTTGGGACGTCTTCTTCATGTACTCTGAGTTGGTGATAACCAGAACGAAGGTCGATTTTTGAAAAACAGCTGGCACCTTGAAGTTGGTCAAGAAGATCATCAATGCGAGGTAATGGATAGCGATTCTTGATCGTTAACTTGTTGAGTTCCCTGTAGTCGATGCACATGTGAAACGATCCATCTTTCTTCTTCACAAAAAGGACAGGTGCACCCCAAGGCGAGGAGCTAGGACGTATGAATCCTTTGTCAGTCAACTCTTGCAATTGACTGGCTAGCTCTTGCATTTCAGAGGGGGGCTAACCTATAAGGAGACTTTGCAACTGGTGTAGCACCAGGTATAAGATCAATGCGGAATTCGACTTCTCTCAAGGGAGGAAGTCCTTAAATGTCGTCAGGAAAAACTTGCGGAAAATCTTTTACTACTGGGATGTCTTCAAGTTTCTTCTCCATGGTTCCCTTTTTGACGACATGGGTTAAAAATGCGACATAATTCTTGCGAAGATATTTTTGGGCTTGAAGATCAGGACATTAATCTGAGCCCCTTTCGATGGGGTTTCTCCAAAGATTCGTAGAGTCTGACCGTTTGAAAGAGGAATGCGTATAAACTTTTCGCGCATACAACTTCAGCCTGATGTTGGCTGAGCCAGTCCATTCCAATTATAATATCAAAGCTTCCCAACTTCATAGGAATGAGGTCAACTGGAAAATCGTGGTCGTTTAAGGTGAGAGTGCAATTGCGTATAATAGAGTTTAATGAGACCGGTTTCCCGTCAGCAACTTCTACTGTTATGGATTCCATGAGCTTATCACGATTTTGGTTTAGGATGGGTTCAAACTCTAAGGACACAAAACTTTTATCCGCGCCAGTATCAAACAACATGGATGCATAACTACCGTTGATAAGAAACGTACCGTTAACCACATTGCTGTCAGCTCTAGCCTGATTAGCGTTGATGTTGAAAGCTATTCCCTTGGGCTTGAGCATGAATACTGTTCACTAAACGTGGACAAGTGTTTCTAAAGTGGCTTGGGTCTCCACAATTGTAGCAAGCCCGCATAGGTTGCACCATGGGATAGTTGGGTTGGTAGTATGATTGGGCTAAATGTTGGGTAGGTGGTAATAATATGGGTTGTTGGGCTTGACCCATTATTTGTTGGTGGGTTTGGGTTGAAGGCTGGTGGCGGTTCGTTCGCTGAGGTGTGCGACAGGTTTGAACAGTATGACCTGCGCGACCACAGCTGGTGCAATGTTGGCAGGGATTATCAGGAAAATGGTGGTATTGGCAACGGTTGCATTTTGGTAATGGGCCAGAGTATGGCCTTTTATATGGCGCAGGTGAAGGGGCAACTTGGGTAATGGGTGCAGCAGGGATAGGGAAATTGGTTTGTGTGACAGCGAAGTTTCTGTTGTTACGTTTCCTCTTGTTAGCAAACTTAGAGGAGGAGGTGGAAGGGTTTGAAGTTTGGCCCTCAACGGGGTCTTTCTTTTTCTCCTCTTTAAATTTACCATTGCGAATTCGATTCTCGGTCAGTTCAGTAGCTAGTTCCATAGCAGCTTCAAGTGTTGCTGGTGAAGTGCTGAGAACTGAATCTTGAATTTTCGAGGGAAGACCTCGAATATAATGCTCGATTAAGCGGTAAACTGGGGTGAAAAGTTAGGGACCATCTGGTTCAACTCTAAGAACCTCTTGTTGTAGGAAGTATGATCTCCCTCCTTTTGCCTCAAAGAATGAAATTCATCCTCTAACTTTTTAATCTCACTTCTAGGACAGAATCGCCTCGTCATGATTTCCCTTAACTCCTCCCACGTTAAGGCCATAGCATCTTCGATTCCCCTCTTACCCTTTTCAGTATTCCACCAGTGTAAGAGCTACCCCAAATAGTCTCCCGGTTGCGTTTCGTACCTTGCGATCCTCGGGACAATCGCAGTTGAGGAAGGTGTTTTCCATTTCCTCAAACCAGTGGAGGAGAGCAGTGACACCTTCAGTCCCTTCAAATTTAGGAGGATCGCAAGACTTGAAATGTTTATATGAGCACTTTTTGGTAGGCGGGTTGCCGATGTTCTGGTCTCCTTGCTGGGGAGGATTAGTGGGATTTGTGGCGAGAGCTTGTTGTACTTGAACCACAATGTCAGGAAGCACCGCGGCCATTTGTTTTGCATATGAGTGGCCAAGCGTTCGTGAGACCTTCCTGATCTTTTACCCCCTCGTTGTTGTCTAACCGACATCTACAGGAACATACATAAGAAGATTGTGAGTTTATGGAGTCTTTTTAGGTGTCATGTGTCTTAAAGAAAATGAAAATAACATAAATATCAATAATGCAACTACATCCATAGGATGTCTTGGGTTTGCTCATGTTGGGCCTCAAATGTCCCCCATACCTTCACCTATATAGTCATGTGGGCCCCCATGTCTATTGGCTTGGTAGGATTCGCATTAGTATTGGCGATTTAACACTCGCATCACCCGAATGAAAACCACAAAATATGTTTACGAGATGTATGGTCGGAATGTGTCCAGGTGTAGACACAATGACAACTCAAAGTGGGGTTAGCTCACACGACGTTTGGTATAACATGCTTTGGCCTAATAGGTACTTCGTACTCTTATCGTTAGTCCCCAGGTAGGCAAACTGGTCCTTTATTTTGGATTTATACGAATGCCAGCCTAGACAGGACGTTCCGACTACCGGTACTTGTACCCTTCCAGTTACTACATGCCCGTCATGAGAACTCACTTTGATGTGATTTGAAAATACAAAAATCATTGTAAAAACAATCATGAAAATGATGTGATGTGTACTTTCATGGATATGATATGTTATGAGAATATGATTTATGATAGGCATTATATAATAATATGTACTTATGAACATGCTTGCATAACATTGAATGTAACATAACATAAACATATAAACATCGTGAATTTTGCATGTAACACACAAAAATCTTAAAAATTTCTAATCAACTATAGTATAGGCTCTAAGGGTCTAATAACCTATCCTATATCCTATAGTCATGGCTCTGATACCAATCTGTCACACCCCGACCCGCAGCGGAATAAGAGTCGGGGCATAATTGGGTTATCACCAAAGCTCATGATATTTACTAATATGTTTCATATTTATTAAAGTCAAAATTACATTCTCAATAATCCAAACATGTCCATACAAATACAAAGAACAATAACCATCTAAACAATCCAAGCTCTAAACCAGTTTATTCTTCTAAGCCAATCCTATGTGTTTCTTGCTGCAGCTGGTTCACCTGTATCATGTGTAAAAATGGGGGTTTTTGGGTCAACATAAGTTGGCGAGTGAACCTTGTTAGTTAAACATTTATTATTGATTTCTTGTTATTTTTATCAAGGAAAAATTGTGCAATAGTCATATGCGAGTAAATGTAAATAATCCAACAATAGCAATAACAATCCACAAACAATAACATACAATAACATATGAACTTGCATGAATATATAACATGAATGAAACTGTATATGTTGGCAACGTCACGTTCACGCTCATAATGTAATGGGGAACGGACGGCCTATGATGAATGTCTGTGCGATCAAGGCTCAATCAAACGGAGCCGATCGTATCTTGGCAACGCCAGGTTCACGCTCATAATGTAATGGGGAACTGCTCAACACTCATAATGTAATGGGGAGCGGCGGCCTATGAAATTGCATGTACTGAAAATAATAAATTAAATCTAAACAATAACCACACAACAGTTGATACAAGCTGAATACACATTTGTTCATGATATGATGTATGCACAATGATTTAAATATAATAAATGGTAAGACACATGATACACCCCAAAAACGTGATTAAAAGGGGAATTTGTAGAGATTCACTCACAGGGTGCGTTTGGTTGGAGATGATGAGATGCGCACGAGTTTGAAGGATTGATCAACAAGGATTAACTAACCTAAATAATAACGGAAGGTATAGTAAATGAGTGGATTTTATTAGTAATTTTAATAAGGTTTTTAGATATATTTTTGTGAGTTTAAGGCTATTTCCTATCTTTAAAAACATTATTTTTAAGTATTTTTAATTGATTTTTTTTAAATTAAATTAAATAAATAAAAATATAAAAAAAATGTTGACTTTTGCGTTGACCATTGACCATTGACGTTTGACTGTTTGACCGGTTCTATTGTGTGCATGTACGCGCCGGGCAGGACTCGAACCCGAGACCTCCCGTACGCGTGCACGCAGCTCTACCAACTGAGCTACGTGTCTAACCCGAAATATTTCTGTTTTTAATTATATTTATATACTAATTCAGTTTATTCAAAATTCTTTTATTTTCAAAAAGTGTTTTAAATCATCGAACCAGAGCGTGTAACAGGTCTCGAACCCGGGACCTGTGAGTTAGTGTTGCACACAGTCCACCATTGGACTGTGTGTCTAACCTGGTTAACTATACCGATTTTTATTATACTTAACAACTACCGTGAGTTAATCCGGTTCAGTTAGAAAAATAAAACGTCTTTATTACAGAGCATACGTGTGTCAAGGATCGAACTCGCGGCGTGTGATATATGTGTGCACACAGTCCACCACTGGACCGTGTGTCTAACCCGAGATAATATCCAAATTATATTAAACTTATAATCAACCTAACTTCGTCTTCTTCGTTGCAGAATTACAGCCTACGATTACTCTATTGTTTCTTGTTTAATTCGATTGACAAACATTCAAAAGACTAAAATGAAATGGCAGAGACGGTTTTGGAAGTAAACATACCGGAGAAACGATTTAATCAGAGTTCCGGCAAGTCGTCGGCTCTGTTTTTATGAACTTCGACTCAGTGAACAAATTAACAGTTTTGATTAGCTAATTGTGGAATTGAAGTACTAAACAAGAGTTATCAGAAGGTTTGAATGACTATACCGTTTTACAGCGGAAAATAGGAATTTTCAGAAGTTTTCCGACGAGAGTGAATTATTCGATATCGACGTCTGCAACTGTTTTCGATTGAAGGTTTTGAGTTAGCAATAGCTTAACAACTGATAGACGATGAAAGAATTAAGAAACTTACTGATTTGATGGAAGACACGGTTTTCCGGCGAAAGTCCGGCGAGTTTAAAAAGTTGCTCCGACGAACTGAAAGTTGTGCGAAAATGAAATTGAAGGTTTTGCAGAATGTGTTTGAGTCGCGAGAGGGGACTATGATTGGAGTAATTCAGGAATTTCAGACTTTTCAGTTATTAACACCGATCCCACATGAATTCAAGTCCATTCAAGACTAACTTGATTGGAGGTGTCGGTGTAGCGGTTAAAATCAGTAAACCGCGAACAATCAAACGCTTTTGGAAGTTTGGTGACCGATTTCGGTTACAATTAGCGTAAACAGATCGACTCCTGGTTGAACATAAGATTTAATTGTTTCCTAGAATTTTCAGAAAACATCAAGTGGCGGAGTGGTTATATGTGTGTGTGATAAGTCTTTGAGCTCCTTCCGGCTGACCCGGGTTCGAGTCCCGCAGCCTATTTTTCTTTTTATTTATTTTATTTTTACTTTTTATCAATTATAACTTTTATATTCTAGTTTGTTTATTAATTATGCATCATTAAAAATTAAAATTGACATAAATACGCAACGAAACATTTATAACTTGATATTTGATTACAAACGGAGCGGGTTTGAAAAACCCGTTTTTGACAAATGTTACAGTGTAGGCATACACCTTTTGATGCTCATATACTTAATGCCCAAGACGTTGGGGAAACTCCTTTGTGAGTTCCTGAGTGGTGTGTATTTAATCATGTCTCGGTTTCTGTCCCGGACCCTGAATGTATTGACAAACATGTGAATCTGATAGAAGGTTGAATTTCAACTTTCCCAAGTTAATAAAAGATTTTGTGCCGTTTTGCACTTAAAACCATTTTAAAGTTTTCAAAATGAGTCAGTTGGGTGTATTTACCAGCGTAAGCTGATGTATCATCCAGAGACAAACTACAGGTACAATACGAAATAGGCCGGAAGCTGCTCGGTAGTGAATAAGAGGATCTTGCAAATCCTTAGATCTGCCCAAAGTCTGTTTTGTATTCTTTCCATGTACATTTTAATGATCCGCCTGTGGATCTTCTATTACAAGCTTGTATATTATTTTGTATTTTCGAACATTTGGTTTCTAATAGTAATTTTACTCCAAGACTTCCGATGTGCCATGTTTAATTGACTATGATGATTATCAATTGACGTCACGATACTCCCCACCCGGGCCCACCGGTGTATGGATTTCGGGTTGGAAATCCGGGGTGTGACACTATAGGAGTAACGCACCGCCCGTAGTCTTGTGGTCATGTTAAGTCTTTAATTCTTGCGGTTGACTTGTAAAATTGCATGCCTTGATACATTAATCTAATTAACTATTTTGGCATGTGGATTCGTTTAAACCTTCTTACATACTTATGCTATATTAAACTTGTGTACTCGCCAATACTTTGTGTGTTCAACTATACTTTTAAACATGTTGTAGCAATTCAATGATCATTGACGAATGGAACTTTGTAGGAAGGACTAGAAACGCGCCAAAATTTAAATTCATGTTTATAGATTAGTCATACATTACTTGTTGTATTTTGTTTTCCAATTCATGTACTTGAACCGTTAGCAATGAAATGAAATATTATTTATTAGATACTTGTTACATTTAGTGTTATGAAGTCTCGAGCAATCTATTTACGTCCGCCCGATGATTCCGTCATCAGTTGGGGTGTGACATTGAACATCTACAAATATAGATGCATGCATCAACTTAAACATAAAAGAACACTGGTTTTTGACCACGCATCAAATATAGATGCACGTCTTATTGGACATAAAAACACTCTCGCAAGGTCTCATGGACCAAGAGTGGAGCATGCGTAGACTCGATAGATCTACCACTTTTGTTCCTGGGTTTGTATTGTGAGTAATGGCTACTCATAAGACACTACTTATGCGAACATGATCTAAGTGATTCCATTCCCTAACTATCATACCATTGTGTAACATGTATCTCCCCCAAATTTTAGAAGTACAAATATTTAAAAGAGGGGCTCTGACTCACAGTCTGCATCGTGCAAAGTTGCTAGCAATCACTTGTTTTTCCCTGTTTGTATCTAACCTACAAGTGTCCTAATTTTGTTAAGGCACTTAGGTCTAATTATTTTATCATCTACAAGTTTTTCATCACAGTCCTTGTTAAGACTTGTCCTTGTTTTGTTTGGATGTAAGCCTTTGTTTTTTAGTGTGTTGGTGATTGATGATTCCTATGGTTGTTTATATATATATATATATATATATATATATATATATATATTTTATCTATATATATTCGTAGGGCTACAAACAAACCAAACATTCGGCAAACAGTTCGTGAACCGTTCAGCGGGAAGTTCGTTTGTGTTCATTCGTTTATTAAACAAACGAACACGAACAATAAATTTCGTTCGTTTAGTTAGATGAACGAACATGAACACAGGACAAGTTTGTTCATTTATGTTTGTGCACGTTCGGTAACATGTTCGAAAGTTCATTATTGTCTTAGTTTTTATATTTTATTTAAATACTTCAAAATTCCGACAAATAAAATATTTAATAAGTGTCAGTATATTATATATTATGTTCATGAACGCTTATTTGTGTTCGTTTGTTTTCATTTGTGTTCATGAGCATTTGTTTGTGCTCATTAACGTTCATTGCCTAAAATTAACAAACAAACACAAACGAACACGAACAATTTCATTTCCTTCACAAACGAACACGTACAAAGAACATTAAATTTTGTTCAGTAAGTGTTCATGAACAGTTCATGGACACATATATTTATGAACAAATGAACACGAACAAGATCTTGTTCGTGTTCGTTCGATTCGTTTGCAGCCCTATATATTCGTACCCTTGTTTGTGTATGTCCGGGCCTAGCCCCTTGTACGACCTCGTGTCCCACACAATTGTTTAGTATTCGTTCTTGTAGTATCCAGGGCCTAGCCCCTTGCATGTACTCGTGTCCCACATGATTGCTTGTACTTGTCCTTGTAATATCCGGGGCCTATCCCCGTGTACGTACTCGTGTCCCACACAATTGCTTTGTTCAGTGAAACGATATGTATTTTTATCCCGAAATATATTCTTATATCAGATGTCATGTTTTCACTAGTCCATCTGTTAACACAATATATAGTTGTTCTTAAAATAAATATATATTTTTACTTGCCGAAGTTTGTTAAAAATATATAATTTTTAACATGGTATTGTATATGTGTACATGTATGTGTACTTGTTTGTATGCGTGTCCAATTCATGTGTTCGTTGTGTATTTGTACGTATACACATACCTAAGTATACACATGCTTATTCTATACCTCTCAAATAGGTACTTGTGTCGTATTTGTAGTTTACGTGTACACATGTATAATACTTGTAACCTTGTATTCTACTAAGTGTGTGTTATGGTGTACGTGTTTTGTACGTATATGTATACATATATACTTGTATTTCTTGGAGTATTTCAACACTTAGTCTTTTATAAGTCTTTTCAAAATATGGTATTGTAAAAATGTATCTTTGATGTTCCTTAAAATAGTGTATTTTTAAGATCGGTTTGTAAAATATATATTTCTTATACTTCATTAAATATATAGTTGATTACTTATCGAAATTTTATACATTTTCACCGAGCCTCGATATTACATATTTTCTTTCGATATATATATATAGAAAAAGTGTAACGTACAATAGGGCTTATCATACGAGCGTACACAATTGTGAAATCGCATGTTACAAAAAGCATGTTGGTAAAGTTGATGAAATCGCATGTTGGTGAAGTTAATGAAATCGCATGTTGGTTTTTTGTACAATTTTGCATGTTGTTTTCAGCATGAATCGCATGTTAAAAAGTAAAGTCGCACGTTGAAAAACCAACCGTGTACGCTCATAGGATAAGCCCTATTGTACAATAACCAACCTCTATATAATATATATACACACACATATTGTCACACCCTCAATTTCCACTTGCGGAGTTTTACCGCGAGGCGTGTGAACAAACCAGAATCTGAAACACTAGTACGTCGAACGACTCTACATGATTTGATAATACGTTTTCCAAAATCGTTCATTTTAGATTTTATATCAATTACCAATATTTAGCAGAGCATTAGTTTTAAGTTTGAGCGGAAGCATAAATAAGTAGTGATGCGGGCGCCAACACAAACGCCAAAACAAATGAAAAATCCCAAAACAATATTAGTAAATAAGACTCGATAATGATGTCTTGTTCAATGCATGTGCGTGCACCTAGAGCTCCTAGCGTCCTGAGAAACATGTAAAGAAACAAGTGTCAACATTAAAGATGAGTGAGTTCACAGGTTTTCATAAATTCGTTTGTTCGGTTATAGTTTGTTACTCCGTTATCCCCAACCCGGGATACATATTAGTTCCATTATTCCAATCCCGGAATAATAAGTTGTTGCTTCCAATATTCCAAACCCGGAATATTAAGTTGTTGTTTCCATTATCCCCAACCCGGGATAATAAGTTGATGTTTCCAATATTCCAAACCCGGAATATTAAGTTGATCCGTAATTAAGTTCAATGTTAATATATATAGGTAGCTAGCCTAAAGTCATGTCACTAAGTGTTCGCGATCGAAGCTGACTGTTGTGCCTCCGTTTTGCCAGGCCTATCACATGACCATGGCGGTGTTAGGCCAATTATTCACCCGTTGACCATACCAGGTCGGCTAGCGCGACTAGCTCGGATGGGGCTTGTCGGGCCAGTAGTACTACTTATAATTCCCCCGCTATTTAACCCAAATACTAACGATCCGAGGAGATTGTCGAGGACTTAAGTGATAAAGCTGCTTAGTGACCATAACATTACATTAACATTAACTTAGTTACCGTATAGTTATGTGACGTTAAATTCATATAACGTAAAGAGATTGAGTTTGAGAGTGTATACATGTTTCTCCCCCTGTTGTTTAAAAACCGGATAAAGTTAGGGGCCGTGAACTCACCTTTATTTGCTCGGTTAGTGTAGCAAAGATGTTATAAGAGATGGGACCGCTAGTTGCGTCCTAACAAACCAATTAATTACACGTCAGTGTGAAATCACACCAATACCAATTTCACACGCAATTTACTCACAAAGTGATACACACAAACAACATATCTAACACTCAAACATGCATGCAAGTATTCTCATGTGATCATAGTAATCAAACAACTTATCATGAACATATTCCAAATCCATGCAACACTTTAATGCATAAAATCACAAGTTATCAACTTTCTGCTTAACACTCAATTATTCAGCTGTTTTCTAGGATTTTTATAAAATAGTTCTAACATTCCAAAAATTCCCACATTTTTACAGTAGGTGACATTTATACCATAGAAATTATATAATTTTTCCAAGTCCTAAATCTTTACCATTTAACCATAAATATTAATTCATTAAGCTGCAGTCAGATTTACCGCTTTCTGACTGCAGTCACGGAAGAATTTATTTAAAAATCACTGATCGTCCGATTAACAAAATTCCAGTTGGAGTTGCCCGGAAATTTCTATACCTAGTTGCTGTACAAAAATCATGACTCAACTCTCTACTGATTTTAAAATCTAGCTTGATAAACAACCAACAAAATTCCAGAATTTTCACAGCTTTAGCTACTGAACTTGTTTAGCCCTTTAAAAATATCAAACGACTTCAGAAAATTATGAATCCAGCGCCATTAGATTCCTTATTGAATCTTACGTTCTAGACATCAGAAAATCCGTTTTTCGACAACTAACGACCGAGTTACAGCCTGATGAAGTCGGCTGTAACTATTACTCAGCAACTGATTCAGCATACCTTTATCATCTTGTGTAATCCCGTTCATGCGATTAATCTAGGCGATCTAAAACCGATTTCTAATCCTAGATTAATACTAATATCTCATCCATGCAAACCCTAGTTCTTACTTCTAGTTATTACAAACAAAACACAGCATATATGTATTCAACTTTCAAAGCAACATTCATCTAGTATAAACAATCCGAAACAATACAATCATCTAATGTAAACATCATTAACAAATCAGTTAGTCTAACCTTTCGTTCAATCATGCTTGGCAAGCTTATATGTTCCGAAAACTATCACACGTATAAACAAAGATTAACTCAGCCGATTTCATTCAGCAAATATCGTCCGAAACAACTAACCATTCAAGCATATACATATCCGAAGCAACTAATCATTCAAGTATATATATATATCCGAAACATGATCTTGTAATCAGGGATAACCCTAACCTTGGTTAACTAGGTAAACAAGCCGAGGTTTGGACAGGATTTGTCCGGCTGTTCCAGCAAACCGCGAGCTGAAGGAACTGAAAAGGAAAGCTGCTCGTGATCGACAAGGAGTGCAAGGGCTGTTTGCGGTCAGGAGACAAGGATAGCGATGGCTGCTGCTGTTGCTGCGACCAAGAGGAATGCAAGGAACAAGGCTGATCAGCGTTTGCGATCACAAGAGTGGGACGAAGCTGCCGACGGCAGTTTCTTTTTTAGGGTTTTGCGAATTGTGAATGAAGGCATGCAATGGGTGATATATATAAGCGCAAGGGATAAGGTTACGGTTTTGGGTTTGCACACGGCCGCAAGTGACTTGGGCGAGTTGGTTTGGGTTTTGATCATGTGGCCAAGGACTAGGGTGAGTTAGTTTGGTTTGGGTTTGATCCCGCGGCCAAGGACTAAGGTTGCATGCTATGGGTTTCGTTTGGGTTGTTCTCGGTTTGTGTTTAATTCTCATTCTCGGCCGAATACTTGAGTTAAGGTTTAAAACTTGTTAACTCCTAGAGTCACAATGAATCACTTTGGTTCGTGTCGCGGTTCAGTTCAGTTCGTGTACGTATCTATCATACTTACTCTATAACTAAAAAATCACACAACACACAACACGTATTTAATTCATGCACGTTTAATACTTAGCACATATATTATTCGACAAGTGTCACGTGTAAGTTATCCGAAAAACCCGGGATATCACACATATACTTGGCACTACAGCACTGCTCCTCCGTGGGTCTTGACAACATACCGATAAAGGTGTGGAAGTGTCTAGGAGAGGATGGAGTTAGATGGCTAAATAGTTTGTTTAATCTTTTTTCAAATCTGGTAAAATCCCTGAGCAGTGGAGGAGCAGTGTTGTAGTGCCCTTATATAAGAATAAAGGAGACGCCCACTATTGTGGGAACTACAGAGGTATTAAGATGCTAAGCCACACTATGAAATTATGGGAGCGGGTAAGTAAGACTATAATTAGAAAAGAAACTCAGGTTAGGATAAACCAATTTGGTTTCATGCCAGGGCGCTCGACTACGGAAGCAATCACATTTATGGAGACTAATGGAGAAGTATAGGGAGAAGAGGCGAGATCTACATATGGTGTTTATAGACCTTGAAAAGGCGTATGATAGTGTACCACGTAGACTTATATGGGGAACTTTGGAGGATATAGGAGTACCTAGGAAGTATATAGACATCATTAGGGATATGTATGATAGGAGTAAAACTAGGGTCCGTGCGCCTGTAGGGGATACTGATTCTTTCCCTGTGGAGGTAGGACTCGACCAAGGGTCTGCGTTGAGCCCGTTTCTTTTTGAATTTGTACAGGATGAGTTGTCTAAGTTGATTCAAGAGTTTATTTCATGGTGCATGCTTTTTACAGATGCCATAGTGTTAGTTGCGGAGACTAGACAAAGCATGAACATGATGCTAGAGGAGTGGAGGGCAGCTTTAGAGGGAAAGGGTTTGAGGATTAGTCGATCTAAGATGGAGTACCGTTATTGTGATTTCAGTGGTGTGGGTTGCAATGAGGGAACTCGGATAACCATCGAGGGTCAAGTGCTCCCATACTTAGGATCATTTGGGCAGAAGGACAGGGAGATAAATAGTGACATATCTCATCGTATCTAAGCGGGCTGGTGTAGGTGGAAAGCAGCCTCTGGGATTTTGTGCGACAGGAGGTTCCCAACTAAATTAAAGTGGAAGTTTTATAGGGTCGCAGTTAGACCTGCTATGCTGTACGGGACAGATTGTTGGGCCATCAAGAAGACACAAGCGCGCAAGATGGAGGTTACAGGGATGAGGATACTAAGGTGGATGTGTGGCCACACAAGGCTAGACCGGAAAGAAATGAGGTTTTGAGGAAAAGGTTAGGAGTAGCTAATATATTGGACAAGATAAGGGAGTCGAGATTGAGATGGTTTGGGCATGTGAAGAGGAGGCAGTCGACAGAGTTAGTTAGAGCAATTGAAACCCTTATAGTGGAAGGAAGGAGGAGTAGAGGTAGGCCCAAGTTGACCTGGGACGAGTGTATTAGGCATGATTTGATAGATCTACAACTCTCTGAGGACATGGTACAAGATAGGAGTACGTGGATGTAGGATTAAGGTTAAGGACTTTTGGAGGTCAATATGACTGTTTCCTAGCTTCGTCTTATTTTACACTTTAGGTAGGCCTACATCAGTTGGACTTCTTGTTTTATGCCTATTTGGTGTTTCTAATTATATATTTGTTATTGCTACGCTTATAAATCCATATTTTGTTGTGTCTACATGTCTGTTGTTTGTTTAGAGCAGGGGGTCTCTTTGGATGCAACCTCTCTATCCTTGAGATAGAGGTAAGGTTTGCTTACATTCTACCCTACCAAAAGTTTTTGCTATTTGTGGGATTTACTGGGTACGGTTGTTGTTGTTGTATATACATATATTTGTCCAATTGTCCGACCTATCCAATATCATTGTCATTGATATAAATTCTTGTATTTTTGTCCATGTATCCTTGTATGTGTATATATGTTTATGTATATATACTAGGTTATCACCCGGGACTGCTTTCCGGGTTGGAGAAAGTTATATATGTTTCACTTAATAGTTAACATCTTAATTTAAAAATATAAAATAACTTATACAAATGCATATCTTAAATGATGTGTAAATAAACAATAAACCAAAAAAACAATTGAAAATGTTGAAATAGTTAAACAAAAAAGTACCACGATTACTAAAGAAAAGATAACAATGTTTTTTAAACATTAAAAACGGTAATAACGATTTCATGAGATATCAAATTTCTTGATCTACTACAAATAAAAGCTTCCTTTGGCTCTTGAACCATTTGAATGCAGCCATTTTGCCCCATGGAACGCTATGTTGTTTCATGACATCAACCCAATCGACCACATTATAGCGATAAGAAACAACAAATAATAATTTGAGATGACAAATAAATAAAAGAAATAAACATACACTACAAATAAATTAAGAAACCTGTTGTTTCGAAATCTCCTTCTTCAGTTGATATCTTCCATTCCCATTCACCTCCACCCATCATCTTAATAGTGATATTGGAATTATTATGTAAACCGCAACATTTGTGATATGTTCAGGGGGCCACTACAACATAGTAATAAAAATAAACATAATATTAAAATGTAAATTGAAAAAAAACATAATAAATTAGTAGAAAATGGAAGGGTATGGTCCCCAAAACCCTACGCTTGCGCAAGGTACCATACCCTCGTAATGATAACAGGTCTGTCACACCCCGACCCGCAGCAGAATAAGAGTCGGGGCATAATTGGGTTATCACCAAAGCTCATGATGTTTACTAAAATGTTTCAAATTTATTAAATTCAAATTATAACTTAAATATCCAAATCAAAATTCATACAATTACAAGGAAATGAAACTATGTAAATAATTCAAAGCTTAAACTAGTTTATTCTTTTAGGCCTTCCTGTGTGTTTCTTGTCTCAGCTGGATCACCTGTATCATGTGTAAAACGGGGGATATTTGGGGTCAACAAAAGTTGGCGAGTGAACCTTGATAAAACATTGTTATTAATTTCTTGTTTTAGTTAATATGGAAAATTTGTGCAGTAATCACATGTGAGCAAACATATATAAGTAAACAAACACAAACCACTTTGGATGAGTATATGATATGAATGATGATGAATGTGAGATCAAGGCTCAATCAAACGGAGCCGATCTTATGAGGCACCTGATGCTCAACCCGTCTCCCACGGGGAACTGATGGGCCTAATGATATGCGTGCACTGAAAATGATAAATCCAAACTACATATAATCCACACCACAATTGATACACATTTGATCACGGATATGATGTATGCACAAGTGTTTAAATATAATAAAGAATTAAAAGACACATGATACACCCCAAAACATGATTAAAATGGGGAATTGATAGAGATTCACTCACATTGGGTGCGTTCTTTGATGACGTTGGATGCGCACGAATTTAGGATTCAATCGATGAGGGAAAAACTAGCCTAGATAATAACAAAATGATTCGATAAATAAATAAATTTTATTTGAGATTAATATTTTTAATTAGTGCTCTTAATGGGATTTTTAGATTTATTTTTGTGAGTTTAAGGAAATTTTCTAACTTTAAAATCTTATTTTTAAGTATTTTTAAATGATTTTTCTATTAAATAAATAACTAAAAAGAAGTAAATAAAATAAAAAAATTTGACTTTTGACCGTTGACCGTTGACGTTGACCTGTCGGACTGTGTTTAATTATGCGCTGAGTGAGGTTCGAACTCGGGACCTCTCGTACACGTGCACGCAGCTCTATCAACTGAGCTACGTGTCTAACCTGAAATATTCTCTGTTTTAATTATATATATATACTAATTAACTTTAACCTTATTTATTTTTATTAAAAAAAGTTTCATAAATTGCCAACCCGGTTTAGGTATCCAGAGTCGAACTCGCGCTCTTCAGTTTACGTGCACACAGCCCAACCAGTTGGGCTGTGTGTCTAACTTGTTTATATACTGAATTATATTATATTTATATACATGTTGAAGGATGATCTGAATAGGTTTTAAAAAGGATTGGTTTTATTTCTGAAAGTCGGTAACATGTGCGATTCGAACTCAAGACGTGCGTGTTATGTTGCACATAGTCCACCGCTGGACTGTGTGTCTAACCCGGTTAAATATCCGGTTTTAATTAAACTAATACACATTTCTCAACTTCGTCTTCTTCGCTTAACAATACAGAACAGTGAAATCCGACTGTTCTGTTTAATTGATCTTAACTTATACTTGATTGAAATGAAAAGAGAAATTAAATGACATGGTATACCAGAACGACGAGTTTGCTTCAGGTTTTCCGGCAAGGTCTCGTCGGCTCCGATCCGCGGATTCCGGCTGAGGCAAACTGTTTGACAGTTTTGATTATTGTGTTGAGTAATTAGGTTACTAATCGAGAGATAGCAAGAAAAGTTTAGATGATTGTACCATCTGAAGACAATCGTGGTTTTCCGTATAGCGATTCCGGCGAAATTGAAATTTCCGGTGACGTGCTCTGGAAGGATTAAAGCTTCGAAAGAGAGTGCGATTCTGAGCGAAAAGGTTACCAGAGATTTGGGTTGGTATTTATAAGGAAGAACAGGGTGTATTTGGTTCGAATTTGGGTCTTGATTCGTGGTGAAAGTTTTCCGGCGGTTATGACTGAAATTGAGGGTTAGACATCGCTTATAACCAATGTCGAAATTAGTTCACGCGTTTCAGTCAAAGGAAACGGTCATAATTCGCGATAATCTCGGCTTTTCCGGCGATTGCGAATTTGGGCGCGCTGATTACCGGTTTGACTTTCAGTTTTATTATAAATGTTATTTGTTTTAATGTTTATCACAAAAGCTGTGCGCGGTGGAGCGGTGTGTTGCGTGTTTGTCCTTGTGGGTGACCCGGGTTCGAAACCCGGCGTCTCTATATTTTTTTTAATCCACGATTTTTTTGTTATTTAATAATTTTGGTTTAAAATTCATATATATATATTATTTATGTATTGTTTAAAATTTATCCGAGCAATAAATGCGCAACGAAATTTATAACTGAGTATTTGATTAATAAACGAAGCGGGTTTGGAAACCCGTTTTTCGACGAATGTTACAGTATCCCCTACTTTTAGAAATTTTGTCCCGAAATTTTAAGTAGTAGTGGTAACAGGAAAAAGATGTGGGTATTTCTCGCGCATTGAGTCTTCACGTTCCCAAGTAAACTCAGGTCCTCGTTTTGACTCCCAACGTACCCTGACAATTGGAATACGACTTCGTCTTAAACGCTTCTCTCCGATGTCCATGATTTCTACTGGTCTTTCAATGAAGTGCATAGATTCATCGATCTGAATGTCTTCTAGAGGAATATGGAGGTTTTCATCGGCGAGGCACTTCTTCAAGTTTGATACGTGGAATGTGGGATGAATTCTGTTGAGCTCTTCTGGTAGGTCAAGCTTGTATGCTACAGGACCTACTCTTTCGAGTATCTTGAAAGGTCCTACGTAGCGTGGTGCTAGCTTGCCCGTCTGGCCAAAACGAACCACTCCCTTCCACGGTGATACTTTTAAAAGTACTTGGTCCCCAATGTCAAACTCCAAGGGCTTTCGTCGTTTGTCTGCATAACTCTTTTGACGACTTTGAGCCGCTAGAAGATTGTTTCGAATTTGAATGACCTTGTCGGTTGTTTCTTGAATTAACTCTGGACCGGTGATTTGTGATTCCCCAATTTCGTGCCAACATACTGGAGATCGGCACTTACGACCATATAAAGCTTCGAAAGGAGCCATGCCAATACTTGAGTGATAGCTATTGTTGTACGAAAATTCAACTAATGGTAGATGAGCGTCCCAATTCCCCTTGAAGTCTAAGACACATGCTCGAAGTATGTCTTCAAGAGTTTGGATGGTGCGTTCAGATTGTCCATCAGTTTGAGGATGAAAAGCGGTACTGAGGTCTAATCGTGTACCCAAGGCGGTTTGTACGGCTCGCCATGTTCTTGAAGTGAAACGACCATCACGGTCTGAAATGATGCTTAAAGGTACACCATGACGGCTTACGATCTCGCTGATGTAGATACGAGCTAACTTCTCGTTTTTGAAGTCCTCGCGAATCGGTATGAAGTGAGCTGACTTTGTAAGACGATCTATGATTACCCATATGGTGTCATACCCACTGGAGGTGCGAGGTAACCCGGTAATGAAGTCCATGGTTATGTTTTCCCACTTCCATACAGGTATTTCAGGTTGGACTAGAAGTCCTGAAGGTCTTTGATGTTCAGCTTTTACTTTGGAACAGGTAAGGCACTTGGAAACAAAAACAGCGATATCCTTTTTCATGCCAGGCCACCAGTAGGTGTATCTTAGGTCTTGATACATCTTGTCGGCTCCTGGGTGTACAGAGTATCGTGTTTTGTGCGCCTCATTCATGAGGAAATCACGAAGGTTATCATGATCAGGAATCCATATGCGATTTAAATAGTATAGAATACCGTCGGATTTGGCTCCGATTTTGAGTTCAGCTCCACATGATAGCTCATCGCGTACGTCATTTTCTGTTACAGAAACATGTTGAGCTGCTCGGATTCGATCTTTGATGTCGGTTATGATTTGCGAACATAGAAGACGAATGGAGTTCGCATAACCTTTTCGACTGAGCGCATCAGCCACCACGTTTGCAAACCCCCGATACTTATTCTCACGCCGGAGTGTGGTCACGGTGCAAACCCTCCCCCTTTTCTCTTGTGACGAGACTAACGATGTTTCTAATTTTGTAGTGAGCTTGAAGCAAGATCATACCGACAAGCAAACGAGAGAAAACTTCTATGCAGAAACTTTGAACAGTAATCCAGATATCTTCGGATACCATTTGGTCCAGTGTTTCTTCATTGGCGCCATCCAATTTTTTTCTGATTCTTACACCTATCTCTCGTCCGTTTTTTTCTAAATCTCACCTTCAATGGCTGACGGTCCATCAAATGTACCACGAGGTCCTCGAGCCGAGGGTAAAAACCCAGTTTTTGTTACTCGGGCTGACGAACAAGTGGAAGAAGGATTTTCGGAAGACGCCGGTGTTCACCACGACTCCGGTCGTGTGAATATCCTATTGACCCCCGGAATCTAAGTTGAAACTCCCTTCATACCAATCACATCAATTTTTCCTCCGCATGAAACTCCGATGTCATGGTACATCAAATCTCAGACGGCTCTAAATGTCGTTTATGCGCAACTCTGTGCGCAAACTAACGCATCTGCTATGCCAGCACAACCGCTTACAGCGAACGTGCATGCCTCGCCTGCACCACGAGTACTAAGTTACAACTCGCCAGCGGAGAAAATATTCCATCACCTCTCCATGCCAGGGAGACAGAATATTCCCAGTCGCTGCCAAGATATGAGTCTAACATTCATAGGCGAGCATTGATTCATGCGCGTCTGGGCCCGCACCCTCTAGAGGGGCGGGACACCCAGCGTGAAGAAGTCGATAGAACATATGGCGAGGGTGATAGAGCCAGCGTGTTTCACCTTTTCCCCATAGATCACGCCGCATATAAGCCTACGCCACGGGCTGTGTACAATCCGGAGGCGATGTATAATTACAACTTGATCTACAGCCAGCTGAAGCAGCCGAACACTCAAAGTTCGTGAAGGAGATTGCGCTAGCCCCACTTGAACGCGTAAAATTACCTTCCAATGTGGGAAATTTTAATGGGTTGATAGAGCCAGACGAACACATGCGCTTGTTCACTGGCGCGGGGCTTATCGGAGGTTGGACGCTGCCTATGTGGTGTGATCTTTTTGCCCAAACTCTTACAGGTGTTGCGCGCCTATGGTTTGACAACTTACCTACGGGTAAGCTCACTTCGTAGAACGATCTCAAAGATAAGTTCTTGACTCATTTTAGCCGACAAAGACGATATGTTGAATATTCTTCTGACGCCATGAACATTTGGCGGCGGGATGATGAAAGTCTGGAAGATTTCATCACGCGCTACAACAAGAAGGTGTTCGAAATCGTGATGTGCACGAAGACCTGATTCGTGCACAATTCAAGTATGTTGTCTGCGGTGATGAGATAATAAAAGTCTTGTCAGGAACCTCTGGCCTCCCAAAAAGTTGGGAGAAACTCATGGCGGCAGCCAAGGTCTACACAGACGGAGCGCAACCTGAACTCCAACAGACCTCCTCTACCTCAGTACCGCCCGCAAGACATGAGCAGGAGTTTTGCGAAGAAAAAAAAAGAAAAGTTGGAAGGAATCCGACCAGAACCCTTCTTACTCACCAGTTGATGCGCGCGCAACGATAAACAAGACTGCTACTCAAAGAGCAATCAAACAAGATAATCGCGATCGACAGTGGACGCCACTGACGAAGACCCTGGCGGAAGTGCTCAGCACAGAAGATCATCAGTTCAAGCAGCCACCGCAGATGAGAAATAAAAAGGTCAAGACCCTAACCTTTTTGCGATTATCACAAAGACACAGGGCACACGACCGACAACTGTATCAGTCTGCGCAAGGAAATAGAAAAAACGCTGAAGAGTGGGAAGCTCACCCATCTGCTTCAGAATGTGCACAAGGAAGTGCGCCAAATTACTCGCGGCGAAGAGGGCCTGAGTAACAAAAAATGAATCAAGCATTCATTCATATGATACAGGGTGGCCTGGCGCACAAGCACAGCTATCAGAAGAGTTGTACGCCACATTGGCGCGAACAACACTTCCCCATAGTTCCCAGGGCCCCCAGGAGGAACGGTCGGTTGTGATAAGTGGCATTTTTTTCCATTATCGCACCGATTACATGTTCATTGACCCGGGAAGTTCTATGGACATTATCTATGAGCAATGTTTTCAACAGCTGGACCCGGAGGATAAAGCGCGCTTGGAGCCGGTCAATTTCCCATTGACTGATTTCTGTAACGAAGTCGTTTTTCCGCTGGGATAGATCACTTTTTCGGTAACTCTTTCCAATGGATGACACTTGCGCACGGTCTCTGTTAACTTCATGGTGATGCCAGCACATGACGTGTTACTAGGCCGTCACGCCCAAAGAAATTTCAACATGATCACCTCTACTGCTCATGCTACCTGCGGGTTTTCAACAGAAACCGGGGTGGTAATCATGTATTCTAGGAAGAAGATCATGTCCATAGAAGAAGAACCGCCAGTGAAAGTACCAAAGTCATTCTCAAACGGTGAGCCGGAAAAATGGGAACTCAACAACAAGTACACAGAACAAACTGTGTTATTAGGTCCCGCCATGACCCCTGCAGTCAAGGCACAACTTAAACAACTCTTATTCCACAATCTAGACATTTTTGCGTGGTCACCGGCAGATATGACGGGGGTACCAAGAGAGGTCGCAGAGCATGCGCTGCACACTTTCCCTTCGGTTGTGCCAGTCGTTCAGAAAAAGCGCAGTTTTGGAGCTGAAAAACTCGCACAATGAACGAGCAAGTTTCAGAGCTCCTCCAGGCCGACATCCTTAGAGAAGTGCGCTACCTAACATGGGTGGCCAATCCGGTCATAGTCCAGAAGCACAACGGTGGTTGGCTCATGTGCGTCGATTTCAAAGACTTGAACAAAGCATGTCCAAAAGACTGCTACTCTTTGCCTGAAATCGACAAAAAGGTGGACTCCCCCGCTTCATCAAGTGGAAATGTTTTCTTGATTGCTACAAACGCTACCACCATATTCAGATGAAGAAAGAGGACGAAGACAAACCGCCTTCCGCAAGGACAAGGGAATCTTTTGCTCCACAAAGATGCCATGTGGGTTGCGCAACCCGGGACCCACCTACCAACGTTTGATCGACCTTGTCTTTGTGGATGACATAGGCGAAACCGTGGAAGTATACATTGATGACTTGGTCATCATGAGTTTGGACGAGGAAAGGATGCTAACAAACATTCAGAAAACTTTCGCATCCTTGCGCAAGGCCAACTTGAAGCTGAATCCCGGGAAGTGCTCGTTTGGAATGGAAGAAGAAATTTTTTTGGGATTTATTGTCACGCGCGATGGTTTCAAAGTCAACCCTGAGAAGGTGGAAGCAATTCAGCGTATGCCTTCCCCCTCTACCATCAAGGAAATGCAATGGTTGGCTGGGCGATTGGTTGCGTTGAACAGGTTCTTAGCAAACCACGCGATGAAATCCTTCCCATTTATCAGCACCCTGAAAATTGTGTAAAGAAAAACAAGTTTCAGTGGACTCCTAATGTGGAGAAAGCTTCCCAACAGATGAAGGAATGCTTGATTCAGTTGCCTACACTCACGGCCCCGCAAAAGAGCCATTGATCCTCTACCTTTCCGCATCGGATATAGCTCTGGGCGCAATCTTGTTGGTAAAGCGCACATGAGTCTAAACTCCAATGTACTATGTCAGCAAGATGTTAACTGACCCGGAGACAAGATACCCAATGATGGAGAAGCTTGCTTTAGCTTTGGTTCACGCATCCCATCAGTTGCGTAAGTATTTTTCAGGCCACGTGAACATAGTTCTCACGAACTATCACCTGGGCCAAGTTTTGTCCAAAGTATGACCGATAATAGTAGTCACCGGGGTCTCGTCCGGGCGAATCGGGTTCGTCAGAAGGGCGCTCCCCAGATCCCACGGCTTCACCCCCGGGCACTTGCTCCGCTGCATGAGCCCCCCGAGGAACATCCTCAACCTCCTCACCACCTTCAACCGCAACCTCTTCACCACTTCCTCTTCAGTTATAACGGCCTCTGCATCCACATGTACCTCCACTGCTCCAGCACTAGTCTCACCACCCTTAGCACTTGACGTTTGTGCCATCTCAAAAATGGGTGGGGGCATGGAGATTTCAACAGGCACAGCCGGAGCAGACAGAGCGATGAAGGGTGCCTCATCTTTCCCTGCAGAATAATAGAAAGTTAAACCAAGTTAAAAAAGGAAGGAAAATAAAGCAGTCAAAAGTGTTTACCTGGGGAAAACTTGGCTGCAAGCGCATCCAAGTTCCCACGCTTCCCAACAATCTTCTTCTGCGCAGCCTTCTAATAATCTTCTTCCGTGCAGCCTTTTTAGAAGGCTGCACGGCAGTATCGCCCTTAGGATGGGTCCTCTTCCTCTTGAGCGGCTCCGGCCTGGATTCCACATCAATTGGATCATCCGGGTTGGCAACTGGAATCTCCACATCCTGTGGTTCCGGCTTCGGTTTCTTCAAACCTATAGGCGTAAGACCCTTCATGGAATCAGAGATTACCACATAGTCATTCCAAGTATCAGGCACAGAACACGTACCTTTGGGCAAGTTTGCATTGGGTTGCTTCGGCTTCTTTGCAACCACTACAATAGGCCTCGCCGTTTCTTCTTTTTGAGTCTGGGCCAACGCCCAAATTCTTTAGGCGCACCTGCATCATGGCGTAACATAGTAAGTAATCTGAAAAGATGCAAACAAATAAACAATGAAGGCTTACCACTTTCAGGCGCAGGTTTCGCAAAATCTGCACTCTGTGGCAACTCAAAATTCCCAAAGATCTTGGAGTGCCTGGAGGGCTCCTTTGGGTTGAGCGGGACATTCTCCATCCATCCCCTCTCTCTTTGGAAGGCCGCTATATACAGCGCCACCCCTGCAAAACGCGCACAACATTAGTCCGCGCACAAGGAGGAATAATGAAATAATGACATAACGGTACTTACTCTTATCTTCCTCCATATACACCGGCTTTTCCCGGCGATCAGGCTTCCACATAAGGCTTATACCAGCAGCCACTAGTGCTCTCTTCGGCAACTGAACAATCGAAATCTCTTTAATGTCCTGATACCAGGACTCCTCCGCTGGTATGGACATTGTTTCAATGGGGATGTCTTCCGCCCCGGAAGTGCATCCGCAACGGAATCACGACGGCCTTAATATAGAAGAATTTATGTTTCAGTCGTGATAGAACTTCGGCGGAGAGTGCAGGATCTTCCTGGCTTGTATCCTATGCTGAAACGAGTAACCCAACGAACAATGTAGTTGGTAGAACACCCGAAATCGATTAATGGTTGGGTGAATATCCATGGAATGGCAGAGGAACTCGAAGTGTTTTATCCTACCATCCTATCCCTATTAGGTTGGGAGATGTGGAAGCGGTAATGATCCAGAACGTCAAGAGAGAACTTTGTCGTCGGCAACCGAAAGTTACCGTCGGCAAAAAAGTCAAAAAATAAGGTGATATAGCCGGCAGGAGCGTCGGCGGAAGTTTACCCCTCGAAGGGATACCGAGCATCCCACTCCTTGGGGAAGCGAAAGCCAGCCATCAGCCGCTGGAAACTACCCGTTGACCACTTCAACACAGGCAGAGAGGTGGAAGCCTCCATAGTAGTAGCGCTATCGGGTCCTTTGGTGGTCATCTTGATTGCTAGAAAGAAGAAGAAATAAGAAAGGAAAGAGGATTTCAGAGAGAATAACAAGAAGATATGAAGGCGTGATTTTTGCCCTAAGCGGATTGCCAATTTAAACCATCGCACTTAATGCGATAGGGAAGCGTGACAACCCCGCAGACCAAACAGCCAATCCGCAATTGAAGCGTGGAGGGCAAGTGGGTAACTGATAGTCGAAACGCGTGCGTGGCTGGTAGTTTCTCTGCCATTCATTAATGAAAAGCAAGCTGCACTGTTGACAGCATGCTACAGCCGTCAGAGGTCACTTCCGCGTCACCTTTTTTTCTCACCAACTCGCCTGCAACATCAACATGACGAAATTCAAATTTCAAAGACCTTATCATGAACGAAGGTTTCCCACACACAAAGGTTTTATTTATCCCTTGCAGTTGTTGATTTCTTGTCGTTGAAATAAGCGCGCATACATGAGTTCTTTCAGTCCAGCACTCCACCTACTTGCCAACCTACGCATAGGAGCACCACTGGACTGGGGGACTTTGAGGGGTATGGTCCCATAAACCGTGCGATTGCGCAAGGTACCCTCATAATGATAACAGATCACTGGAATAACCTTGCGTACTACGCGCAACGGTACGCCAACCAGGAAACCAGCAGGTTGCCTAACAAACCTTGTGCACCCTGCGCAACGGCAAGTTAAACCTAGAAGCGCAGGTCCCTGACCCTGCGCTGATTAAACAAAACTCTAACCGCGAATTCCTAAAACCTTGCACAAGGCCAAGACTAAGATGAGAGTAACTCATACTTGGTCTTGATCTCTACAAGTTCACGCTGGCCAAAAAGCACTGATAAGGCCATGTGGAAGGGAAAAGCGCAAAGAGGCACTGATCAAGTACAAGGGTACAAAGTGGTAGAGCTGTGACCCAATAACCGCTCGGCAGGTTGTGCCACACCACGTTGCATGATGAGCAGTAATGCAGAGGATAAAAAGTACGCAAGGACGTACACATGGCACCAACCAACTCATGCCAGCGACTGTCACACGATCTCCACTAACGACTGATGACAGGTCCGATAACAAGGACAACTGCCAGGACACGTGGATCCATCCACCGTGCGCCAAGCGCACCTCCTACAAAAGACGATTAACGGTTGTTGTAGAGGAGACAGAATGGATATTGCTGGTTGTCGGTTCCAAGCCCATTAGCCCATCTCATACACACCTCTCTTCGGCTATAAAATAAGGATCACGCCTTAAGGTAAAACACACTGTTTTGAGCTCACCCACTAATCACTTGCTTATACCTTTGCAAACCCCTGATACTTATTCTCACGCCGGAGTGTGGTCACAGAGAAAACCCTCACCCTTTTCTCTCGTGACGAGACTAACGGTGTTTCTAGTTTTGTAGTGAGCTGGAAGCAAGATCATACCGACAAGAAAACGTGAGATAACCTTCTATGCAGAGACTTTGAACCATAACCCAGATATATCTGGATACCATTTAGTCCAGACTTTGAACAATGGCTGGACCATAATGGTCTTAACCGAAAGTCAAGACGTTTTCCGTAAAACGCTTGACTTTTGGCTATAAAAGCGTATAAACGAAAATGCGAGAGGAATGAATACTTATAAGTTGTAACATCCTGTAAAATCGTGTCTAATAATATAGTGACACATGTTGTATTTTTAAATATAGTATGTTAAAGACCAATAAGGACTAAAGGCGTCAACATGCTCAATCTGAGCCTCTGAGTGACGATCTGATGTCAACATGCATAAATAACAACCTCTGAGTGACTGATATGTCAACATGCTTAAATCATTAGCCTCTGAGTGACTGATACGTCAACATGCTTGAAATTTGGCCTCTGAGTGACAGATATATCAACATGCACAGTCTATGAGTGACATCGGAATCAACATGCTTATCATAAGCCTCTGAGTGATCCTTTGTGAAGTCCTAAACTCTCATACGTGCCATTTGTTGGACGAGATGGTTCAAATTTGTAAATATGTGAAAGTTGGATGATGGAGGGATTAAAAGTGTCAACATGTTAATTTATACCTATGAGTGACCTTTTAATAAACTGAGAGCTCGACAATGTCCGGGCATAATCCCGGGTATGCCAAATATTGGCTACGGAGGGCTAAAAGTGCCAAAAAGGTGTTTAAAAAGGTTTTTAGAAGCTTTAATAAGTTAAGGGGTTAAAAGTGTCAAACTTTGAAACTGGCCAAAGGGCGGTCGCGGGCCGCGAGAGACCAGGTCTCCCCTCTCACGGGTTGCGAGAGAGGCTCTGCTGCAGAAAGTTTTGTTTGGCAGCCAAGCAAAGCTCCAAAACCATTAATTCGAAAATCATGGACTTGTAATCAGCTATGCCACATTTTGGGACACTTGTAAGCTTTCCCTTACACCCCTAAACACCTGGCTTCACCTCCTTTGAGTTCTCCAACTATAAATAGGTGATCAAGTTCACCATTTGAACTTGCATCTTTCTAAATCATAACTCTTCTCCCTCCTCTGGAAGTTCCTAGCTGAAAGGAGCATCCAACTTAGTTCTCTTGCATTCTAGGAACCTCTTGTAAGTGTTTCTTACTCCTGCATTTTCGTTTATAGGTTTTATAGCCAAAAGTCAAGCGTTTTACGGAAAACGCTTTGACTTTCGGTTAAGACCATTATGGTCCAGCCATTGTTCAAAATGAACATGGCTAAGTGATCGTGATAAGGTAGGTGGTAGTCCCTATAAAGGGCACCTCCTGAAGATCACGTTTGCTAGACCAATTGACACGTCAAATTTATGAAAATAAAAAGTCAAACAAGCCATTTTTCGGAAAAATCATAAATTGATCTTATATAAATTATGAAACATTTTTTGACACTTAAAAAAGTTTTTAATAATTATTAGAACATGTAAGAACATGTCCGGCTCATCAATTTCAGTTCTAGGGTCGGTTTGCAACCGAAAGTCGTGAAGTTTGACTTCTGCTTTGACTTTCGATTCTGACCTGATTTAGATTAGTTACCTACTGATCTAAAGTTGCATTATGACCATAATATAATGTAGCATAACCCTCTGAGGTTATATTACATGATCATAATCAGAATCCAAGTTTATGCACAAGTTCCATAATTATGCCATTTTGACTAAAATGTCCTTTTTGCATAAAACAAAGTTTTAAATGGTAATGAACTTGAAAATGAGTTTCTACTGATGTAATATTATAAGTAGGATTATTTGGGATGCTAAACTAAGTTATAAACTGAGTTTTCAAACAAGTTCTTAAACTATGTCGGTAAATGACGGTTTTAGCCCTTGTGGTTCATAAAATAGTTTTAATCGAATCTTTTCAAGGAAAATCATTTACTTACTAATATGTTATATTAAATAACATATTTTAAACATTTTAATCTGACCCTAATGTCAGTTTTCATTAAACATCGCATAAAAGGTCATTTTACGACATAAGCGCCGTTTCGGTGCATAGTATGGTTTTAAACCATATTAATGGACCAAGACTTTTTACGTACTGATTTTAAAACTTATTTTAAACACATTTATAGTAAGTACATGTTATAAACTCAGAATCCCAAATAATTTATAAACTATGTGTAAAATGACCAAAATGCCCCTTCGGTGCATAGTTTGGTCATAAAAGATAATTTACACACATAATTGACATCCTACTGATATTATATCATAAATAAAGTATTTTTCCAGAATACTTATGATGATAAACTTAAAATATATTCAAGTTGTCACCCCCCGACCCGCAGCGGAATAAGAGTCGGGGCATAATTGGGTTATCACCAAAGCTCATGATGTTTACTAAAATGTTTCATATTTATTAAATTCAAATTTCAACTTAAATATCCAAATCAAAATTCATACAATTACAAGGAAATGAAACTATGTAAATAATCCAAAGTTTAAACTGGTTTATTCTTCTAGGCCTTCCTATGTGTTTCTTGCCTCAGCTGGATCACCTGTATCATGTGTAAAACGGGGGATATTTTGGGTCAACAAAAGTTGGCGAGTGAACCTTGATAAAACATTGTTATTAATTTCTTGTTTTATTTAATATGGAAAATTTGTGCAATAATCACATGTGAGCAAACATATATAAGTAAACAAACACAAACCACTTTGGATGAGTATATGATATGAATGATGATGAATGTGAGATCAAGGCTCAATCAAACGGAGCCGATCTTATGAGGCACCTGATGCTCAACCCGTCTCCCACGGGGAACTGATGGGCCTAATGATATGCGTGCACTGAAAATGATAAATCCAAACTACATATAATCCACACAACAATTGATACACATTTGATACACATTTGATCACGGATATGATGTATGCACAAGTGTTTAAATATAATAGAGAATTAAACGACACATGATACACCCCAAACATGATTAAAACGGGGAATTGATAGAGATTCACTCACATTGGGTGCGTTCTTTGATGACGTTGGATGCGCACGAATTTTAGGATTTGATCGACGAGGGAAAAACTAACCTAAAATAATAACGAAATGATTCGGTAAATAAATGGATTTTATTTGAGATTAATATTTTTAATTAGTACTCTTAATGGGATTTTTAGATTTATTTTTGTGAGTTTAAGGAAATTTTCTAACTTTAAAAATCTTATTTTTAAGTATTTTTAAATGATTTTTCAATTAAATAAATAAAAAAGAAAATAAAAAAAAAGTTGACCATTGACCGTTGACCGGTCGGACTTACGACCATATAAGTATTTTTAAATGATTTTTCAACATACTGTAGATCGGCACTTACGACCATATAAAGCTTCGAAAGGAGCCATGCCGATACTTGAATGATAGCTATTGTTGTACGAAAATTCAACTAATGGTAGATGAGCGTCCTAATTCCCTTTGAAGTCTAGGACACATGCTCGAAGCATGTCTTCAAGAGTTTGGATGGTGCGTTCAGATTGTCCATCAGCTTGAGGATGAAAAGCGCTACTGAGGTCTAATCGTGTACCCAAGGCGGTTTGTACGGCTCGCCATGTTCGTGAGGTGAAACGACCATCACAGTCTGAAATGATGCTTAAAGGTACACCATGACGGCTTACGATCTCGCTGATGTAGATACGAGCTAACTTCTCGTTCTTGAAGTCCTCGTGAATCGAATGAAATGAGATGACTTTGTAAGACGATCGATTATTACCCATATAGTGTCATACCCACTGGAGGTGCGAGGTAACCCGGTAATGAAATCCATGGTTATGTTTTCCCACTTCCATACAGGTATTTTGGGCTGGACTAGAAGTCCTGAAGGTCTTTGATGTTCAGCTTTTACTTTGGAACAGGTAAGGCACTTGGTAACAAAAACAACGATATCCTTTTTCATGCCAGGCCACCAGTAGGTGTATCGTAGGTCTTGATACATCTTGTCGGCTCCTGGGTGTACAGAGTATCATGTTTTGTGCGCCTCATTCATGAGGAAATCACGAAGGTTATCGCGATCGGGAATCCATATGCGATTTAAATAGTATAGAATACCGTCGGATTTGGTTTCGATTTTGAGTTCAGCTCCACATGACAACTCATCGCGTACGTCATTTTCTGTTACAGAAACATGTTGAGCTGCTCGGATTCGATCTTTGATGTCGGTTATGATTTGCGAACAGAGAAGACGAATGGAGTTCGCATAACCTTTTCGACTGAGCGCATCGGCCACTACGTTTGCCTTGCCAGGATGATACCGAATTTCACAGTCGTAGTCGTTGAGAAGTTCGACCCATCTTCGTTGCCTCATATTCAACTCCTTTTGGTTGAAGATATGTTGGAGACTTTTGTGGTCAGTGTATATTTCACACTTGGTACCATAGAGGTAATGTCTCCATATCTTGAGAGCGAAGTTCCAGGTCGTGGGTGGTGTAATTCTTCTCATGAACTTTGAGTTGTCTAGAAGCATAGGCTATCACTTTTCCTCTTTGCGTTAATACACAGCCTAGCCCTTGCCCTGATGCGTCGCAATATACTACAAAGTCATCGCAGCCCTCAGGGAGTGTGAGGATAGGTGCGTCACAAAGTTTTTGCTTTAGAGTTTGGAAGGCTTCTTCTTGTTTAGGTCCCCATATGAAGGGTTTTCCTTTATAAGTCAAAGCCGTGAGTGGTACAGCAATACGGGAAAAATTTGCAATGAAGCGTCGATAGTAACCAGCCAAACTAAGAAATGACCTTACTTCGGTAGGGGTACGTGGCGCTTGCCATTCCTGTACTGCCTTGATTTTTGAAGGATCGACATGTATTCCCTTGTCATTGACGACATGTCCAAGGAATTGTACTTCTCTTAACCAGAATTCGCATTTTGAGAACTTAGCGTAGAGCTGTTCAGTCCTTAAAAGTGTAAGGATGAGTCGAAGGTGTCGCTCATGATCGGATTTAGACTTGGAGTAGATAAGAATATCGTCGATGAAGACTATGACGAAACGGTCGAGGTAGGGTTTGCATACCCTAGTCATTAGATCCATGAAGACAGCGGGGGCGTTGGTTAAACCGAATGGCATGACCATGAATTCGTAATGACCATAACGAGTCCGAAAAGCGGTCTTTGGGATATCTTCTTCATGTACTCTGAGTTGATGATAACCAGAACGAAGGTCGATTTTTGAAAAGCAGGTGGCGCCTTGAAGTTGGTCTAGGAGGTCATCGATGCGAGGTAGTGGATAGCGATTTTTAACCGTCAGCTTGTTGAGTTCTCTATAATCAATGCACATGCGAAACGTTCCATCTTTCTTTTTCACAAAGAGAACAGGTGCACCCCAAGGCGAGGAGCTAGGACGTATGAATCCTTTGTCAGTCAGCTCTTGCAGTTGACTGGCCAGCTCTTGCATTTCGGATGGGGCTAACCTATAAGGAGATTTTGCGACTGGTGTAGCGCCAGGTACAAGATCGATGCGGAATTCGACTTCTCTCACAGGAGGGAGTCCTGAAATGTCGTCGGGAAAGACTTGTGGGAATTCTTTCACAACTGGAATATCTTCGAGTTTCCTTTCCTTGTTTCCCTTTTTGACGACGTGAGTTAGGAATGCGACATAGTTCTTGCGGAGATATCTTCGGACTTGAAGGCAGGACATTAGTTTGAGTCCTTTCGAAGGGGTTTCTCCAAAAATACGTAGGGTCTGACCGTCTGCCAGAGGAATGCGAATGAACTTTTCGCGGCACACTACTTCAGCGTGATGCTGGCTGAGCCAGTCCATACCGATTATAACATCGAAACTTCCCAACTTCATAGGAATGAGGTCAACTGGAAAATCGTGATCGTTTAGAGTGAGGGTAAAATCGCGTATAACAGAATTTAATGAAACGGGCTTTCCGTCAGCAACTTCCACCGTTAGAGATTCCATGAGATTATCACGAGTTTGGTTGAGGATAGGTTCGAATTCTAAGGACACAAAACTCTTATCCGCGCCAGTATCGAATAACATGGATGCATAACTACCATTGATGAGAAACGTACCGTTAACCACGTTGTTGTCAGCCCTAGCTTGGTTGGCATTGATGTTGAAAGCTCTTCCTCTGGCAGGTGGAGGAGCTTGGTTAGCTTGGTTTACTGGGTTCGCTTGAGCTTGGCATGGATGATGTTCACCAAGCATGGACAAGTGTTCCTGAAGTGGTTTGGATCTCCACAGTTGTAAGAAGCTTGCATGGGTTGCATCATGGGGTAGTTGGGTTGGTAGTAGGATTGGGCTATGTGTTGTGCAGATGGTAGAAGTAAGGGTTGTTGGGCTTGACCCGCAGCGGAATAAGAGTCGGGGCATAATTGGGTTATCACCAAAGCTCATGATGTTTACTAAAATGTTTCATATTTATTAAATTCAAATTTCAACTTAAATATCCAAATCAAAATTCATACAATTACAAGGAAATGAAACTATGTAAATAATCCAAAGCTTAAACTTGTTTATTCTTCTAGGCCTTCCTATGTGTTTCTTGCCTCAGCTGGATCACCTGTATCATGTGTAAAACGGGGTATATTTTGGGTCAACAAAAGTTGGCGAGTGAACCTTGATAAAACATTGTTATTAATTTCTTGTTTTATTTAATATGGAAAATTTGTGCAATAATCACATGTGAGCAAACATATATAAGTAAACAAAAACAAACCACTTTGGATGAGTATATGATATGAATGATGATGAATATGAGATCAAGGCTCAATCAAACGGAGCCGATCTTATGAGGCACCTGATGCCCAACCCGTCTCCCACGGGGAACTGATGGGCCTAATTATATGCGTGCACTGAAAATGATAAATCCAAACTACATATAATCCACACAACAATTGATACACATTTGATACACATTTGATCACGGATATGATGTATGCTCAAGTGTTTAAATATAATAGAGAATTAAACGACACATGATACACCCCAGACATGATTAAAACGGGGAATTGATAGAGATTCACTCACATTGGGTGCGTTCTTTGATGACGTTGGATGCGCACGAATTTTAGGATTTGATCGACGAGGGAAAAACTAACCTAAAATAATAACGAAATGATTCGGTAAATAAATGGATTTTATTTGAGATTAATATTTTTAATTAGTACTCTTAATGGGATTTTTAGATTTATTTTTGTGAGTTTAAGGAAATTTTCTAACTTTAAAAATCTTATTTTTAAGTATTTTTAAATGATTTTTCAATTAAATAAATAAAAAAGAAAATAAAAAAAAAGTTGACCATTGACCGTTGACCGGTCGGACTTACGACCATATAAGTATTTTTAAATGATTTTTCAACATACTGTAGATCGGCACTTACGACCATATAAAGCTTCGAAAGGAGCCATGCCGATACTTGAATGATAGCTATTGTTGTACGAAAATTCAACTAATGGTAGATGAGCGTCCTAATTCCCTTTGAAGTCTAGGACACATGCTCGAAGCATGTCTTCAAGAGTTTGGATGGTGCGTTCAGATTGTCCATCAGCTTGAGGATGAAAAGCGCTACTGAGGTCTAATCGTGTACCCAAGGCGGTTTGTACGGCTCGCCATGTTCGTGAGGTGAAACGACCATCACAGTCTGAAATGATGCTTAAAGGTACACCATGACGGCTTACGATCTCGCTGATGTAGATACGAGCTAACTTCTCGTTCTTGAAGTCCTCGTGAATCGGAATGAAATGAGATGACTTTGTAAGACGATCGATTATTACCCATATAGTGTCATACCCACTGGAGGTGCGAGGTAACCCGGTAATGAAATCCATGGTTATGTTTTCCCACTTCCATACAGGTATTTTGGGCTGGACTAGAAGTCCTGAAGGTCTTTGATGTTCAGCTTTTACTTTGGAACAGGTAAGGCACTTGGTAACAAAAACAACGATATCCTTTTTCATGCCAGGCCACCAGTAGGTGTATCGTAGGTCTTGATACATCTTGTCGGCTCCTGGGTGTACAGAGTATCATGTTTTGTGCGCCTCATTCATGAGGAAATCACGAAGGTTATCGCGATCGGGAATCCATATGCGATTTAAATAGTATAGAATACCGTCGGATTTGGTTTCGATTTTGAGTTCAGCTCCACATGACAACTCATCGCGTACGTCATTTTCTGTTACAGAAACATGTTGAGCTGCTCGGATTCGATCTTTGATGTCGGTTATGATTTGCGAACAGAGAAGACGAATGGAGTTCGCATAACCTTTTCGACTGAGCGCATCGGCCACTACGTTTGCCTTGCCAGGATGATACCGAATTTCACAGTCGTAGTCGTTAGAAGTTCGACCCATCTTCGTTGCCTCATATTCAACTCCTTTTGGTTGAAGATATGTTGGAGACTTTTGTGGTCAGTGTATATTTCACACTTGGTACCATAGAGGTAATGTCTCCATATCTTGAGAGCGAAGTTCCAGGTCGTGGGTGGTGTAATTCTTCTCATGAACTTTGAGTTGTCTAGAAGCATAGGCTATCACTTTTCCTCTTTGCGTTAATACACAGCCTAGCCCTTGCCCTGATGCGTCGCAATATACTACAAAGTCATCGCAGCCCTCAGGGAGTGTGAGGATAGGTGCGTCACAAAGTTTTTGCTTTAGAGTTTGGAAGGCTTCTTCTTGTTTAGGTCCCCATATGAAGGGTTTTCCTTTATAAGTCAAAGCCGTGAGTGGTACAGCAATACGGGAAAAATTTGCAATGAAGCGTCGATAGTAACCAGCCAAACTAAGAAATGACCTTACTTCGGTAGGGGTACGTGGCGCTTGCCATTCCTGTACTGCCTTGATTTTTGAAGGATCGACATGTATTCCCTTGTCATTGACGACATGTCCAAGGAATTGTACTTCTCTTAACCAGAATTCGCATTTTGAGAACTTAGCGTAGAGCTGTTCAGTCCTTAAAAGTGTAAGGATGAGTCGAAGGTGTCGCTCATGATCGGATTTAGACTTGGAGTAGATAAGAATATCGTCGATGAAGACTATGACGAAACGGTCGAGGTAGGGTTTGCATACCTAGTCATTAGATCCATGAAGACAGCGGGGGCGTTGGTTAAACCGAATGGCATGACCATGAATTCGTAATGACCATAACGAGTCCGAAAAGCGGTCTTTGGGATATCTTCTTCATGTACTCTGAGTTGATGATAACCAGAACGAAGGTCGATTTTTGAAAAGCAGGTGGCGCCTTGAAGTTGGTCTAGGAGGTCATCGATGCGAGGTAGTGGATAGCGATTTTTAACCGTCAGCTTGTTGAGTTCTCTATAATCAATGCACATGCGAAACGTTCCATCTTTCTTTTTCACAAAGAGAACAGGTGCACCCCAAGGCGAGGAGCTAGGACGTATGAATCCTTTGTCAGTCAGCTCTTGCAGTTGACTGGCCAGCTCTTGCATTTCGGATGGGGCTAACCTATAAGGAGATTTTGCGACTGGTGTAGCGCCAGGTACAAGATCGATGCGGAATTCGACTTCTCTCACAGGAGGGAGTCCTGAAATGTCGTCGGGAAAGACTTGTGGGAATTCTTTCACAACTGGAATATCTTCGAGTTTCCTTTCCTTGTTTCCCTTTTTGACGACGTGAGTTAGGAATGCGACATAGTTCTTGCGGAGATATCTTCGGACTTGAAGGCAGGACATTAGTTTGAGTCCTTTCGAAGGGGTTTCTCCAAAAATACGTAGGGTCTGACCGTCTGCCAGAGGAATGCGAATGAACTTTTCGCGGCACACTACTTCAGCGTGATGCTGGCTGAGCCAGTCCATACCGATTATAACATCGAAACTTCCCAACTTCATAGGAATGAGGTCAACTGGAAAATCGTGATCGTTTAGAGTGAGGGTAAAATCGCGTATAACAGAATTTAATGAAACGGGCTTTCCGTCAGCAACTTCCACCGTTAGAGATTCCATGAGATTATCACGAGTTTGGTTGAGGATAGGTTCGAATTCTAAGGACACAAAACTCTTATCCGCGCCAGTATCGAATAACATGGATGCATAACTACCATTGATGAGAAACGTACCGTTAACCACGTTGTTGTCAGCCCTAGCTTGGTTGGCATTGATGTTGAAAGCTCTTCCTCTGGCAGGTGGAGGAGCTTGGTTAGCTTGGTTTACTGGGTTCGCTTGAGCTTGGGCATGGATGATGTTCACCAAGCATGGACAAGTGTTCCTGAAGTGGTTTGGATCTCCACAGTTGTAAAAGCTTGCATGGGTTGCATCATGGGGTAGTTGGGTTGGTAGTAGGATTGGGCTATGTGTTGTGCAGATGGTAGAAGTAAGGGTTGTTGGGCTTGACCCGCAGCGGAATAAGAGTCGGGGCATAATTGGGTTATCACCAAAGCTCATGATGTTTACTAAAATGTTTCATATTTATTAAATTCAAATTTCAACTTAAATATCCAAATCAAAATTCATACAATTACAAGGAAATGAAACTATGTAAATAATCCAAAGCTTAAACTTGTTTATTCTTCTAGGCCTTCCTATGTGTTTCTTGCCTCAGCTGGATCACCTGTATCATGTGTAAAACGGGGTATATTTTGGGTCAACAAAAGTTGGCGAGTGAACCTTGATAAAACATTGTTATTAATTTCTTGTTTTATTTAATATGGAAAATTTGTGCAATAATCACATGTGAGCAAACATATATAAGTAAACAAAAACAAACCACTTTGGATGAGTATATGATATGAATGATGATGAATATGAGATCAAGGCTCAATCAAACGGAGCCGATCTTATGAGGCACCTGATGCCCAACCCGTCTCCCACGGGGAACTGATGGGCCTAATTATATGCGTGCACTGAAAATGATAAATCCAAACTACATATAATCCACACAACAATTGATACACTTTTACACATTTGATCACGGATATGATGTATGCTCAAGTGTTTAAATATAATAGAGAATTAAACGACACATGATACACCCCAGACATGATTAAAACGGGGAATTGATAGAGATTCACTCACATTGGGTGCGTTCTTTGATGACGTTGGATGCGCACGAATTTTAGGATTTGATCGACGAGGGAAAAACTAACCTAAAATAATAACGAAATGATTCGGTAAATAAATGGATTTTATTTGAGATTAATATTTTTAATTAGTACTCTTAATGGGATTTTTAGATTTATTTTTGTGAGTTTAAGGAAATTTTCTAACTTTAAAAATCTTATTTTTAAGTATTTTTAAATGATTTTTCAATTAAATAAATAAAAAAGAAAATAAAAAAAAAGTTGACCGGTCGGACTGTGTTTTTATATGCGCTGAGTGAGGTTCGAACTCGGGACCTCACGTATGCGTGCACGCAGCTCTACCAACTGAGCTACGTGTCTAACCCGAAATAAACTCAGATTTAATTATATTTATATACTAACTAGAATATTTCAGAAATTAGTTATTTTAAAAAGGTTTTAAAATCTGCAGAACCGGTGCGTATAACCTGCGTCGAACCCGTGACCATTGCTTTGATTGGCACCCAGCCCAACCAACTAGGCTGGGTGTCTAACCCATTTAAATTAAGATTTATATTAAACTTAAGTACTATCTGAGGGGTGTTCTGTTAAACTTAAAAGAAAAAAATGTTTTGTTATTGCGGGAACCGAATACGTACACGAATCGAACTCGGGACTTGAATGTTATAATTGCACACAGTCCACCGCTGGACTGTGTGTCTAACCCGTTTAGTTTTCTGATTTTAATTATACTAATACTTATTTGCGACTTCATCTTCTTCGTTTATAAGAACACAGAACACTGAAATCCGACTGTTCTGTTTAAATCGATCATCAAAACTTATAATTGGTTGGAATGAAATAGATAACGAAATTAAGGAATAGAATGTACCAAAACAGAGCGTTTACTTCAAATTTCCGGCAAGAGTCGCCGGCTCTGATTTGTGACTCTCGGCTGAGTGAATTGTTTGACAGTTTAGATCCTTGTGTTATGAAATTAAGTTACTGAGCAAGAGATATCAAGAGGGTTTAGTTGATTATACCGATCGACAGTGAGACTTCGGATTTTCAGTGATATTCCGGTGAGTGTGGGTTTTTCCGGCGGCGTAGTTCTGAGACAGATTTTGGTTGAATGATTAAAGTTAAGACATGCCGAATAATGGATTACAAACAAAAGAATCGAGAATTTTACCGATTTGAAGTAAGCCTCGGTTTTCTGGTGAAAGTCCGGCGAATGCAAAATATCTCCGGCGACGTGTTTTGGGATGAATAAAGCTTCGGAAACGATCGTGGTTCTGAGCGAAAGGATTTCCAGAGTGTTCAAGTGGGTATTTATAGTGGAAACAGGCTGAATTGGGTTTGAATTGAGTCAAGGTTCGCGATTGAAGATTTCCGTCGATTATGACGGAAATTGACTGCCGGCAACGGTTATAACCGACGTCGGGATTAAATTGTGCGTTTCAGTAAAAAAGGATTTGGCAAAAATCATGGATTGCCGGATTTTCCGGTGATTGCGAGTTCTGGCGGCTGATGTCCGGTTTTGATTTTCTGGTTTTACCTTAAGTATTATTTGTTTCCTTGTTTATCACAAGTGAAGTGTGTGGCGGAGCGGTGTGTTGTGTGTTTGGGTTTGTGGGTGACCCGGGTTCGAAACCCGGTGTCTCCATTATTTTTTTTAATCCACGATTTTTTGTTATTTAATAATTTTGGTTTAAAATTCATATATATATATTATTTATGTATTGTTTAAAATTTATCCGAGCAATAAATGCGCAACGAAATTTATAACTGAGTATTTGATTAATAAACGAAGCGGGTTTGGAAACCCGTTTTTTGACGAATGTTACACAAGTTCCTTTTATACGATATATAATTACCGAAATGCCCTTTTGAGGCATAGTTTCGTTTTAAAACCTCAACGGGCATATAAGTTGATATCCTACTGATATCTTAACTTATTTAAAGTATAATGGCATATAGAACTTGTCCATGACTTATCCGGTTATCCGATATCGCTAATATGCGCACGATTACGTATATGTAACTATTTTACGGAAATTAACCGCAACGGGTTTAACCTTGTCATTTAAGTTTCAAAATCCAGATTGTTTATAGTTTACCCATATTTTACAAGTCAAGTACTTGTCAGGATTAAACTACATTCTATCCGATCATCGTTTAATCAAGCGTTATACGTAATGATCATGTACACTATTCGGTTTATAAGACCGTTAGTATTTAATTGGCTAGCTTATGCCATAATCCAGACTAGAGCCTTCCCGGTAAATGCTATCTGCACTTGGTACTTTTGTATACGGCTGAGTTATTTAAAAATAAAAGAAGAAGACTAGCTCAGGTAAATACTCTCGACTTATTTTCCCTATACGGGCTTGGGATACGGTAAATTATTACCGCTTGGTCCAAAATGGGGTCAATCGAATGCCCGCTTGTGGCTAGTAAACCCGCATGTTTCGTTTTAGTCAGGTTTGTTTGATAACTTAAACATCGGGGGTTAAATTACCGTGTCCTGGATATCCTCGGCTCAATACATTAGTTATTGGCCACGACTTTAGCACGGGGTGTAGGCATACACCTTTTGATGCTCATATGCAATATGCCCAAGACGTTGGAGATGACTCCTTCGTGAGTACCTGAGTGGTGTGTATTTAATCATGTCTCGGTTTCTGTCCCAGGCCCTGTATTTATTGACAAACATGTGAATCTGATACAAGGTTGCAAGGTCAACTTTCCCAAGTTAATAAAAGATTTTGTGCCGTTTTGCACTTAAAAAACTATTTTAAAGTTTTTCAAAATGAGTCAGTTGGGTGTATTTACCAGTGTAAGCTGACGTATCGTCCAAAGGCTAAACTGCAGGTACAATACGAAATAGGCTGGAAGCTGCTTGGTAGTGATAGAGGATCTTGCAAATCCTAATCTGCCTAAAGTCTGTTTTATGTTTTTCCATGTACAATTTATGATCCGCCTGTGGATCTTCTATTACAAGCTTGTATATTATTTTGTAGTTTCGAACATTCGGTTTGTAATAGTAATTTTACTCCAAGACTTCCGCTGTGCCGTGTTTAATTGACTATGATGATTATCAACTGACGTCACGATACTCCCCACCCGGGCCCACTGGTGTATGGATTTCGGGGTTGGAAATCCGGGGTGTGACATACGTGGTTCCTAAGATGCAATAGGACTAAGTTGGATGTTCCTTTTAGTTAGGAACTTCCAGAGGAGGGAGATAGAGTTGTGAATGAGAAAGGTGCAAGTTCAAAGGATGAACCTTTGCACCTATTTATAGTTGGAAAGCTTGAAGGAGTAGATGCTAGGTGCTAAGGGGTGTAAGAGGGAGCTTACAAGTGTCCTAAAATGTGGCATAGCTATTTGAAAGTCCCTTGTTTCGAATCAAATTGTTTTTGACAATTTGTGTAGAGGCAAGCAAATTTTATGCAGACACAGGCCTCTCGCGCCCCGCGAGAGGCCAGGCTCTTGCCTCTCGCGCCCCGCTAGAGGTCAGTTTTAAAGTTTGACACTTTAGCCCCTTAACTTATAAAACCTTCTAAAACACCTTATTACATATTTAGCCCTCTGTAACCAATATTTGGTATACCCGGGAGTATGCATGGATATTGTCGAGCTCTCGGTTCGGTAAAATGTCACTCAGAGGTATAAATTAAATGTTGACACTTTTAACCCCTCCATTATCCAACTTTCACATATTTTCGGATGTAATCCCTCTCGTCCAATAAATGGGACATATGAGAGTTAGGACTTCGTAAAGGATCACTCAGAGGCCCACTATAAGCATGTTGACTCCGATGTCACTCAGAGGCTGGGCATGTTGACATATCAGTCACTCAGAGGCTTACGTTTATGCATGTTGACATCAGACAGTCACTCAGAGGCTCAGTTTGAGCATGTTGACACCTTTAGTCCTTATTAGTCTTTAATAGACTAAAATGAAAATACAACACATGTCACTATACTATTGGACACGATTTTACGAGGTGTTACATATGTGTTTTCCATTGGACATGATTTCATGCCTTTTTGTATGGTGTTTCAGGAGTACTGAAACTCTCCTGACATGAATAGTGTAACCGGATAATCTACCAACGGTCTCTGTAATAGTTTTTATCGCATTGTGACGCGACGAATACGATCATGTGATAAGCAAATGTAATGTATTTCCTGGGATTGCTAGACTTATGAGACTCAGTCATAACATAATTAAGTCTAGTGCATGTAATTATATAGTTAAACAGTGATTTAGTTGTACGAAATTACCTGATAAATTGCCATTTGTCACACACAAACCCACATTAGCACCCGCTATCACCAAACCATTTCTACACATCATTAACGACATATTTTGACCTCCTAATTGCAAGTCAAGCGATGGTTGAGATGATTGGGCTCTCCCGTTGACTAGAAATGGTGGCGTTTAGGCTGTAGCCTACGGCTATTGCGAACAGAGTTTTGGTTGTAACGGCTATGGGCGGTGGTCTCGTGGTGTTCGAATCCTACAATGACGTTAGATCTAGAGCATTAGGTGATTGTAGAACGACAACAGTAAGGATCTAGGTTTCCAACGACGGTATTATGTGTTTTGAACAACAACAGTAGGAATATCATTATTCCAGTTAAAGGGGGAAAACGTCAACGATATTTTGTGTTCGGTTTGTTTGATTCGTTGAATGTTGAAATGGTTGCTAAAGATATGAAGTTCACTTTCGTGCTAAATTAAGGAACTTTATGTTGAAATGATTAGTAGCATTTTAGTGCAACTTAGGAATTTAGGATTGAATCCATGAAGTTTTGATTTGACAATTTAGTAATTAGCATTTTAGTACAGCTTGTGTTTTTTCTTCTGTTTGGATCAACCACATTTGGGTGGTGGTTGTGGTGGTTACACATGGTGGGTTTGGGTGGAGGAATGGTTTTGGAGGAGCGGGTATGGTTGGAAAAGAAGAAGGATATGTGTAGATGCGGGATGAGTCCTACTTAAATGATTTTCTTTGATAAATTGTGAGGCCTAATAAGTGGTAAGGGTAATTTAATAATTTTATATCAACTTAACTGAGCAAACTAACCGGTATCTACTTGAGGGATTATTCATGTAACAAAGGATCAAACCAAAAAGAACACACATGAATTTTGAAAAAGCTGGATACTAAAGGTGGAGAAAAGACAAATTAGGATAGTCTAGACAATTAACTCTTAATTAAAAATGAAAAAGTAGAAACAAAAACCCTACCATTGATCCTTTGGTCCATTGGTTAAGAGGGAGGTGGGAAGCATTGTTTTTTTTTGGAGGTACTGGGTTCAAATCTAGACGAAGGAGATTTTAATACTAACTTGGTGATACTAGCATACTAACCTAGTTAGCGATATCATAGCCGTAAACCGTTAAAAAAATAATAAAAAATTTAAAACCCTAGTCTATTAAATTAAAACACCACTCGCCCAAAGTCAAAGTTGAGAGAGAACTGAAACCGAAGAACGATCAGCCCTATTTTTTTTTCTTTCATCAAATACTTAGGCGACTGCGAAAAGAGGTTCTCTCTCACACACACACTAATCTCGATCATCAGGTAATAAATTTGTGCATCGATCTCTCTGATCTAGGTTTTAATTTCTCTGTCTTGATCTGTTGATGTATATACCCATACCCGATAATTAGGGCTAGACAGAGGGAGGATTCACACATGCTAAAACCCCTGCCCTGCCAAACAAGGTAACTTACGTCAAACAATGCTTGCATTTTCTCGTTTCTGCATGATATATAACATTTTTTTTGCCCCAGGAGTCTGTGCAACTGTAAGTTTTGACCCAGGCGAATCCGATGGATGATGCCATGGAAACCGGTAACTTGGCTCCTTACCAAGAGAGACCGAGGACCTTTCCGGATATGCGCAGTAAACCTAGCATACCTCTGGTAATGCTACTTATTATTGCATTCACTTGTTTCATCAATTGTTCATGTTCAGACAATAAATCTTTATAATTTTATCTTTATTTATGTGCTTCAGTCATGAAATTTTCAATATACTTATGTACTGTCTTTTCATTGCTTTGCATCTTTTTTTTAAATTTTTTTATGCTACTTATATTGATTTCACTTGTGCCAGATTTTCCGAATTCTCATGAGAATGAACGTCCGTCTTCTTTTTGTGCTCCTGTTTTTGGGCTTTGGAGCTATTTTTTACATTGGTGCTAGTACCTCACCTATCATTGTCTTTGTGTTCTCAATTTGCATCATCAGTTTCGTCATATCAATATATCTCACTAATTGGGTACTTGGGAAGGATGAAGGACCTCCTGAAATGGTTCAGGTACACATGTTCAACTGGTTATAGGGATTATTTTAAACTTTGAAGGATCAATACAGTCTTTGCTTGGTGGCTATTTCACTGAAATTTAACATACTACGTTATAGGGATTATTTTAAACAAATATATCCATTAAAACTAATATATTAGGAAATACCCATTTACTTCAATACGCTACTTTATTTACATCGTAGTTTTAACATCCACTGCATATGGATACATTTAAACATTTATTGGTTACGGATGTGGATGCAGTTTCCAGATCCCTAATCTGACAGCAACTATATATTATATGTTTAGATTACATAGGGTGAACAAAGATTTGAGCCATTGATTTGTTGGGATGGATAGGATCCCATTCAAGTTTCTCACTTGGTGGCTATACAAAGAAAGCAAAAGATTATACTTTATACTTACTTAGGCACTTAGCAAGTCAATTTGTCTGCTCACAGCATCCTCAATTTGTCTATTTTGTTGCTTACTGGGAGCTTGTTTTAAAGTTTGATCTCTTGGTATGGCCATTTTTTGAGGTGTGTATTTTGAAGGAACATGATTTGTGAAGAAATAATGAAAGATAAGTCCAATACCGTAAACCATTAAGGAGTAAGGACTAAGGATAAGCACTACGTCGTATTAAGGATTAGAAAGATGTTAGAGCAAGCCAGAGGAACCCTTCAGTTTTCAAGGTAAACATATAATTAAAAAAGAAGTCCCGTTAGAAATTAGTGCTCCTTTATATAGAGGAGCTGTTTGGCATAATACTAAGACAGTATTCTTCGTAAAAGTAAACAAAAACTAAGCATAATAATTGATAATAGGAGCACTATCAGCTGTCCCCATGGCGCACCAACTTTTGTACTTCTGACAGCACTTGTTTAGAATGTTCTATGATTGGCTACAAATGCTTTCTACAATCTACACTACTGTCATAATTGATACAAATTGCATGGCTTGCATGTTTGGGGCTGGTGCTATTCTATACCATAGTTGTCAAAGGCGCAAGGCGCACTCAAGGCACAAAGGGTGAGCCTTGGGCCTCAATGCAAGGCGCTTAAAAAGCGAGGGCTTTTTAGGCGAGTCGTTTAGTATAAAAGTACAGTTTTAGGGATTTTAGACATGTTTTAGGTTTCTTAAGGGCTAGTTTAAGTTGTTTTAGGTTGTTTCCAGGCTTGTTTAGGGTTCTTATAATTGTTTCAAACGTGTTCAAACCTGTTCAAAAGATTTTTGACCGGAATTTGTTTGGAATTTCGCCTAAAAATGCGCCTGAGGGCCTGAAAGTGGGGCTTTGAAGCGAAGCGAGAAGACTGGGATGGGCCTGAAAAGTAGGCCTAGAGCAAGACCAATTTACCCCTCTACTAGAAAGCTCATTCAGACGTAACTAAAAATATTAAAGCATCGGGGAACACTCATAAAGGGCGTTGGAATTTGGAATGCTCTTTATTTTCATCTAGATATAGACACTCATTTGGCAGTCATTGTGCAGAAAGAAGTAATCTTTAAATAGGTCTGATTAAGACTTGATGCTCATCGCTCTTCTTGCTTAGTGGAAAAACACTCAAGTTGGTAATTTATACACAGTTGTTCATTTATGCAACTAATTGCACTACCTTTGTCTACCTACACAAACAATAAGCTATGAAAATGGTATGATGCCAAGCTGGGTTAACTTGCTGAGCTTGTGGAATTGCGACTTAGCCAACCTGATCTAGTGTCATGATGCCCAACAAGATTTTTCTTATGGATGCTTTTTGCCTTTGTGGTTAAATCTTGTGTCTTACTTTAATGAAAGCTATTGACTTTTGTTTGTTAGATATCAGATGCAATACGCGATGGAGCTGAGGGTTTCTTTAAGACTCAGTATGGATCTATCTCTAAGATGGCATTATTGCTAGCGTTGGTGATCTTTGGCATATATATGTTCCGTAGTACCACTCCTCAACAAGAATCTTCTGGCTTAGGGAGGTGAGATAGGGAATAATGTCAATAGTTCTTTTATATGCCTTTTATATTTCATATTAAAGTTGTTGACTAGGGCAATGCTGATGCAGGTTAACTTCTGCATCTATTACCGTGTTTTCTTTTCTTTTAGGAGCTGTATGTTCTGGTATGGCTGGCTATGTTGGCATGTGGGTCTCTGTACGTGCTAATGTTCGTGTTTCTAGTGCAGCAAGACGGTCTGCAAGAGAGGCTCTACAGGTTATTCTTGTTTAATTTCTGAATAATTTTTATAGGTATTCCACGACACTGAGTTGGCATATCTATGCTCAGATAGCTGTTCGTGCCGGTGGTTTCTCTGCTATGGTGGTTGTTGGTATGGCTGTGATTGGTGTTGCGATTCTATATGCCACCTTCTATGTTTGGTTGGGAGTGGACTCACCAGGTTCAATGAAGGTTACAGATTGTGAGTGTCACTTTCTTTCAATTAACTAGTCAAGAGTTTTACTTTATTAGTTAGTGCATTTGTGCAATTTATTGTGGAGCCCGTGTTTCCAAATGTTCATCGAGTGTTTTGGATCTTAAACTTCTCTAATGTACATGACATGACATCCCATTGTTATGTGGCACACAAATAGGTCCTTATCTAAATTGGGTAGGGATGGCAATGGGCCGGGTATGGCTAATCCCATACCCATACTCGGTTGTAAAATCTTGTCCCATACCCGGGTATCTATCGGGTATACCCGTTGGGATTTTCATGTATGTATATTTTTTACTTTCCTTAATAATTTTATATTTTAAAAAATCTATATAATATATTAAATTATGATAACTTACATATCATCATCACCAAACTTGGTTTTAAAAAGCGAAAGGCGCACAAAAGCGATGAGCTCTAAAATCGAGGCGCGAAGTGCAAACGCAAAAGCGGCGGGCTTTTCGTACCCGAGGTGCAAGCTGGTTATATATATATGTTTATATATCCCATAGGTTTTTAGCTTTCCCTACCCAAAATATAGCTATAAGTAAGGTTTCTGTAGATGCATAAAAAACCCAAGGTACAACAGTTAGATGCATAAAAACGCCTCGGGTACAAAAAAGCCCAGAAAAATCCCCAAAAAACGTGTCTTTTTGGCGCTTCTTGTAATTACTTTGGGCGCTGAGCGAAAAAGCCCAAGGGTGTGCGCCTTGTTGCGCCTCGCGCTAAAGCGCCCTAAGGCGTGCTTTTTAAAACCAAGTCACCAAAATAGAATTTAATATATTTAAAATATATATTATGGTAATGATCTCAAAATTTTTTTTTGGCATTTCGTAGCATATAAATATGAATAATGTCATCAAAATATATATTTCAAATGAAAAGTTTATTTTTCAAATAATAAAGCTACAAGAATAAAACATTACCAACAAATATGAATACTTAAAAGTTTGCAGGTATATAGTTTCGGTAATTGGGTCGGGTATCATCTAATCCCATACCCGTCCCATACCCGCGAAATATTTTTTTTCCATACCCAAACCCTGCCCAATACCCGTCCCAAATGCTTCGGGTTTTGGGTATACCCGACTACTAAAGCTTTTGGCTTAGCTGTATCTGGTGTCAAGTTTTGCAAGGTGATCCTTTTTACTAAAAAACTTGTTACAGTGTTACTCAATATCTACTGTGCTACTGTTATGCATGTGCTAGGTTATTATTCTTGTCATCTGATGTAGAACTAAAATTCTTTGGCAATATCACGAATAAGAACAAAACAACCATTTGTAATACGTGCCCTTCTGTCTTCAGTGCCTCTTCTTCTTGTGGGATATGGTTTTGGAGCTTCGTTTGTAGCCCTTTTTGCTCAGTTGGGTGGTGGAATATACACGAAAGCTGCTGATGTTGGTGCTGATCTTGTTGGAAAAGTAGAGCAGGGAATACCTGAAGATGATCCTCGGAATCCTGCTGTCATTGCTGATCTGGTATACATGCCTTTTTTAGTTTTGTACCTTTGTTGCTCTTGCTTATTGGATGTTGATGCATAAATAACTGGTAGACTGTAATACCAAACTCCAGCTTCAGTTTGACTTATTGATTCTGGTGCAAGTAGCAATATGGAATTACAAAAATAAGATGGGCTATTAAAACAAACATAAAAAAGGTCACCAACAAACACCACCTAACTACCCTCACTCCCTTTCTCTACGTGTATAATTTTCCCACATTGACAGTAAGGTTTTGTTAATCATTTGTGACTAGTAAAATGTTGGTTAAAATTTCTTTAGAAATTTATTGACGAAGCTGACTTTTTAGTAGTACAAGTTTACAGTTTATCTGCTAAGTTGGTTAATTGTATATGGGGTTGCATTTGTAAAAATAGTGATGTCTTTTGTTTTATTTGTTGCCACTTTTTTTAAATAGTAATAGGAGGTTTGGCAGTTCCTTTAGAGAGCCTTAAATGTATCCTGGTATGAATCTAAGTTGGCTTCTTACATTTTGTGTTGAGTCGAGCATTCGACAAATCTACGCACATTGTTTGCCTGACCTACGTCTTATATGCAAATATTTTCCTGAATTCAATCGCTTGGATCTTAATTGTTTCCCTGACCTACGTATTTTATGCAAATAATTTCGTGAATTTAATCGCTTGGATCTTACCTGCAGTAATTAGTATCCACCTTCAGTTTCTCATATCTTGATCATTTCATTATTTGTATATGATATATTAGTCTCGTTTGTGATAACGCTTATCATTTCCTTTATCATGATGAATATTTTGATTGAATAGGTTTAATGCTTTTGTTGATTTTGGTCATACAAGGTTGGAGATAATGTTGGTGATTGTGCAGCTAGAGGAGCTGATTTGTTTGAGAGCATTGCTGCAGAGATCATCAGTGCTATGATACTTGGAGGAACCATGGCTCAGCGCTGCAAAATTGAAGGTAAATCATGTGGTTCTCTAAATCTCTGAGTTTATAATCAGTTAAAGAGGACCCATTTATTGATCCTTACCTTTTTATTGGACTAATGACTTGCTTCTTCTCAGTAGCATATGTTCCATTAACAGAGTGATCAACTCTATGCAGTTATTTGTTAGAATTAGAATAGATTAGCATTCTAAGAGCAATCGAAGTAGGTTCCCCAATAATTATATATATAACAATTCCAAAACCTTCGCATCAGTACTCTCGCATGAGGGTCCACGTGTCAGACTTTGGTTGGTGCACATCTTTTGGTTTTCAATTTTACAAAGTTATACTCCTCTGGCACATACAACTCTTGAAGTAGAGAGAGAAAGCGAGGCAGGTGGTTGTGTTGTGGTTGAGGTGGCAGTGGTAGGGAAGAGAGGTCGAGAGGAAAAACGGAGGTAAGCAGCGGTGGCGGCCGAATGACGTTAGGGTTTTGTAGTGTTTGGCGGCGACGTTATAGTCTTTTCAGGCTGCATCTGTCTCTCCAAGCGGCGGCTAGGGTTGTTGTCGTGGTTGGATATGACTAAATGGTATGGCGGGTGGCAGTGGAGCGTGTAGGTGGTGCGGGGTGGTGGCGGTGAGGGAACCGAAGGTAGTGACAGTGGGTCGTAGGTGGGGGGGGGGGGGGGGAGAGCTATCTCTGATAGTTTGATTTTTGAGAGAGATGGAGAAAGGTTTTGTTTAGGTTGAAGAAAGTGATTTTCCTTGTGGAACTCGAATACAATTTTTTTATTACTTTTCGTTTCTACAGATTATAATATTCTGTTCCTCTCTAGATGGAAGACAATATTGCAGCACTAAAATGTATATATTGTATATTTATCTAAATGATAAAAACAAAGAAAACTGATCATTCACTATTGTGTTTACTGTTATAATTTCTTTTATAGCCTTTAAAACAAATTTGTTTTCGGTCTACACTCACGGTCAGATTTTATATTTATTTTTTGGTAAACTTGTATATACATATATATGTGTGTGTGTGTGTATATATATAGGGTGAGGTTATTGTAAAAAAGGTGTTTTGTGTGAGAAGGGTAAGAAAGAATTTAAACCATTAGATCTTTAATCTAATGGCTGAGATCTTGATGGCAATCTTGTAAATAGTGTTTACCATTAAAATAATTAATTTTCTAGATTAAGGGTATACATGTAAATTTAACATTTTTAAAATAAGAAACTAACATTAATGCACATGCAAATTCCCCCTTCTTTTTTAAACGTAAATAACTTCTTATACATAACTCTTTTTCTAAAAAAAATTACACTGTAATAACGAGTGTTTTTTTTATCTTTAATATGAGTACCATATTGTTATACTTATGTAGAGAAAAAAATTACGTTTCGATTGAATGTTTTAGTCCATGGTGTTTTTTCTATGTTCATACAATGATGTTTTATTCGTATTGTGATTCAAGGCGTTGTGTTTTACATTAAAACACCATGAACGTAAAATAAGACACCATAGCATTGCAAATAATGACCTGCTACCAGAAATAACACTATAACACTATATAACACTATACATCCATCATAGACCTGCTACCGGAAATATATAACACTTAAACTATATAACACTATACATCCATCATAGACCTGCTACCAGAAATATATAACACTATATAACACTATACATCCATCATAGACCTGTTACAGAATACATAACACTATAACACTATCATACCTTCACTTGAATTGCATGATGGGAACCAAAGTTGTTTTTTGAATTGCAGTTAGATATGGAGGCTTTAGCTAATGCTTTTCCACTACTGTGGTTCTGTATATTCCAACATATGTATTTTTTTCTTACATGCATGAAAAGCTTATGTAATTTGGTTCATCAATCATCTGTCTATATGCTTGTGGATTACATGCAGATCCATCAGGCTTCATCTTGTTTCCTCTTGTCATCCATTCATTTGATCTCGTAATATCGTCAGTGGGGATGTTTTCAATACGTGGCACACGTGATCCTGGAGTGATTGGTGTTATGGAGGATCCTATGACGATACTTCAGAAAGGATATTCTGTTACAATAATTTTGGCGGTTGTGACTTTTGGTTTGGTAATATTTCAAGTGACTTGTAGCATAGCTATCTTGTGTGCGCTTTTTTATATATATTTTCTTTTGCTATAGTCAATTAAGTTGTTTGTTGCCTATGCAGTCTACGCGGTGGATGCTGTACACAGAACAAGCTCCTTCTGCTTGGTTGAATTTTGCCCTATGTGGTTTGGTTGGAATCATGACGGCATACATATTTGTTTGGATTACTCAGTATTACACCGACTATAAGCATGAGCCTGTGCGCAAATTAGCTCTTTCCAGTTCAACAGGGCATGGGACTAACATAATTGCGGGAATTAGCTTGGGTCTAGAATCTACTGCTCTTCCTGTCCTTGTGATAAGCGTGTCTATTGTTTTGGCGTTCTGGTTGGGTCAAACTTCAGGACTGGTTGATAAGGTTGGAAATCCGACAGGTGGGTTGTTTGGGACGGCAGTTGCAACAATGGGTATGCTTAGTACTGCAGCCTATGTACTCACTATGGATATGTTTGGTCCAATAGCTGATAATGCTGGTGGAATTGTTGAGATGAGTCAGCAGGTAGGTAAAACAGCATTCTCTCTCTGTACTTGATGTTTGTGTTACTTCATAATGATTACCCGCTATTGCAGCCTGAAAGCGTCCGGGAGATCACTGATGTTTTGGATGCAGCCGGGAACACGACAAAAGCAACCACCAAAGGGTTTGCCATTGGATCTGCTGCACTTGCGTCTTTTCTTTTATTCAGTGCGTATATGGATGAAGTAGCATCATTTGCTCACACCCCATTTACACAGGTAGGGAAAGTCATTTTCCATTGGCTTGTACTGTTTCTTTCTAAATGCTGCCTGTACAGGTTGACATCGCTATTCCAGAAGTATTTGTTGGTGGATTGTTGGGGTCCATGCTTATCTTTCTTTTCAGTGCATGGGCATGTGCTGCAGTTGGTCGGACTGCCCAGGAGGTTGTTAACGAAGTAAGAAGACAATTTACTGAGAGGCCAGGCATAATGGTAGGTCTTGTAAACAAACAGGAATGTCTTGTTGTTTTAACGCACTTGTCATGATTTTCCCCTATCTTTATCTTTGCCATAGGACTTCAAAGACAAACCAGATTATGGGAGATGTGTCGAAATTGTGGCCTCTGCATCTCTGAGGGAGATGATAAAGCCTGGAGCCTTGGCCATTATATCACCTATATTTATTGGTGCGCATCTTTATATAATATATGAAAGGCCTAGATTGCATTGCCTGGGTTTAAAACTAAGATATTCATTTGGGGTTTTATTATTGCCCAAACAGGCATTCTGTTTCGGATACTGGGTTACTATACGGGGCATCCTTTACTGGGGGCTAAGGTTGTGGCTGCCATGTTAATGTTTGCTACGGTTTCTGGTATACTGATGGCTCTTTTTCTCAACACCGCTGGTGGTGCCTGGGATAATGCTAAGAAATATATCGAGACGGGTGCTCTTGGAGGCAAAGGAAGTGACAGCCATAAAGCAGCAGTTACTGGTGATACGTAAGTAGCAACATTTTTGATTATTTATTAATCTCTTTGGTTCTTCTGTAAACCTTTTAGTATTACAGTGTAGGTGACCCGTTCAAAGACACTGCTGGCCCCTCACTGCACGTCCTTATCAAGATGCTTGCAACGATAACGCTGGTCATGGCTCCAGTCTTTCTGTGATGAACACAGCTGGAGAGTTCCATTACTTTATAACACATCGATTGTCTCTCCTTGTTTTTAACTTGCTGTACCGAGAAGCAAAATGCATAACAGGTCTAATCTTTATTGCTTATGAAGCAGTTACTTTGGCTTGATATGAAACTCTTTTTTTGTTTCTCTTTACTTTACCCATGAATTGCTTCCCTGTGCCGTTAAATCCCACTCTCATTTAATAGCTTCTTGCTAAATGGATATGACAATCGTTTTGCATTTGCTAAAAATAACTCTTTTTTCTCCTTACTCGCTTTTCATTTTTTTAACGTATACACACCCTCTGCAAGATTTGAACCCACAACCACTTGGTTTGGGAATACACTACTTGACCACCGACTATCCCTTTAGGGCTACTCTTTTTTCATGATCCACACATATCTCTCTCTCTCTGTCTAATATTTGATATTCATGCGTATTACATGGGTTGGATGATAATAAATGTCTGTTGGCAAAGGCACAATAAGACATAGTAATCAATACACAACTTGCTTCTAAAGTGTTTAACAACTCTTGTCGCACTCATCAGCTCTTTAAGAAAGTTTTTAATTATTTTTATATGGTTAGCTAATTAAGTAATGAAATCATTTTCATCAAATATATTGCATCAACCATTAAATTTTTAAGTATCTTAAAACCAAAAACTTTACTCAAATCATTTAAAAGTTTGTACAAAATGAACCTATAATGTTACATTTTAATATCTTTTTGTTTTTTTTATATATTAGTTAATTATGCGTACGCTTTATTGATTTATTCACAAAAATCATTATCATCATAAATCTAATATAATTTTCTTTTTGAGTAAATTACAAAAATTTCTTTATGTTGACACCAAATTAAAAATTGTATCCCTTACTTTCAAGAAGTAAAAAAAATACTCGATGTTTGCAACCTTTGCACGTTATGTATTTTAGCTTTAACTTAGTAAATTTTCATGATTAAATTTGACCAAATCTACCTATATGAGCATAAATTAGACTTTTTACTCATTTATTTTAGAAAACATGTTAGAGAGGGTGGTGCTAGTCCTAATGTTAGAGAGAGAGAGAGGGGGGGGGGGGGGGGGAGGATTATGTGTGTGTATATATATATTTATAATATATTTTTTGTAGTTGTAATTCTAAACTTATAATTGTTTTATTTTTTATAACTATTTATTTTAGTATCTAGGGTAACAAAATATCCTTATGTGGGGTTCAATTGGTCAGATTTAACCATAAAAACTAACTAAGTTAGGGCTAGAGTATATAACGTACAAGAGTTTGCAAACATCGAATACGTTACAGTTTGCAATCTAGTGTCAAAATAAATGATGATTTTTGTAATTTACTTTTTTTTTTTATAAAATATGTTTTTTGTAAGGTCTAATTCATGAATATCATTATTATTATGAATTATAAATTAACGACATAATTGAAGTAAGAGTAGATTTTTTTTAGAAAGGTCTAACAGATCTAATCTGTCAAAAAATATTCATCAATTTAAATATATATTTTGAAATAAGAGCACACATTAAGATACAAGTTTCTAAAATAACAAACGTTGTCATTTATAATATTAACCTGATATAAACTAAAAAAAATAATTTTAGTACAACCGTAAAACTGGAGAGATATAAAAAAGAATCCTTAGGTGTAAAAGGATTGAAATGCCATTTCATCAACCAGAAAAATATAACAACATTGGTGTTAGGGGTGAAAAATTGAAACCACAAATGAATAGTTAAAAAAGAAAAACTTAAATTCAAGTTGACGTAGGGGTTCAATTTTGTGTTTCAGCTGGATTTATGTCTAGACAACATATTAATCCAAAGTCACATCAAAATCATCTAGGTTTTATTTAAGCTGAAACAAATGTTAGCATGGGTTATTTTATTTTACCCTAAAAAAATAGAAACAAGACTGGCTGTTGTTTATTTGTTTCTGGAAAATATTAATTTGAAGAATTGTGTAGAATAAAAAGTGAAAACTAAGGGGTGAGGATTGGAAGTAACCAACCACAAAGAAGAAAAGGGTGATGGTAACGGTGGTGTGCAGCAGCTGTAGCTGTATGTCAGCAACAGCAACGTCGTTTAAGAATAAGGCTGGTTCTAGTGGACTTCGATCTCAACCGCTGGTGATGGAAACTGCGCAGGTTCCACCTCGACGCTTGATCTTGCTTCGTCACGCTAAGAGTTCTTGGGAGGATCGCTCCCTTAAAGGTACTACTATTTTGCCCTAGCATTAAAATTCATCAACGACTTATTATTATTATTATTATTATTATATCACAAAACCTCAAGGCATAGGACCATATATATATATATATATATATCTAACTCCCGATGCTAATATGTTTATGGTTATCTTGTCTAGGAAGTTATTAACCCTAATTCTAAATATATAACCAATTCTATTCTACTTGTAAACGCCTCAGAATTCAAATTGTCAGTTTAGGCCGTACCACATATATCCATTCTTTTCTAATTTAGTGTCTGTGTTAGGGCGTCTTCTTGTGTTCCTGTTTCGGAACTGCCACCGTCGCCGCTAGCCAACGCCATAGCAAGTCTGTCCGTGCCCGTCAACCGCAGGTCACATTGGTCAACCGTTGCAGGTTTGACTAGGGAAAAGTCAACAGAGGATGAATAGCCGAACCTTAACATGGCCCCTAATCGGCTCACACTTATTGGCTTTGTTTTTGGCGATTTTGTTCATATGGCTTATTAACAAAACCACACACCTTATCATTTCAACCCAGTTGTTAAAAGTATTTAAGCAAACACTATTATTAGTTGTTCACTTTCTGTGCCATCATTTTTTTTGTTTATTGTGTTTTTTTGCCTTGTCTTGGGCATGCGCTTTTGTTGCGCCCAAGCAACACGTGAGTCCTTTTCGCCTTGTAACTTTGACTACCTAGATGTTGTAAAACATCAACATTTCTGTTATATCCTTTACACTTTAACTTTCTGCACCTCGGATTTGTAAAATGCAAGGCCTAAAATCAATCTTCAACACAATAGTTGGAGATTAACTCTTGGTATGTACACATTTGGAGCGTCATGTACCTAAAACCTAAGAGCTAACGCTGAGGCAATGACATGATATGATAATAAAAGGCAAAACTTAAGGATCACCTCAATGCAAGTACTAACGTGTTCCCACATGACAAATATTGGGCCTTATAAATGGAGCCCAACCTTATCATTAGTAAACTTTCTATTTGAAGTTCTAGTGGGGGCATAGGCACATGCACTACAATCTATAATTCATGCCAACGATTCTTATATTGCATCCTTCAAATAAGTTTTCAACTTTGGCTATTTCTTTTTCTTGGTATGCATAGACCATGATCGTCCTCTGAGTAAGGATGGAGAAACTGATGTTATACAGGTCACTTACAAGCTCCAAAAGCTTGGTTGGATTCCTCAACTTATCTTATCAAGGTAAGTTATTAACATACTATTTTGGTACAATACAATGCGGTTCATTGATTGTATCCTTACATGAGAAAGTGTTGTTGCTGATATAGTGATGCAACACGAACAAGGCAGACCCTTAAAATCATGCAGGACCAGGTGCGGGCCTTCTTGGAAGCAGAGATACACTTCACTTCAAGCTTTTATTCTGTGGCAGCAATGGATGGGCGGACAGCTGACCACCTCCGACGGGCTATCTGTAAATATGCTAGGATGAGATACTTACAGTTATGTGAGTTCTACTGCTTATTTGGCCTTGTATTCAATAGGTGAGAAAAATTACTATTCTAACTTAATGACTTATTTAGGAATAAGAAGAGGAACAGGAACATGTCTAAAAGTAATGATTGACAAAAATTTCCCTGAACTGCATTGAATCCAACTACTGGGGTCAAACTTAATAATAAGTTTACTGCCCGATTGACTGAACACATACTTGTTGGGACCAAGGTTCAGGTCAATAAAAACAACCACAAACTTCTTTGTCCAAAACTAGTTGGGAAACCAGATATAGATGATGATATTCAATAATAGTCACTAGCAGAAAGATCAAATAAAGAAAAGAAGGCTTGAACAAAAAAGAAGAAAAATTCAATGTAGCAGCTTCCAGTTAGTAAGAGTATGTAGAAAAGGTTAAGAACCCATTACTCTAATCTCTAAAGGAAATTAATCCACAAAAGATCAAATATTTATAAAGGAAAATGAACATCTTAAGAAGATATAAACTCTCAGTTTTCATATTCATCAAGTCTGCCTTACAGTATAAGAATCCCCTCAATGTGTAGAGGCAATTTACAGTTAGAAAATAAATGAACAAAAGTTAGAAATGAAAGGTTAATTTCAGCTAATAATTAAAGAAACCTGATCTACATCACTTGAACAAATCTACTTTGGCTGGAGTCTCAGGTTAAATAACTCCCAAAACACATGTTCATGTAATCAAATATTGAATGCGGGCATGAAGCTCTAGACTATTCAATGGAGTAAGGTAGATTGTTTGTTGTAATCAGGATCACCTAACAATTCCCAGAATAATGTAAGACAGTCGAGTCGATTAGGATTTTCTGGTTACTATTGTATTGCTTACAGTTATATTGTGGGTTCTTCTCAGGTGTATGGGACATAATAGAGGCTGGGAAGAGGCAGCCTCTACCTTTTCTGGTGCTTCCATAGAACTAAAGACGTGCAATGCTGCTTGCTTGAAGACGCAGGCAAATCATGGGAAGAGGTTAGCCTTTCCAGGATTTATGTTGATGATAAATCCTTGATATGGAAGATAATGTAGCAGATCTGCAAATGCTTGTATATGTTATTAATTGGTGTTTTCTAACCGAATTATCATATTGTAGGCGTTTCTTTTGGCTGGGGATGGTGGCTGGAAGCTCCAGCAATTAGTCAAGCCAAATGTTAGAGGCTAGGACTAATCTGCTCATGCTTGCATTTGTAAAAACGTTTTATAGTTTTGAGAACAACTCAGCTTGTAACTCTCAAAGGTCGGAGACTCTTCTTTGATTGTGAAATTATATGTAAAAGAGCAGAAAAGCTGATTAAGCAAACCATAACCAAGAAAATCAAATCGAAACCTATATCAATTCGGACGAAATTATATTTTCAAACGGCTTTTTGATAGTTGTGCAAGAGGAAGTGGTGCAAGTGACGTTGTCGTTTTAGTTGAGGCGCATGCAAAATTTTAAAGACAACATGAAATAGACGTTTGTTGTGGAAAAACCTTTTGGACATTTTGAAGAAAAGTATCGAACGAAAACATCGTCCAATGATTATACTTGGTTGCAAGACGCTTCGGATGTGCGTTCTCAAATTAATTTCAGTGACTGCGTTCTCAAATTAATTTCAGTAACTGGATGATGAACCGGTTCATCCACCCTAGTGAAATAGCAAAGGAAAAAAAACGTCTTCATTATAAATCAATTGGGAGATCAACACACATATTAAGACACAAAAATTGATCTACTACTCTGTTTTAAGTAAGAAAAACAAAAGGATCAACACACATATTAAGACCCAAAAATTGATCTACTAAGGTTTAAGGAAGAAAAACAAAAGGTCCTTATCTTCAATTCCTCGCGTCCAACATCGACCATAAAACATGGGGGGGATCGTGACATCCTCGAGCAAAGGAAAGACGAAAGAAGGGAAAACCCTAAACTTCAGATTAGTGTGGTTCAATGAAACCACTACACACTTCAGAGAAAAAAAAGTGTGTGAAAACCTTGATGCCCCTCAAGTGAGTGTAATCGCTTTTTAGTAAAATGATTAGGAATAACTTCCCAATTTACTTTAACCGTTTCAATCTAACCCACATCTATTATTTCAATACACTTTTGTTCCTGCTATATTCCTGACTTATGTAGAAAAGAAAAGGTTAAAAAAAAGCATCTGGTTCTACCTTTTGAAAGAGACGGTAGCAAAATTAATGGATTGTGTTGAGTTCTGCTGACTGAATGAAAGAAAACATGTAGAAAGATTATGTTTGATGAACAAAATTAAGGTAAGGATAATCGATCGATCATCGATGTGTCTTTCATATATTATAAACCGTACTCCATAAACATTTTGGAGATCATACAAAGCGTTATCATATTTACTGTTACACTTTATATGTTTATTATTATTATTATTATTATGACATTATGTGTATCAAACCAAAACCGAAACCAAAAACAAAATGGAAAAACAACTGCCCTCTCCTCTCCTCTCCTCATTTTTAGCTACAGATGAAGAGTTAGAGAGAGAGATTTTTTTTTATTGTAAGGTCTTGAATGAAGACTAAAAATGGTTGCCTGGGTATTGTATTGTATTTCACATGATTGAGCATCCTTGTGGATTTTCTTCACTGAAGTAATCACACCTAGTGACGTAACAGGGTGCTCTGTAACCATAACCGTCATAGCATGGGCCGGGTGGCGGTGGTACAGGCCTTCCATAGCCATAGTAACAGGGGCCTCCGCCTCGACCTTCGTAGCACTCTTGGCAACACACTGAAACCGGTGGCCAACAAGGATCCATTGCAATGGGTACAGGCTCGGGTTGGGGTGGTGGTGGTGGTATTGGATCAGGCATCTTGGTTGGGTGGTATTGGATCGGCATCTTGGGTTGGGGTATTGGATCGGGCATCTTGGTTGAGGTGGTGGTGGTTTTGGTTTGCCTGTTGGGCGGTGGTGGTAGTGATCGGGCATCTTGGGTTGGGGGGGTGGTGGTTTGGATCGGGCATCTTGGGTTGGGCGGTGTGGTAGTGGATCGGGCATCTTGGTTGGGGTGGATCGGGCAGCTTGGGTCGGGTGGTGGGGGTCAGCTGGTTTAGGTGCGGGAGGGGGCTGGGGTTTGGGCTTGGGTGGTGGTGGTTGTGGTTTGGGAGGGTCAAGGATCTCAATACTCTGGATAGCCTTCCCACCCTTGCAACAAAGCATGTCTCTCATCCTCTCCGGGTCGCAGCATACCACTGTGATCGTAACCTTGTTCTTCTCCTCATCGAACACTTGATCTCTTATCTCTGTACACAAATCAAACGCATGGAGATTAAAGTATCAAGTAGGTAGGTAGATGGATAGTCAGTCAGGAACTCACGAGGGAATTTGCAGAGCAGTTTCCTGACCTTCTTGTAGCAGCAGGAGCATTTGAGGTCCACGTAGAGGATCATCACCGTCACTTGTTCCTGTTCCACCCGATCCATTCAGACAAGTAAAAACAAACAAAGGAAGGAAGGTCGGTCATGAGCATAGATGCATACCTTTTCAGGCGACATGGCTGCCTGTGAAACAGAAGATTGACTTTTTATGAATGAATTATTATTATTATTATTAGTTGGATGTTGGAGAGAGAAAAAGGTGGTTCATGTGAGATCATCAAGTAGTAGTACCTTCAACTCACATTCACTCGTATTTTTAATCCATACAATGGGATGCTGAACCTAAGCATGATCAAGAAATAAAACATTGAAAAAGCCTTGGAAATTAGAATCAGCTTCATAGGAAGAGTGATAGAATTTATGAAGCTCATAGATTTTTAGAGTATTCACATATGATTCACCAAATCTTAACAGACAAGTTTTTAAATTATAAAAAAAGTGAGTGAAGTAGAGAGAAGAAAATGTTATTTGTATATTTGAGGGGACACTCTTCACTCTCTATAATTTTCAATATATTTTTAAAATGGTTGTGAGTAGAGGAGAAAAAAAATATAATAATAATGATATAAAATATTATTATTTAATTGAAAGTAGAAAGAAATTATAATTGTTTTTAATGTAATTATAGGTTAGAAAATAGTATATATATACATACATAATGTATATATCAAAGTGTACGTTCGTAATCATCTTCAGCTCGATCAAACTTACAAAGCGTCATTTCATGAGTTTAGCGTTCTTCCAAAAACTTTTTCCTCACATCCATACTTAATCTATCGCCTTCTGCTTTACACTTACTTATAAGACTTGTTTGACTCCAACAACGTCAAAATGTCAACACATTCTTTTGTAGGTTCTTTCATTCTTTTCATGTTTAGAATCCGTCTCACGGATTTAAACCTTTCTTTTTATACTTTTCATTCTTACTTTTTTGACCTGTACTTACTTACGGGTTCAAACTTTGTTCATACTTTTCATTCTTTAAAGTTTGAGTCCATCTCTTAGGTTCAAACCTTTCATTCTCACTTTTCATTCTTTTATATTTGAATCCATCTCGTGGGTTCAAACCTTTCATTCACACTTTTCATTCTTTTATGTTTAAATCCATCTCTGGGTTCGAACCTATTACTCATACTTTTCATTCAGTTCCGTCATTTGACCCCGTTCATAATGTGTTAACTTCCTTATCATACTTAATTACATGAATTACTATAATCAAAAGTTTTAACAATAAACATTACTACAAGTGAAACTTGAAATATAACAAGTAACATATAGATTCAAACATTTTATTCTTACTTGGTTGGTCCATTCTTACTTAAGGATTCATCATCTTCCTTCCAAAATTTTCATTCAACGTAAAATTCTCCCAAGTTACTTGGGAATCTTGCTATTCTTTTCACACACACGACCACTTACTTCTCAATTCTACCGGACATACCTGTGATGATTATCATGGACTCACGAGTATCATATGTTTCTTGGGTACTGGCCAGGCGCACAATCCACATACTAGCCTCGTGCCTTCATTTAATCATCACCTTATGTATGTAGAATTGGATTTCAGTTTGTCCATCATTTATAAAATCCTATCAAGGCAACATCAATGTTTTCCATTCAACATTTACTCTCCCTTAGGAGATCTTCCCAACACCAGTACCCTTATTTATTAAAAGTGTGCACCTGGGGGTTCAACAGTTCAATCACACACTTTGGTGTTTGCCCTATATTGTATCATTGGATCATTCTTCTCAATCATTCAAGCTCACCTTTCATAAATAACACGGTTAGTTTTCCTTATACAAATATATATATATATATATATATATATATATATATATATATATACATGTTCCCATTCGAATTTTACCTTCAAGTCTTGATCGAGTCTTTGATTGTACGGTTTTCAAGTCACATGAGCACATGGGTTTGAGTTCAGGTACTTACTCTCTCGTACTTAGTTTCACTCAAACCAAGGCTCTGATACCAACTTGTAAGACCCTAAGACGTTTTGAACCAAAATGACGCGACGGAAATATGGATTATAAAATTCTTTCTTTATAACTGTTCTGTCATACTTGAAAATAATTTCTAAAACTTCTTAAATTATACATCATTCCTCCTTAGTTAATGAGTCTCTTTTAATATACGAATACAAACCACGTGACCACTTCTTTGTACAATCCATAATCTTAGACTCGATCCTCGTCACTCGTCCACTAGGATGATAATAATGACCCGAATAACCTGCAGTCACCATATATAACTAACACATTAGTAAACGGTGACATGATACGTAAATTAATAAATATATAAACAATCCGTAGCCAAGTGGCAATCTATATATGTTTACTACTCCATTAAGATGTTCTTCCGAATTCTTTCACTACTCCGGACCTCCAGCCCAATACTTACATACCTGCATTTCCATTTCATTCTCATAGACGACTCAGTTAGTATCATCAATATTCGTATATATTAACACCATACTTAACCTCATACGAATCTCACTTATTTGGAAACATTAGGTTTATTAACTTGCATACATCTTATCTGACCCAACTACTCTTTAAATAATAATCCTACTTGACACATGCATAAGTATAAACAACCTTAACTACAAACATCTAGCTTGATTATGCATCAAAAACTTCAATAGTGCACTTAAATTTCTTAAATCATCGAATATATTAGTTATACGGAGTTCATAACGTAACAAATTAAACATGAACGCCTAAAACAACAAAATCATAATTTAACAACAAGGCTCGCTGTAAGCTACGGCTGGGTGGTCGTAGCTTACGGCCTAACAAGCACAAAAAGGCAGCAAGTGCCTGCCGTAGCCTACGGCTGACAGCCGTAGGTTACGGCACAGAACTGCCGAATCCATTTTGCTCTTTTCCAGCAGAAACTACTTAACTTCTTCAATATTCATTTGTTTCACTTGGGACTCGTTTCTAGTTGACCGTAGAACGTTTGTCTAAGTGCCTTACCCGAAACCCTTGATCGGGTTCTTAACTTTTACGAAATTACGCCGCCGTTACACGGTTCAAGCGCATTAATTTGACCCGTTTGGTTTCACCCAGTTATTTTCGACATAGTTAGGTACTATCGACTCGCTACAAAATACTTACCTTAGTACTCGCATTTACCACATAATTTTACATGATTCCCCCACATTCGTAAGTATCAAAACTCTTTATGCTTACTAAGAAGTGAATCGGAAGTCACTTACCTTAAGAGTCCATTACGTACATGCTTCCTCGCATCCATCCCGTTAACTATCCATGCTTTCACCCACCTTGCTACGATCCTATACTTTCATATCATTATGGTTATCACATTATTATCATACACACACGTTCTAAATTATATTCATTTCACATTCATGTTCTATATTGACCTTTACTAGTCAAATACCAACAACATAATGCATAAGCTAGCAAATCACATTTTCATTCCATAAAAATCTTTATGTTGTCACATATAACACTTATTGATATAGCATGTACCTTATGATTTTCGTAACATTACATTTGTGGCCAAATCCCTTACTATGATATTCATGCACAATTGACTTTTCAGAAAGTCAACTGTCCATTTTATGAATTATCACTTAGGTTCATACGTCTTCAACATTATAGTAGATTATACTACGGACATCACACACATTTCATACTCATGTAGTAACACTCATATAACTACATGGTCACTTAGTTGCACACATACACATGAATAATCATTTTCATTTATACTAGCATTTTCCATGATTCTTCATTTATCAAATGACCCATATTTAGCTATCGCAACATCTTTTCTTTCTAGAATCTTATGGGCTTTGCATTCTCTTCTTAATCAAAATTGGGCAATTACTCAAACATATGGTGAGCATCATACTATTCAAATACAAGGTACAAGTTCTTAGTGTGTCGTACTAATAAATCTCAATATCCACATGAACTTCATCTAATAATACATTCCTCAAGTTAGTTTACTACCAAATATACCATTATCACTTTCTTATGCATATCTATCCACTACTTATGTACAATTTCAGAGATTAATGCCATTGAGACATTTCAACAAACACTTGGTGGGCGTACTACTTTTTAAGCATGTTGTACAAGTATTTCATGCTTATATTCTTATTTCTTGCTTTCATTTATCCAATACAACTAATCATCCATTAATTTCATATCATAATCAACTTTTCTAATGATAATTCATCACATAAAACATACTACATCAAAAATTGCACAAATATTAAAGGATGGTTCATCCATATCATCATCCTTACTCCACAAGTGGGTTTCACCCAAAACACCAAATGACATCAAAAATCTTGTATAATTCATGTTCCATATGGTGATTCTAACATGTATTCATGCTCAATTCATACTAATTCGTGATTTCATCATAACCCACTTCATACAAAATTTACCAAATTAAATCATACAACTTACCAAGTGATTGTTAGGGCTAGATGATGTCGTTTCTTCATTCATGAAAGAGATTGGTTTCCAATTTCCTTATCAATTTCATGTAGTTGTTTGTGAGTCCTCCTGCTCTTTCATGTATGTCGACACACACACACAAGAATACACACACTAAACTCCTGCACTTTCTATTTAATTATAACTTCACCTAAAACTTTCACCTTTAGCCCTTGTGTTAGCTACTTGGTCACTAATGACACAATCTTCTTTCCTCGCTAGCTTTATTAAGCATTTTGCTAATTAAATAACCTAGTTATTTTATTTCATACTATAAAACATGGACACGTACTAGCGAATTTAACAATTCCAGTTTTGGGGCGTTATATGAAACAAATAAATTTCAAACAAAAACATAAGCAGGAAATAGAGATTTTTATTTAGTTAAGGTGCACAACATTTTGTGTGTAGCATCAAGCATTAAAGAATCTCAAACTGCATTTTCTGTAACATTTATAATAATAAAAGGTAAAAGGTCAACTGAAAAGTTAGTAAGTAAATGTAGGTTTAGAATATATATATATATATATATAATAATATATATATTATGATGCATGAGTGAGAGGCATTTTAAAATACCTAAAAGATAAAAACTTTTTTCCTCTTAATTTATAAATACACCCATAAAATAAGGGTAAATTGTTCTTTAAAACAATAATTTTATTTTAGTCCACATTTTATTACACTTAAATCCCTGATTTTTAATATAATTTTAGGTAATTAGTTACATTTTCCCCTTCACAACAAACTTATAACTATTTTACATATTCTTTCCATATCTTATAAACTGTAACATTTTTAAAAAAAATCCAAAAGTACCGTGATGACCTACTTATTTTGTCGACATTTTGATAGTTGTCTTGGTCAGTATAACGTGTGGATTAAAAGGTACAAGTAGATAATGTGTTAGTGTACAAGTGATTAAAACCCAACATATTTAGTCATTATCACAGAATGTTTAATAGTTACAGAATGTCAAGTAATTAAATACCGTCAATTTAATCCACTTATCTAGATTGCACTTTAATCACTCATCTTTAACAAAACTATAGATAATTAGTTAATAGTTACACTTTATCCCCTTATAAAATATTAACCTCCCCTTCGTTTTTTAAATGATCATAACTTTTTGGTACGTTTTTTTTTTAAATTACACCATATAAACGAGTATTTTATTCTCTTTAATTTGAGTATAGCATTACTATAGTTTTTTTAATTAAAAATTGATTGTTACGTGATTAACAGTGTCTAAGGGTAAGTAATAATTAAATCGTTAACCGAAATCGAACTGAAATCAACCAAAAGTTGATTTACCGAAACCCGAATTAACCAAAAACGGTTATCGATTTTTGTACCCTCATTTAACCAAAATTAACTGAACGGAACAATTCATGTTTTCATATATTTTTAGCTTTTATACCTTCAGTTCATATATTTCATATGTATACCCTCATTTTATGTATTTATACCTCAATTTCATGTATTTCTAACCAAAAGTTTTAGCCCAAGTTTGGTTTTGGCTATTAACCGAAATTAAATGAATCAAACCAAAAACTATCAATCTAAATGAATAAACCAAACTGATTAACTGAAAACTGGTTGGTTAATAAAATAGACTAATCGATGAACTCGATTTCGGTTGAGGATAATAATCTAACCAACCGAACAATGTACACCGTGGTAATGTATGTGTTTCCTGCCGCATTGCGCGCTATTATTGATTATTAGCCAAGAACCGGTTATCGGTGAGCAATAACTAAATCGTTAACCTAATTCAAACTAAAAACAGAAGAAACTGAACTCAAATCAACCAATATTGAATTAATTGAAAACTGAAAACCAAATTAACCAAAAATCGGATATCAATCTTTTTGTACTATCGTTTAACCAAAATTAGTTGAACCGAACCAAATCATTCATATTTTCATATATTTCTAGCGTTTATACCTACGGTTCATATATTTCATATTTTATATCTCCATTTCATATATTTATAGTTTCATTTCATGTATTTACACCTCAGTTTCATATATTTCTAAGCAAAAGTTTTAGTCCAAATTTGGTTTTTGCTATTAACTAAAATCAAATGAACCAAACCAAAAACCATCAATCTAACTGAATAAACCGAAGTGATTAACCGAAAATTGATTGATTAATAGAATAGACTAATCGATGACTTTAGTTTCGACTTCGGTCAAGGATAATAACCGAACTGACCGAACCATACACAACACAATGAAATGGATTACCCGATTACTTCGCTTTTGATGTATATACATCACAATGATGCTACAATAAATATTATATAAATATGAAAACTACAAAAAACGAGTATCACAATGCGATATGTCTCTCCCGCCGCACCGCACGAGCATTTTGCATATATATATATGTATATATGAAGGATCCGTTAGGAACCACCCTTTAACCGCGAGAACCAATGTGAACACAACCAAAAAGAACCTAAAAAAATCTAAAAAACACACAATTTTTTAATATTTTTTTTTTAAAAATCGCTATATTTCGTCACTAAAAAACCAAAAAAAATTAAAAAAAATCGAGTAATAATTATCCATGTACATCTACAAATGTATATTTTCTTGGACAAATTCCATAATACATTACCAATATAAGACAATTTCACTTTCATTTACACTACCATCCATAATACACTACTTTTTACATTACCAATATTAGAAATGCACATGTGCATCGATATGTATGAACATGATATACCGTGTTTTGGTACACTACTTTTAGAACACTTTCCCTTTCATCATCATACCATCCATAAAACACTACCATTACTGTCACACCCCGACCCGCAGCGGAATAAGAGTCGGGGCATAATTGGGTTATCATCCCAAAGCTCATGATATTTACTAAGATGTTTCATATTTATTAAATTCGAATTACAAACTTAAATATCCAAAACAAAATTCATACAATTACAAAGAAAATGAAACTACATAATTATTCCCAAGCATAAACTTGTTTATTCTTCTAGGCCTTCCTAAGTGTTTCCTGTCTCAGCTAGATCACCTGTATCATGTGTAAAATGGGGGAGATTTTGGGTCAACAAAAGTTGGCGAGTGAACCTTGATAAAACATTTTAACTGATTTCTTGTTTTATTTAATAAGGAAAATTCGTGCATTAATCACATGTGAACAAACATATATGTAAACAAACACAAACCACTTTGGATGAGTATATGACATGAGATGATGATGTATTTGAGATCAAGGCTCAATCAAACGGAGCCGATCTAATGAGGCTCCTGATGCTCAACCCGTATCCCACGGGGAACTGATGGGCCTAATGAAATGCGTGCACTGAAATGATGAAATTCAATCTACATATAATTCACACAATAATTGATACACATTTGATCACGGATATGATGTATGCACAAGTGTTTAAATAAAATAAAAGGATGGTACGACACATGATACACCCCAAAATATGATTTAAACGGGGAATTGGTAGAGATTCACTCACCGTGGGAGCGTTCTTTGATGACGATGAATGCGCACGAGTTTATGATTCAACGACGAGAGAAAAACTAACCTAAATAATAACGAAATGATTTGATTAAATAAATAAATTTTATTTGAGATTATTATTTTCATTAGTGCTCTTTAATGAGATTTTTAGGTTTAATTTTATGAGTTTAATCAAATTTCTAACTTTAAAAAAACCCTATTTTTAAGTATTTTTAATTAATTTTTCAATTAAATAAATAAATAAAAAGAAAACAGAAAAATAAAAATTTGGGTTGACTTGTCAGGGTTGACCGGGTCTGACCGGTCAGACTGTGTTTATTCTATGCGGCTAGTGAGGTTCGAACTCGGGACCTCTCGTATACGTGCACGCAGCTCTACCAACTGAGCTACGTGTCTAACCTGAAATATTCTTGGTTTTAATCATATTTATATACTAACTGACTCTAACCATATTTAGTCTTTATTAAAAATGTTATAATCTGGCCGAACCAGTTGCAGAGATCCGGAGTCGAACTCGGGACCTTCGGTTCGAGTGCGCACAGCCCAACCAGTTGGGCTGTGTGTCTAATCTGTTTAACTAATGGATTATATTCCTCTTATGTATATACTGTGACTTGATCTGATTAGGTTTTTAAAAATGTTGGTTTTATTTCTGAAAGTCGGTAACATGTGCGATTCGAACCCGGACGTGCGTTTTATATTTGCACAAAGTCCACCGCTGGACTGTGTGTCTAACCCGGTTAAATACACGATTTTAATTACATTAATATACAACTTAACTTTGTCTTCTTCATTAAGAAGAACTAAGAACAGTGAAAACGACCGTTTTGCTTAATCGACCAACAACTTATACTCGATTGAAATGGAATAGGAAAATAAAGATTAAGGAATATGATATACCAAGACGGAGAGTTTTCTTCAGATTTCCGGCAAGTGTTCGTCGGCTCTGATTTGCGATTTTCGGCTGAATGAACTGTTTTAACAGTTTCGATTATTGTGTTGAGCAATTAGATTATTAATCAAGAGATAGCAAGAAGGTTTAGACAATTATACCGTCTGAAGAACGAATGCGGTTTTCTGATCAGTGATTCCAGTAATATTCCGGCGAAAATGGAAATCTCCGGCGACGAGCTTTGGAAGGAATAAAGCTTCGAAAGAGAGTGCGGTTCTGAACGAAAGGTTTACTGGAAGTTTGAGTGGGTATTTATAAGGAAGAACAGGCTGAATTGGGTTCGAATTTGAGTCATGATTCGCGGTCAAAGGTCTCCGACGGTTATGACTGAAATTGATGGTTAGGCATCGGTTATAACTGATGTCGAAATTAGTTAACGCGTTTCAGTCAAAGGGAAATAGCCAAAATTGCGAAAATCTCGGTTTTTTCCGGCGACTGCGAGTTCTGGGCGCGCTGATTTCCGGTTTTGATTTTCGGGTTTTACTTTAAGTGTTATTTGATTCAGTGTTTATCACAAGTGAAGTGTGTGGCGGAGTGGTGTGGTGTGTGTTTGTGTTTGTGGGAGACCCGGGTTCGAGACCCGACGGCTCCATTTTTTTTTTATTCACTTATTATTATTATTTATTAATTATGGTTTTTAAATTCTAAAATGTTTATTAATTATGTATTATTTAAAAATAATCTGAACAATAAATACGCAACGAAATCTTATAACTGAATACTTGATTATTAAACGAAGCGGGTTTGGAAACCCGTTTTTCGACGAATGTTACAATTACCTCCTACTATCTATAATACAATATCAGCATTACCTCCTGCCATCCATAATACAATACCATTACCAATATGCATAATATTTTCACTTTATGAACATGTACATCAACACCCATCATATCATCCAGACAACATATTCCATCATAAAGTGACAAATATAACCAAACTATCAACTACTAGATATAACTAACCAAAAAATATGTATATGAGCCTATTTCATCATTCAAAATCACAAACTTTTTGTACCAAAAAACGTTATAACATGGTTATACATAATGATGCACATGTGTATTTTTAATATTGATAATGTAAAAAGTAGTTTATTACGGATGGTAGTGTAAATGAAAGTGCAGTTGTCTACTACTTTAATGTATTATGGAATTTGTCAAAGAAATGATACATATGCACATGTGCATCGATAATTGTTGCTTGATTTTTTTAGTAACGAAATATAACGATTTTTAAAAAAAAATTGTGTGTTTTTTAGATTTTTTAGATATTTTTTTGTGTTCACATTGGTTCTCGGGGTTCTCACAATAAAGGTGGTTCTCACATGAACCCTATCCTATATATATGGATATGTAGGGTTAGGTTCATTTGTGAACAACCCTTGATAGTGAACTGTGTGACCTAATCCTAGCCCTTGATTATCAATACACAAGTGTACATCAATAGTCAGGATTTGATCAAGATTTGATGATGAAAATACACTAGTGTATTTTACGATTTGGTGATGTAAATCAATGGCTAGGATTTGTTTACTCAGTTCACAAATACACTAGTATTCACTCTAGAATCTCGAGAACCAATGTGAACACAAAATGATTTATATGATGTATATGATGAAGTATATATTTTGTTCTAAATATTTCTAGATAGTATAAACACTAAATATGACAAAATGATTTGATGATGTATCTGATGAAGTATATATTTTGTAATGAATATATCTAGATAGTCTAAATACTAAATGTGGTCTAAAATATATAATTTTGATTAGATCAAATGTATGACTAAATGTTTTAGTCTTCTAAGGTCATAACTAAAAAATATTGTAAGGTCATAAAAATTTAATTAGACCTAAATATTAGAGTGTTATATATTCTATGTGATATCATATATCTACAATATGCATATGATTAAGTATGATATAGTTTATTGAAAATATCCAAATAACGCTATTGTAATTTCATGATAATTTTCAGAATATTACCTACAATCCATACGGTCTAGAATGTATAACAAGGTTTATATTGAATACGTATATAATTTTTAAATAATGTATCAAGATTAAATTAGCATGAATAATGAATAGAATTCTAGAAAAATATCTCAAGTATGTCTAAGGCTAAAACAAGAATAAGAACATCTAATGGTATGAATTATAGCATTAACAATTTGGTTAATTAGTTTAAAATTAGACCGAATTAGTATGAACCCTAGATTGGGATTCTCTAAATTGAGAATCAGTTATACTTTATCAACTGAAATTGATAGATGGCTTTTGTAGATGACGAAAAATTAACAAGGTTAGACTCGAGAATTACCTCAAACGGAGTATAATTGAATTTGGAATTGGATGAGGAAGTTCAAGCCCTAGATTTGTGAATTCTTCAATTGCAGAGAAATTGTGAAATTGATTGTGTGGAGAAATTGTGAAATTGATTGTGTGATTTTGTGATTGTGATAAAATGAGTTTGAATTTGAGTTTTGAATCGACTGTAACTTGATTTGGTGATTAAAGCACCCAATTGAATAAGTCAAACTTAGTAATAATCGGGTCCTTGAATAGATAATTGAATTTGAGAATTATGTTTGAATTAATGGTAGGAATTGGTTAGGAATCATGTTTAGGTACATTAGGGAAGATTTGCAACTGAAATTGAAGCATGAAATCGATTAATGGATGAAGAATAACTAACTCGTGAGACTAGTTCGCATGTTGATCAAACAGATGCCACTAGGGGCTCCCCCACGTGACTCGATGGGGGCAACCCTAACCCGTCGTGTGGCACGACGACCACATAAGAGTTGGTCAACTTGTTGATCTCCCGCATGTCGCGTGAGGTTGAGCGAGTTCCCCCGCATGGCGTTGGTGAGGGAAAATCCAGCAGGTTTGTTTTTTTTTTTGGAAAGTTTAGTCCATCAACTTTGATTAACCACAAAAAATGCATCGTTTAACCATATTAACGAATGTTTCAAGTATACAGACTCATGTATAGGATATATAAGACCATGATTTAGCATGTGCAATAGTATGTATCATTAAACAAATAAAATGAATAAGAAATCAAATGTTTATTGCATGTATAATAGATTGGTTTATATTAAAAGCGATAATGGATCGGGTTACAAGTATGGATAGATGTGAATGTCACATACGGTTCGGTACTAGTATTTGAAGGTAAAAACCGATACTTAAAACACCAAAAGTCAGTACCGGTTTAGTATTGAAAATATTTTGGTTCGAAAATTCGGTACCGGTACTCAGTGCCATTTGCTCATCCCTATGTGTGTGTGTGCATATGTATGTCATTTATTTCCTTGATTTTCCAAATAACTGAAACATAAGTACCTATGAGGCTACAACCACTCAATTTTCGTATCCCCCGTTTCCTGCCACCTTTATTACATACATCGCCACCATAAATTCACATTTTTATTACAAAAGAGTGAATTACATAGATGATCCCCGTGGTTTGCACATATTGCAAAAAAAAAATATGCTCGTACTTTCGAAATTACACAAATGATCCTTGTGGTTCGAAACTTGTAACTAAGGTGGTCCTTGATGTGGATGTCGTTAAATGCTTTAGTTAAGTTCATATAAAATGTATATTTTTCATTTTTAAGGAAAATCTCATACATTACCATTTTCCTTTATTACATGTCCATTAACGCTCTTCATTTTCCACGTCTAGCATCAAAAGCGATTACTGTATCCTCGTATTCAGCCCTTACCAGGAACGCTACCGCCACAATCAAATCTAAACCTTACTTTTGTTATGTCTTAGTTCAAGCGACTCCCAACATTTTTTAAAACTCGTGTGTGAAACTTGTTACCGCACATTCCTAGGAAATAATCTGATCCCAAGATTTGGAGCCCCTAGTGCTATTACCAAATCTAACCGATACCACTAACACCTCTACGAAAAACCCTACACATAATCTTATAGGAGTAGTTTCCTCCGAATTTTGAGAAGAAATTCCAAAAACAAGGGGATACTGTAACATCCACAAAAAAACGAGTCCTAGAAAAGACCGACTCGTTTGTAACCGGACTGAATCATGATAAATAAGATGCGAATATTTATTATCTTATTATTTATTATTGTTTGTTAAGCTAAATTATATTATAAACAACACTACAACCCCCACTCGTCATATGGTTCCAAACGAAAACCCTAAAACCATTTCCAAACTACAACCTTAGATTCCAAACAACACCTTACCATTCATTAAATGACGCCCATTTATAACATTCCAAGCGACACCCACCTCACCCAAATAAAACAAGGTGTCGTTTGACACCTTACCCCAAACGACAACCTTCAAAACCAAACAACACCTAGTGTCGTTTGGCATCCACAACCAAACGACACCGACCTGCTACCTTCTTCTCCAAGGTTTCATGATTTTGGCAACTCTAATCAATTATTTTCAACAGTTTTCGCAATATTTGGCACACTATTTTACCCCAATTAAGTTAGATGCTAATACCCACCCTTAACCCGTCCAAATACACTCCTAAATGACCTAAATTATAACCAAATCAAAATCCTTTAAAATCCATAAAATACCCAATTCCTTTATCACCAAATTCGATTGTCACAACACCCCAAACCTGCTCTAAACGATATCTCCCTTCATTGCAAACAATACCCCACTCTCAAGTCGTTCAATCACCCTTTTCAATTCAGGATTCAAGGCAAAGCAAAGCTAGGGCTTGGAACTTCCTCACACGATTTCTCTCTCGTTACTCAACCAATTGAGGTAGTTCTTATGTCCATCTTGTTTAGTTTTTCGAGATCTACAAAACCCCTCTTTCAATTTCTATGAAAGAAGGTATTCAAAATCATAATTAAACTTCTTTAAATTTGAGGGTTCTTAGATTTTAAATTGGGGTCTTTTGATTTTTAATTTGTGTTTTGATGAAATTGAATATAGTTCATTATCATGTTAGATTAAGTTGTGTAACTTTTAGAATTTTTGGATAACATTTGAAATTATCATATTTTTTATTCATTAGATATATAATAGAAATTATAAAAAAAACTACAAAAAATATCAAAGTGAAAATTTTATAAATGTTATTCTGATTTTTTTTTTGGAAATTTAAGGTAGGGACTTTTTATAATAAATTCCATGTCACTTGATAATTATACTTACAATAAAAGGAGTAATTTAATAAAATTTGTCTTTTAACAAAATATATTATTTGTAAAGGTATATGGTTAGGAAAGCTCCTAACTTTTCAAGAGATGATATCTCTGATATCATTCGGATCTTTCAAGAACTAGGAAACTATGGTACAACGAAACACGTACATTGTGAATATAAAACTAATAGGTTCACAATCAATTAATAAGTTATTCACGTTGAAATTAATAAATATATTTTGGTTGCATGAAAGTCCCCAAATTGTAGGATTAAATTTTATTATGTTTTTTTTGGTTGTTTAGTACTTTTGTATTCTATATTTTTAGGATAATCTCGTCATTTGGTCTCATTTTCGTGCGATTAATTAAGGGATCAATATACACGAACCTTGATTAGATTTTCCTAATTTCCCTATTTTACAATTAAATGTTTTAGGGTGTGTCATTTGCCACTTACTTCTCTTGTTTCGTTTTATTTCATATATCAAGTATATGCAAACTCATGTGTAATTATGTGTTATTATTATTTGCTTAATTGTATACCGCTTAGTGTCGCTTATCATCACGCACATGGATCCACAAGCTGACCGGTTCCTCATTACCATGGGTTGTAGCTTGGTGTCGCCACATCATTTAGATTCGCTCTTCGAGACTTGAGTCTCGCAGTTTCACATTTATCACAATATCACAGTTGCATATTTATCGTTGTATCGCATTTAGTTGGTATTTTGTTGATGTTTATTTATTTTGATCACTTTATCACAGTTGAATTGCATGTTAAATTTTTTAAAATAATTAACCAAAAATAGTATTATTTCAATGTAAGATTTACTCACCAACTTATGTTAACCCCAATTACTTTTACACATGATATAGGTAATCAGGTTTGATTTGATGAGCTTGGATGAAGATCACGTAGGATTGCCTTAGTTGAATAAACAAGATTATTCTATGTTTTTAGTTTTTGTTTAATGTATAGATTATTGAAATTATTTGGTGTTAATTTATGGCATGAAATAAATATTTAAACCTTAATAACAATCATCATACCTTGGTCGATAATCCGCCACGGGTCGAGTGTGAAAGATTGATATCAGAGACAGTAACTATATGAATTTAGGATGGGTTATTAGACCCTTAGACCTAGACCATAGTTGATTTAGTGCCTTATGTGCTTATGTGTTAACTTGTTTATGTTGTTCTAGCTTATGATTAATAGTTATTTTCACGTGCTTTAAAATTTTCAAATGTCACACATATATGCACATATATGCACGTGAGCACCTTAGCTGTTATATGTTCTAAGTGTTATGTGACATGTTATTATGTGATTTACTATTATATATAGTTTATTTCAATGTCATGCTTACATACGTTACACGATATAAATATTAAAACTTATAATTATTCAAATTCCATTATTGCAAGTTTTCCCAACTATTTAAATCTTTCAATATGTTACAATTATTTTGGATTTTTTTATTTTATTTTGAGTTTGATTTTCATTTCATTTACAATTTTCAATTCCGTCAAAGTGGATTTCCATGATGAACATGTAGAAACTGGAAGATTTAAGTACCGGTAGTCTGGACGTCTTGTCTAGGCTGGCATTTGTATAAATCTGAATAATCAGATGGATCGGTATGCCTACCTGGGAACTAACGATGAGAGTATGACAACCTATTAGGCTAAAGCATGTCACACCAAATCTCACGCGAAATAACACTTTGATAAGTCAACGTGTCCATTCATGGATACCCTCCAACCATTATCTTATTTCACATCATCTCGAGTTTTTCACTATTTCACGATTTTCTCCGGGTTGAGTGTAAGTTAATGGGTAAATATATGTGAACCATGCGAAAGTTAGGTAATTATGGGGCCCACGTAATTACAAAAGTGACGCATGAAAAACATACCAAACCATATGATGTGCTAGACCTAATAACTTTCGATATTTCTTCTTCTTTAAAATATCATAAGTTTATATTATTTCATGTGATGTTGCGTTTTTTATTTTCAATATATCATAAGTTTCTTATTATTGTGGAGTCTCTGTTTCATTAACAATCCACACAAAACTACTTGTGTTAATCTTTGTAGATGTCTGCCAGATGTCACTGCATCGGAACTCACGCTGGAAACTCCTGCCGTCAAATGGCTGCCAAAATCGCAAAAGAAATGGCCGTTGTGATTCCTAACATAGTTGTTCAAATTTGACAAGCTCTTCAAGGGCCTACTCTCAAGCAAGGTCTAATCCCTCCAAATGTTACTACAAACACTTCAAGTCATGTGACCCCGACACCCTAAATATGATTATAGTGAGAATGCTACTGTAACATTTGCATAAATCGGGTTTCGAAAGCCTGCCCCAAATTATCAATCAAAGTGTATTTATTCTTGTCGTTCGGTTATTTTTATCATTGTAATAATAATTAATGTTTAAAATAATCTTAATAAAATAATATAATAAATAATCAATTAAATAATAAATATTTTATTCTTAATAGATAATTAAAAGGCATAATAAAAATAATTAAGGAAAATAGGTGAATCGGGAATCGAACCCGGGTCGCCCGAGTAAACACACACCGCAAAAACCGCTGAGGCACGCACACTAATTGATTTAAAATCTGGATCAATTTATTTATAATCGATTTTAGAAGAATGCCGGCGAGTTCAAACCAACGAACCCGCCGGACTAGTCCCTGTTCTGGAATCCGGCTGGCAACCCGCGTAAAAAACTTTCCAACCTGTATCAATCCACCTTAATTGTGCGAAATCAATCGGTTTTGTTTCTAAAACCGAAATCAATCACTTTACTCGGTTTCTAAAACCAAAAACCGAGCACCCTGTTTCAAATCTATAAATACCGATCAAATCCCACAATCAAAACTCGCTCATTCTGCTCGCGTTATTCCTCTGCTCACGCCCCCCTGTTCGCCGGAAAAACGCAGTCAGCCGCCGGAATTCAACCGCCGGAAATCGTGATCCTCCACTTCTGTTCTACGGTAGACTCCTGCTCTTTCCTTTGAATATTACTCAATTAAACATCGCATACTGATGGTAATCAGAAGTGAATCAGATTTTAAACGGGCGGGTACAGATTTCGTTCGAATTCAAAGTGAAGAAGATGAAGTGAAAACTCGCGTTTTTATATAATTAAATCAGTTGTTTCAAACGGGTTAGACACACAGTCCAGTGGTAGACTGTGTGCAAACACACATACACGTCCCCGGTTCGAACCTGATTCACTACCGTACCTCTGTTATATAATCAGTTTTAGTTTTTTTGTTACATCATGTCTAGCTGTAGTATGTATATAAATATAATTAAAAAGCAAGTTTTGACGGGTTAGACACTCAGCCCAGTTGGCCGGGCTGGGTGCAAAACACATAAGAGGTCACGGGTTCGAAACCTATGCCAGTCACCGGTTCAACCCTGTAAATCTTTTTAAATATAAATCAATTTCTGGAATAAGCTAACTAGAGTATTAATGTAATTAAAATCCAGATTCTTTCGGGTTAGACACGTAGCTCAGTTGGAAGAGCTGCGTGCACGTGAACGTGAGATCTCAAGTTCGAATCCATACACACGCATACCAACTCCCTAGCGAACCAGTCTGACAGTCAGCCTGTCAGACTGACAATTTTTTTTTATTTATTATTTTATTTAATTATTTATTTATTTATTTTATAGTTAGATTAAAAGAAAAGTTTATTAAAAATACCTAAAATACAAAGGTTTAAAATATTAATAAAAATCACAAAAATAAACTTAAAAATCTAAACAAAGGTTTTTAATAAAAAAGTTAGCTTATTTGTTTATCAAGTTATCGCGTTGTTATTTTAGGTTAGTATTCTTTCGTCGGTCAAATTCTCAACTCGTGCGCATTCATCATCAACCAAGACTACGCACCCACTGTGAGTGAATCTCTACAAATTCCCCGTTTTAATCACGTTTTGGGGTGTATCATGTGTCGTATCATTCTTTTATTTTATTTAAACATTTGTGCTTATATCATTTCGTGATCAAATGTGAATTGCTTGTTGTGTGGTTTATATGTGGATTCAATTTATCATTTCAGTGCACTCATTTCATTAGGCCCGTCAGTTTCTCGTGGGATACGGGTTGAGCATCAGGTGCCTCATTAGATCGGCTCCGTTTGATTGAGCCTTGATCTCAGGTACATCATCATTCATGTCATATATTCATTCAATGTGGTTTGTGATTGGTTACATATATAAATTTGCTCACATGTGATTTATGCACAATTTTCTTTAATAAACAAAATAAGCAATTATTTAAATGTTTTATCAAGGTTCACTCGCCAACTTTTGTTGACCCAAAATATCCTCTGTTTTAGACATGATACAGGTGATCAAGTTGAGGAAAAAAACACTTAGGATAGCCTAGAAGAATAAACAAGTTATTGCGTTGGAACAAACATTTAGATTTCTATTGTATTTGTATGAAATTTTTGTTGAATATTTAAATTTTACTTTGAATTTAATAAATATGAAACTTCTTAGTAAATATCATGAGCTTTGGTGATAACCCAATCATGCCCCAACTTTTATTCCGCTGCGGGTCGGGGTGTGACAGATTGGTATCAGAGCCTGTGACTATAGGGATATAGGGTAGATTATTAGACCATTAGAGCCTATACTATAGTTGACTAGATTTAAATTGTCTATGTGTTACATGCAAAATTCATGATGTGTATATGTTTCATGTTTATATTCACCCACAACATTATGCAAACATTCTCATAAGTACATGTTAATATGCAATGCTCATCATAGATCATACCCTCATATCATATCATATCTATGAAAGCACACATCTCACAATTTCATAATTTCCGTTATTTCTTTTCGAAGATTTTTGCAATACTTTCATATTTTTCCATTCACATCAAAGTGAGTTTTCACGACGGGCATGTAGTAACTGGAAGGGTACGAGTACCGGTAGTCGGAACGTCCTGTCTAGGCTTGGCAATCGTATAAATCCCAAAATAAAGGACCAGTTTGCCCTCCTGGGGACAAACGATGAGAGTACGGAGGACCTATTAGGCCAAAGCATGCTATATCAAACGTCGTGTGAACTAACCCCACTTTGAGCTGTCATTGTGTCCACACCTGGGCACCCTCCGACCATACATCTTGCAATCATGTTTTACGATTTTCATTCGGTGGTGCGAGTGTTAACCCGCCGACACCAATGTGAATCCTACCAAGCCCAATAGTCATGGGGGCCCACATGACTACACAGGCCATGGTATGGGGGACATTGGGAGGCCCAAACATGAGCAAACCCAAGACATCCTATGGTTGTAGTTAAATTATTTTCAGTTATGTTGTTTTCATTCTTTTTACGACACATGACACCTAGGAAATTCTTGAACTCACAATCTTCCTACATATATTCCTGTAGATGTCGGCTAGGCAATTACGTGGAGTTAGAAGGTCAGGAAAGTCAAACGAACGCTTGGCCACGCAAATTGCTAAACAAATGGTCGTAGTGCTTCCTAACATCGTGCTACAAGTTCAGCAAGCTCTCACCGCTAATCCCATCAACCCTCCCAACCAAGAAGACCAAAGCGTCGTCAACCCTCTTCCCAAAACCCCCAAATGCACCTACAAACACTTCAAGTCTTGCGATCCCCCAAAATATGAAGGGACTGAAGGTGTCACCGCTCTCCTTCACTGGTTTGAGGAAATGGAAAACACCTTTCTCAATTGCGACTGTCCCGAGGACCGTAAGGTACGTTACGCGACTGGAAGATTGTTTGGGGTAGCCCTTACCTGGTGGAACACGGAAAAGGGTAAGCGAGGTGTTGAAGATGTCATGGCCTTAACATGGGAAGAGTTAAGGGAAATCATGACGAGACGCTCCTGTCCAAGAAGCGAAATCAAAAAGCTAGAAGACGAGTTTCACGCATTGAAACAAAAGGAAGGAGACCACACTTCATACAATAAGAGATTTCTCGAGTTGAACCAGATGGTCCCCAATCTGTTCACCCCATTATACTGCCTAATTGAACACTACATTCGAGGCCTCCCCTCGAAAATCCAAGATTCAGTTTTAAGCACTTCGCCTGTAACACTCGAAGCCGCAACGGAGTTAGCTGCGGAAATCACTGAGAATCGCATTCGAAATGGCAAATTTAATGATGAAAAGAAGAAAACACCCAGTGAGATCCCAACTCCAAACCACTCAGGTTCATCCTCGAAGTTTGCTGGTAAGAGGAAGCGAAATGGCAAGAACTTTGCTGTCAACCAAACCAACCCTCCCATCACTGCTGCTCCAATCACCCAAGTTGCCCCTCCAGCCGCACCATTCAAAAGGCCATACACTGGTCCACACCCAAAGTGTAACCGTTGTCAATACCATCACCCTCCTGAAAACCCCTGCCAACATTGCACAAGTTGTGACCGTGCGGGTTACACCATCAAAACCTGCCGTACCCTTCAGCGATCGAACCGAAGTCAGCCTCCAACCCAAACCCAAAATCAAATGGTGGGCCAAGCCCAACAACCCTTACTTCTACCACCGGCACAACTCGCAGCCCAACCTTACTACCAACCCAACTACCCCATGATGCAATCCATTCGGCATGTTTCAATTGTGGGGACCCAAACCACTTTAGGAACACTTGCCCACGCCTGGTGAACATCATCCATGCCCAAGCTCAAGCAAACCCGGTAAACCAAGCTAACCAAGCTCCTCCACCTGCTAGAGGAAGAGCTTTCAATATCAACTCCAACCAAGCCAGGGCTGACAACAATGTGGTTAACGGTACGTTTCTCATAAACGGTAGTTATGCATCCATATTATTCGATACTGGTGCGGATAAGAGCTTTGTGTCTTTAGAATTCGAATCTATCCTCGACCAACCTCGTGATAATCTCGTTGAATCTCTGACAATGGAAGTTGCTGACGGAAAACCCACTTCATTAAATTCTATTATACGCGATTGCACTCTCACCCTAAATAATCACGACTTCCCAATTGATCTCATTCCTATGAAATTGGGAAGTTTCGATGTTATCATCGGCATGGACTGGCTCAGCCAGCATCACGCTGAAGTGGTGTGCCATGAAAAGTTCATTCATATTCCTCTCGCCGACGGTCAGACACTACGTATCTTTGGAGAAACTCCTTCGAAAGGGCTCAAATTGATGTCTTGCCTTCAAGCCCGAAGTTATCTTCGCAAGAATTACGTCGCATTTCTAGCTCACGTCGTCAAGAAGGAAGGCAAGGAGAGGAAGCTCGAAGATATTCCAATTGTGAAAGAATTCCCGCAAGTTTCTCCCGACGACGTTTCAGGACTTCCTCTGGTGAGAGAAGTCGAATTTCGAATCGATCTTGTGCCTGGCGCTACACCGGTCGCAAAATCTCCTTATAGGTTAGCCCCATCCGAGATGCAAGAGTTGGCCAGTCAATTGCAAGAGTTGACTGACAAAGGATTCATACGTCCTAGCTCATCGCCTTTGGGTGCACCTATTCTTTTTGTGAAGAAGAAAGATGGAACGTTTCGCATGTGCATTGATTATAGAGAACTCAACAAGTTGACAGTTAAGAATCGCTATCCACTGCCTCGTATTGATGACCTTCTAGACCAACTTCAAGACGCCACCTGTTTTTTCCAAAATCGACCTTCGTTCTGGTTATCACCAGCTTAGGGTGCGCGAAGAAGATATTCCAAAAACTGCCTTCCGAACTCGTTATGGTCATTACGAGTTCATGGTCATGCCCTTCGGTTTAACCAACGCCCCCGCTGTCTTCATGGATTTAATGAATAGGGTATGCAAACCCTACCCCGACCGCTTCGTCATAGTTTTCATCGACGACATTCTTATCTACTCCAAGTCAAAATCCGATCATGAGCGACACCTTCGACTCATTCTTACACTCTTAAGGACTGAAAAGCTTTACGCTAGGTTCTCAAAATGCGAATTCTTGTTAGGAGAAGTACAACTCCTTGGTCATGTCGTCAATGACAAAGGAATTCATGTCGATCCTTCAAAAATCAAGGCAGTACAGGAATGGCAAGCGCCACGTACTCCTATCGAAGTTAGGTCATTTCTTGGTTTGGCTACTACCGACGCTTCATTGCCAATTTTTCCCTTATCGCCGTTCCGCTCACGGCCTTGACTCACAAAGGAAAACCCTTCATTTGGGAACCTAAGCAAGAGGAGGCCTTCCAAACCTTAAAGCAAAGGCTTTGTGACGCACCTATCCTTACACTCCCTGAGGGTTGCGATGACTTTGTGGTCTTTTGCGACGCATCAGGGCTAGGTCTAGGCTGTGTTTTGATGCAAAGAGGAAAGGTGATAGCCTATGCCTCTAGGCAACTCAAAATCCATGAGAAAAATTACACCACCCACGACCTGGAACTTGGAGCCGTTGTGTTCGCTCTCAAGATATGGAGACATTATCTTTACGGTACCAAGTGTGAAATATACACTGACCACAAGAGTCCCAGCATATCTTCAATAAAAAAGAGTTGAATATGAGGCAACGGAGATGGGTCGAACTGCTCAACGATTACGAATGTGAGATTCGGTATCATCCTGGTAAGGCAAACGTGGTGGCTGATGCGCTCAGTCGAAAGGGATATGCGAACTCTATTCGTCTTTTATGTTCACAAATCATAACCGATATCAAGGATCGAATCCGGGCAGTTCAACATATCTCGGTAACGGAAAATGACGTACGCGATGAGCTGTCATGTGGAGCTGAACTCAAAATTGGAACCAAATTCGACGGTATTCTATATTATTTAAACCGCATATGGATTCCCGATCGCGACAACCTGCGTGATTTCCTCATGAATGAGGCACACAAAACACGATACTCTGTACACCCAGGAGCCGATAAGATGTATCAAGACCTACGGTACACCTACTGGTGGCCTGGCATGAAAAAGGATATCGTTGTTTTTGTTTCCAAGTGCCTTACATGTTCCAAAGTGAAAGCTGAACATCAAAGACCTTCAGGACTTCTAGTCCAACCCGAAATACCGGTATGGAAGTGGGAAAACATAACCATGGACTTCATTACCGGGTTACCTCGCACCTCCAGTGGGTATGACACCATATGGGTAATCATTGATCGTCTTACAAAATCAGCTCACTTCATTCCGATCCGCAAGGACTTCAAGAACGAGAAGTTAGCTCGTAACTACATCAGCGAAATCGTAAGCCGTCATGGTGTACCGTTAAGCATCATTTCAGACCGTGATGGCCGTTTCACTTCACGCACATGGCGAGCCGTACAAACTGCTTTGGGTACACGCTTAGACCTTAGCACCGCCTTTCACCCTCAAACTGATGGTCAATCTGAACGCACCATCCAAACCCTTGAAGACATGCTTCGAGCATGTGTCATAGACTTCAAAGGGAACTTGGATGCTCATCTACCGTTAGTCGAGTTTTCGTACAACAATAGCTATCATTCAAGTATCGGCATGGCCCCTTTCGAAGCTTTATATGGTCGTAAATGCCGATCTCCAGTATGTTGGCACGAAATTGGTGAAGCGCAAATCACCGGACCTGAATTGATTCAAGAAACAACCGACAAAATCATTCAAATACGAAACAATCTTCTAGCGACTCAAAGTCGTCAAAAGAGTTATGCTGACAAACGACAAAAGCCCTTGGAGTTTGACATTGGTGATCAAGTACTTTTGAAAGTATCACCGTGGAAGAGAGTGGTTCGTCTTGGCCAGGAGGGTAAGCTAGCACCACGCTACGTGGGACCTTTCAAGATACTCGAAAGAGTAGGACCTGTAGCCTACAAGCTTGACCTACCAGAAGAACTCAACAGAATACATCCCACGTTCCACGTATCAAACGTGAAAAAGTGCCTCGCCGACGAAAACCTCCATATTCCTCTAGAAGACATTCAAGTCGATGAATCAATGCACTTCGTTGAAAGACCAGTGGAAATCATGGATTTCGGTGAGAAGCGTTTAAGGCGAAGTCGTATTCCAATCGTCAGGGTGCGTTGGGAGTCAAAACGAGGACCTGAGTTTACTTGGGAACGTGAAGACTCAATGCGCGAGAAATGCCCACATCTTTTTCCGGTTACAACTACTACTTAAATTTCGGGACGAAATTTCTAAAAGTAGGGGATACTGTAACATTTGCATAAATCGGGTTTCAAAAGCCCGCCACAAATTATCAATCAAAGTGTATTTATTCTTGTCGTTCGGTTATTTTTATCATTGTAATAATAATTAATGTTTAAAATAATCTTAATAAAATAATATAATAAATAATCAATTAAATAATAAATATTTTATTCTTAATAGATAATTAAAAGGCATAATAAAAATAATTAAGGAAAATAGGTGAACCGGGAATCGAACCCGGGTCGCCCGAGTAAACACACACCGCAAAAACCGCTGAGGCACGCACACTAATTGATTTAAAATCTGGATCAATTTATTTATAATCGATTTTAGAAGAATGCCGACGAGTTCAAATCAGCGAACCCGCCTAACTAGTCCCTGTTATGGAATCCGGCTGCAATCTGCGTAAAAAACTTTCCCAACCTGTATCAATCTACCTTAATTGTGCGAAATCAATCAGTTTTGTTTCTAAAACCAAAATCAATCATTTTACTCGTTTCTAAAACCAAAAACCGAGCACCCTGTTTCAAATCTATAAATACCGATCAAATCCCACAATCAAAACTCGTTCATTCTGCTCGCATTATTCCTCTGCTCACGCCCCCCTGTTCGCCGGAAAAAACGCAGTCAGCCGCCGGATTCAACCGCCGGAAATCGTGATCCTCCACTTCTGTTCTACGGTAGACTCCTGCTCTTTTCCTTTGAAAATTACTCAATTAAACATCGCATACTGATGGTAATCAGAAGTGAATCAGATTTTAAACGAGCGGGTACAGATTTGGTTCGAATTCAAAATGAAGAAGATGAAGTGAAAACTCTCGTTTTTATATAATTAAATCAGTTGTTTCAAACGGGTTAGACACACAGTCCAGTGGTGGACTGTGTGCAAACACACGTACACGTCCCCGGTTCGAACCTGATTCACTACCGTACCTCTGTTATATAATCAGTTTTGTTTTTTTGTTACATCATGTCTAGCCGTAGTATGTATATAAATATAATTAAAAAGCAAGTTTTGACGGGTTAGACACCCAGCCCAGTTGGCCGGGCTGGGTGCAAAACACATAAGAGGTCACGGGTTCGAAACCTATGCCAGTCACCGGTTCAACCCTGTAAATCTTTTTAAATATAAATCAATTTCTGGAATAAGCTAACTAGAGTATTAATGTAATTAAAATTCAGATTCTTTCGGGTTAGACACGTAGCTCAGTTGGAAGAGCTGCGTGCACGTGAACGTGAGGTCTCAAGTTCGAATCCATACACACGCATACCAACTCCCTAGCGAACCGGTCTGAGAGTCAGCCTGTCAGACTGACAAATTTTTTTATTTATTATTTTATTTAATTATTTATTTATTTATTTTATAGTTAGATTAAAAGAAAAGTTTATTAAAAATACCTAAAATACAAAGGTTCAAAATATTAATAAAAATCACAAAAATAAACTTAAAAATCTAAACAAAGGTTTTTAATAAAAAAGTTAGCTTATTTATTTATCAAGTTATCGCGTTGTTATTTTAGGTTAGTATTCTTTCGTTGGTGAAATTCAACTCGTGCGCACTCATCATCAACCAAGACTACGCACCCACTGTGAGTGAATCTCTACGAATTCCCCGTTTTAATCACGTTTTGGGGTGTATCATGTGTCGTATCATTCCTTTATTTTATTTAAACACTTGTGCTTATATCATATCGTGATCAAATGTGAATTGCTTGTTGTGTGGTTTATACGTGGATTCAATTTATCATTTCAGTGCACTCATTTCATTAGGCCCATCAGTTCCTCGTGGGATACGGGTTGAGCATCAGGTGCCTCATTAGATCGGCTCCGTTTGATTGAGCCTTGATCTCAGATACATCATCATTCATGTCATATATTCATTCAATGTGGTTTGTGATTGGTTACATACATATATTTGGTCACATGTGATTTATGCACAATTTTCTTTAATAAACAAAATAAGCAATTATTTAAATGTTTTATCAAGGTTCACTCGCCAACTTTTGTTGACCCAAAATATCCTCTGTTTTACACATGATACAGGTGATCAAGTTGAGGAAAGAAACACTTAGGATGACCTAGAAGAATAAACAAGTTATTGCGTTGGAACAAACATTTAGATTTTTATTGTATTTGTATGAAATTTTTGTTGGATATTTAAATTTTAATTTGAATTTAATAAATATGAAACTTCTTAGTAAATATCATGAGATTTGGTGATAACCCAATCATATCTCGAATTTTATTCCGCACGGGGTGTGACAGCTACCATGCTACTCCGTTGGTCTAAAGAACTGAAAAACACCTTCCCTTCCTAAACTGCGATGGTCCGAATAATTCAAAAGGGACCTACTTCAGCCGCTCTTTTCATCCACTATAATGATTCTATCTATCATTACACAACAAGGGCTGCAGTATTGGACATCATGTCTTGTTAATTATACTACCGAAATGACAAAAAAGGCCTCTTTTTTTTTTCCTAGCCAACAATTCAGAAGCAGGCAAAGAGTGGCCGCGTTTAGGTTACCAAATTGCGACCACCCAAACCCTCAAATTCCAAACTATAACTCTGATTCATCCTCAACAAACATAACTCTGTTAAGTAGACGACTCATGGCTATTTGCATCAGGAGATCCTTTGCAACCTCATGCGTTGCCTACCCTCAAACCCCACCAAATTCAATGTCACTCCATTCGACACTCGACTCAAGGACCTTGTCAAAGCCACGCCAACTGTTTGATAAATTGCCTCAAAGAGATAAAGTCACATGGACCACCCTCATTTCTGCTTATGCTGATTCATCTCAACCTTTGTCTTTGTTTTCCACCATTCACTGGATCCCTTCTTACTTAGTCTAGCACTCAAGGCATCTGCTATAAGTAATCTCCACTGCGAAACTAGGGGAATCACATTCTCCAGTGAATCTGTGGAAATATGGCATTCTTGAACAAGGTAAGCAACTTCATGCTCATTGCATTTGTGTCGTTCTGGACCATACAACTATGGTATCGATATGTACTCAAAATGCACGAACCTTTAAAGATATTTAACAGAGCCAAATGTAACGATATTATGCTGAGCACGGGTTGAGTGAACAAGCTATAGACTTGTTTGAGCGTCTCATTGAAGTTGGTCTAAGACCAGACTCGGTCACCTTCATTGGTGTTCTAACCGCTTGTTGTAGCCACGCTGGTCTAGTTGACCTGGGCTTTCACTATTTCAACCAAATCACAAACTACAAGCTTAGTTTATCTAAAGAGCGTTATGGTTGTATGATTGATCTCCTTTGCAGAGCCGGGCGACTACGTGAGGCTGAAAACATGATGACCAACATGCTGTATAATGGTGACGATGTGGTCTGTTCAGCTCTATTGAGAGCTTGTAGATTACACGGAGATGTTGAATTAGGTGCACGCGCTGCAAAACAGATTCTTGAAATGGACCCAAATTGCGCGGCGACACATATCACATTGGCAAATTTGTATTTGGTGAAAGGTAAATGAAGGGAGGCTGCAGAAGTGAGGAGATTGATGAGAAGAAAAGGTGTTATAAAGTGGTCTTGGATTAAGATTAGGGATTGTGTGTTTGCGTTTGCAGCTGGTGATCATTCAAATTCTCAGTGGGAAGACATATGTTGCATATTGGGGTTATTGTCTCTAAAGGAACAAGTGTTTGTTACTGGAGAGAATGTGTTAATCTACAATCTAGATGAAGTTGAGGACTGAGATTTTCAAATTTTATGGGAACATCTCACTTGCTTAATCTTCTCTTCCTTTTTGATCTTGAGATTGTTTAAATAGACACAAGCGCAACTTGCTTGTCCGAGCATCGTGAACTAAGGCTGGATTTTGCTTTTTGGTGCTTGACTACTGAAGTTGTACCTTATGTCGGGATCGAACCCTCGCTGATGACAAGGTATGGGCTCCTGCTACAAGTAATATGCGTATACTGTTTAACAATGCTATTTATTATATCGGTTGTCTAACAAACATTTTGGCAGTAAGTGATGAATTTCAAGCAGGAAACACAAGGGTACAATTTATGAAGAATACCAATCAAAGTGATAGATACTAGAAAATCAAAGGCTGATTTATTATAAAATTGAGATAGGTGGCCCGATTCGAGAGGGGCTAATCTCCAATACAAGGACATTGATAATTAAATTAGACGATAATTAAATTAGACAAGACATAAGAAAATAAGCAGAAATAAAATACTCAAATAAGAAATATATAAGTTACTAATCCTAAATTTCGGCCCCTAAATTCAGCCCTTTGACTCTCCTCTTGAGTTCGACTTTGACTTTGACTGGACCTTTGGCTGGAAACGTATCAACAAAGCCTGCTCGGAGAACAGACTTATCCTCAAGTCGAATATCCAATATTTGTGCCAAGCGATGAGCCATTCAATTATAGGCTGATTCACGCTTCATAGCATAGTTATGAAAAGCGCTCGCTTTTCCCGCCTAGGCGACATATTTGGGCGAGTCAACCTTCCTGCGCTTTTCCCCTAGGTAAAAAAGCCACGTTCATAATGTTTATTTTCGACATATTGTGGCTTCTCAATATGTTTAGAAAGTGTTTTTTTTCAATACATCATATTATTTTTCTATGCTTTTATTTGCTTGCGCTTTTTTTTTTCTCTGGCCCGTGCTTTTTTGGCGCTTCTCGCCTAGGCAACAGGCAAGGCCTATGCGCCTAGTGCATTTGATAACTATGCTTCATAGACCAATAGGTTAGCCGAAACGGATTGTGGTTGTAGGTCGAGCCTGGCCACGCATTCGGTGGACCATGGTGGTTGTCCTTTACGTCTCCGCTACCATCTCTCTGTTTTTCAGCTTCTTTGGGAAGCTTGGGAACTGTCTTCTTCCCTACCACTTGTGGGTCCTTACATGATCTTGATCCAAAACTTCAGCACCTTTGGCTGAGTGATGAAGAGTAATCAGGATGGGACCATCTTCTTTAGGCGAATTAACATTTGGAATGAAATCATCATCTTCATCGCCTTCGATTTCTTGATGTTTTGGCAATTGACTCCGGTAATCAACCCACTCAAACTTCTGGTGAATCTCAACGACTTCGGGATCTGGATCATATGGCTCGAAAGTTGTGTGCAAGATCACCAGATTCTTGATTGCTTCAACATCATTCTTCATGGTTACCAAAATTAAATCTAGTCACGTTCCAATGACTGCTAGTTGAGCAGCGATAGCAACTCTGTAATCTCCGGGTTTCTGATTCATCTTCCCTTCGATTTCCCGGCAATGGAACCAAATGATAGATGCTAGAAAATCAAAGGCTGATTTATTATAAAATGAAGATAGGTGGCCCGATTCGGGAGGGGCTAATCTCCAATACAAGAACATTGATAATTAAATTAAAAAAAGACATAAGAAAATAAACAGAAATGAAATACTTAAATAAGGAATATATAAGTTACTAATCCTAAATTTCAGCCCCTAAATTCAGTCCTTTGACTCTCTTGAGTTTGACTTTGACCGGATTTTGACTGGACCTTTGACTGAATCGTATCACAAAGTCTTTAAACATTTTGACAGACATAGGTTTTTGAACATTTTGACAAAGACTTTGGTTGGTTTTCTATGGCTACGAGTCACATAAAGACGTAAGTTACGCAATGACATAGCTCTCTTTCTGGGAATGTTCAAACTATCCTAAAAGACTTAAGCTATGCAACGAAATAGCTGGACATCTGACAACATTTTCAGATGATCCTAAAAGACTTTAGTTGTGCAACGACATAGCTGGACGATCCTAAAAAGAAAGCTATGCCATGACATGAACGTTTGAACAATCTAAAACTAAAGCTTTGAAAGTTATAGTTGGATGCCTGACAACGATCCTATAAACTTAAGCTATGCAATGACATATCTAGATGTCCGCTCATGTTTAGGCAATCCTAAAAAAGCTTAACCTATGCAACGATATGGTTGGAAGTCCGAACAATGCTAAAAAAGGTATCCAATTCGACGATGTAGTTGGACGTCTGAACAATACCGTTGACCGTGAGTCTCCCAAATTGTGGTTCATCCGAACCAAAAAGGCACAGATCAAGACCACCGAACCAAATGTTATCTGAGCGAGTTGAGGTACTACCTGGCTGAAACATTGCATACACTCCGTTGAAGATAGTGTGTGATGACTGATGTGTCCCTCGAGACTTCATCATATTAAACTATCGGACTTGCATAAGTATCCCAATTGCTCAGTAGGGACGGACACATTTGTCACCTATTAAAGTTTCAGGGGATTCTCCTCTGGTCTCTCTCAACTCCATCATGCACTCGTATACATTCGTACTTTTGCATACAGCCGACTTGATCATCGGTGTGTATGCGATGTTTCAGCCATGTGAATCTTTTAATGGGTTGTTCGTGTTATCACAACCTAAAAGGGCAATTGTAGTTTGTTCCATCTTTATTGCTCCTGAGATCAAACTTTTATTCTTTTAGCAAAGTCTGTTTAACTCAGTTTTCAGGATTAACCATATAATCTACACTTGGCTGTTCGGACATGTTGTGTCGGATGGGTTCAAGACTTATGGTTGCTATGTCCCAAGGTGGTGCCTCCTTAGACTTTCCATCGAGTAAGACTTGATGTAACTTGTTCATGATTGATTTCATCTTACAACTTTTAAATGTCCTTATAGCTTATGTGGCGCAGCACATGTTTATCCCATTTGCTTTTGATATTTTTGGTTTCCTGGCTATAGAGGCTGTGGACCTACTTAGTCGAGTTCAAAGGGTCATGCATAGTAATGTTATGATCCCGAGATCTATGGACGTAGTTTTTAATAGACTTAGTTTTGCTATTCAAAGAGGGGTAGCGGTGCAACTTGTTACCCGTTTACCATCTATCTCAATGTAAATGTAAAATTACAAATGCTTAGATGTAAAATTGAATCTGTCCTTTAGGGTTCTTCACATTGTTCTGCATAGAAAGTTGGATTTCACGGCTAAGACGAATGGATGAAAAAAAGAAAACCCTAATTGATACCATGTTTGATTCAAGTTAGATGTTGCCTTGGTAAATCTATTCATCATTTACACCTAGAGGAATTGTTGCTTCTAGTAGTTGGAACAATTGTTCATCTTGTTGTTTAATATAAAAGGGAGTTAACTTCTGATTTATCAGTTTTAAGAGATTGAGAGATGCCTTGCTAACATTTCATAATTAACATGAATTTAAAATGGAAACAAAGTAAGTGTTGTCTTATATTGACTCTTTTTGCAACATTTTGTTTTTATTTTTAATATGTAGCATTAAATATGCAAATTAACAACTATAAGTAAAGAATATTAACAAATGTAAATAGGTAGATAAGGATTGTAAAGTTAAATTGGGGATTCTCATTGAATATAGTCTTATGATTATAGTTACTTTTTTGTAAAATACTTTCTTATTTTGTGATCTAATATCTAAATTTACCATACACATATGATATGTGGGTAGTTGTTTTTTGAAAATTCTTTCTAGGCGTGGCTAGATACACTTTAGGTTAGGCAAGATGCAATGTGTATGTGAGGCACGCCTCAGTGCTTCATGTATAAGTTGCTTTATAGAGATCCATGGAAAACGAGCTTTAGACTTGATGGGATGATGTTAGGGTTGTAAATACGTTATACCAATAACCAAGAATATATATACAATATAATATTCCTAACAAACTATAGCTAAACTAGGAAACTAAATAGGGAAATAGTACAGCTGCTAAACAGAACACAATAAAATATATACAAAAGATATATTCCGAATATATAAATATATTCGGTGGTTAATACGCCCCCACAATATGAGCGGTAGAAGGACAAATGCACAGACTGATCTTGAATCGATTAAATAGTTGTTTCGGAAGGCCCTTTGCGAAGATGTCCGCATATTGGTAGTCAACAGGAACATGAAGAACTCAGATATCCTCCATCCGAACTTTCTCCTGGGCTTGACATGTTTAGTACGTTGATGTTGGGCCGGGTTTTCAGAGAGGTAGACTGCTGACACATTGTCAAAAAGTAATAGTAGCGGCTCGTGTACGAACATGTAATTCAAGCAGTAGATTACGAAGTCAACTCGTTTCAGCTGCAGTGTTAGCCAACCCCTATATTCAGCATCAGGACAGGAGATTGTGTGTTGACGTTTCGAGGACCATGAAACCAAATTGCTTCCCATAAAAACACAATAGCTCGATGTGGATCCTCGCGTGTTGGGACAACCACCCCAGTCAGCGTCAGAATATGCAGCGAGCTTAGTAGACTCAGATGGTAAGATAGTGAGGCCGTGACTAAGGGTCCCTTTGATGTATTGTAAGATGCGTTTCAAGAACCGGAAATGTGGGACCTGTGGAGCATCCATAAATAAACATACCTGTGAAGTTTAAGTATTGCAATGCTCTCCCTAGACTTTTGTAAGCATTGACGCTAAGCTTTGAATGAGTATCAGTGGGGGTGGAGCATGGCTTACAGTTTTGCATATCAGCACGAGCTAGAATGTCAGCAGCATGGGATTCTTGTGACACAAAGACACCCCCATTCGTCTTGGTCACCTGAATACCTAAGAAATGATGTAGATCCCCAAGATCTGTCATAGCAAATTCACTGGACAGCGACTTAATAATATCCTGTAGAATGTGGTATTAGATGTTGTTAGGATAATATCGTCCACATAAAGTAATAAATAAGCCATCTGGGTGCCCTTTCGGTATACGAACAGAGAACTGGCACTTGTGGTGGGATGAAACCACATCGAATAATAAACGTAGCGAACCGGTGGTACCACACACGGGGGGCTGTTTGAGGCCGTATAACGACTTCCGTAAGTGGCAAACATGGGACATATGCTGTTTATCCACAAAACCTAAGGGCTGAAACATGAAAACCGATTCACTTAAATCACGGTGTAAGAAAACATTTCTAACGTCTAGTTGGTGAATCGGCCATTGGTGGGACACGGCTAGACTAAGGACAGTGCAAATAGTGGTAGGCTTGACCACCGGACTTAAAGTGTCATAGCAATCAATGTCAACCTGATGAGATTTCCCGTTCGCAACAAGTCGTGACTTGTATTGTTGTAAAGTACCATTAGCATGAAATTTGTGACGAAATAGCCACATACATATAATCTCGTGTGCCTCAGTAAGTCTAGGAACCAACTCCCATGTGTTATTTTCCATTAGAGCCCTGTATTTATTGACCATGGCCTGTTTCCAGTTTGGATCACTTGCCAATTAGGTGAGATTTAGGCCGGGGAGAGATAAGGTCGGTGGAGATGGTATGAAGGTTGTAAGGTTGCTTTTGGGTGGTGGTACCATCCTGAGAGCGTGTAATCATAGGGTGTTTAGATTGAGGTGGAGGGGGAGGTGGTGGAGGGGGATTGGGTGGTGTTGGTGATGGCCGAGTTGGTGAAGAAGGTGGTCTGGGGCCCAGATTGGGTTGAGTCCTCCCACGATGTTGATAGGTAAGCTGAACCGGTTGGAGTTGTGGGGCTGGAAGATTAGGAGGAACATGTGAGGTCGTGGCTGGTGAGCTGGGAAGGTGGGTAGAGGTGGACGGATTGGGCGTGTGATTGAGTAAAGTGAGAGACGAGTGACTAAAGAGACGGGATTAGTATAGAAGGTTGGGGAAGGCTCAGTATCGAGAAATGAGTAATCAGAGTTGGAAGCAGAAGAAGACTAGGGAAAGACAATCTCATCAAGTGTAACATGGCGAGAGGGGATGACTTTCCTGGTTGCAATTTCTAGGCACCGGTAACCACGGTAGTTTGCCGGGTAACCAAGAAAAACTAAAGGTGATGAGCGAAGGGCAAGTTTGTGAGGGTGAGTGGCAGATTTGTTTGGATAGCATATGCATCCAAACACTTGAAGAGGATCATATGTTGGGTTACGAAGATAAAGGGCAATGGTTGGAGTATGGTATATTAGTTGAAAAGAGGTTTCCGAGATAGTAGAGATGATTAGCATCCGGACATGCTCATCATTACACAACCATGTTGTGTGTTCGGGGTTGGGTTGAGTAACGGGTTCTGTGCTTCTTTGTCTTTACCGGATGTGGATGAGGCTGTGATGGTTGGTGGCGGGCAGGGATTAAAGCCATTAACATAGCCGAATAGGCTGTGGGTGTTTAAAAAGGGCTGTATCATAAGTTTCCAATGGCCATAATTTGTGGGGGATAGGGTAAAGCCAAACTTATGAGAATTGTGTGATGATTTTTCTGCAGTGGGAAGGCTATTAGTTGCTGACCAGCCATCAAAAAAGAAGAAACAAAAAGTTTCAGAAGATGTGTGACAGTGAACAGTAATCGTGAATAGTGATGGTGAACAGCGACGGAAGCGGCGGCTGATTAGGGTTAGGCTCTGATACCAAGATAAACTTGGTATAATTGTATATTGATTGTATTATGATTGTGATTACAATGAGATTACATATAGGATATATATAGACTAGGATTAGAATGATTAGGGCCGACTATAATCAACTTAGGGCCGGGCCTATACTCAGACATATATCAACTAATATGGTAACCCAAGAGTTCGGTGGGAAGGATGTTGTGAAGGTATGCAGCGGTGTGAAGAGCTTCGGCCCAAAAAGTGGGTGGAATGTGATGCATGTTCAATGAGGAACCATTTATTACTTGAGAACCCCAAGAACCACATATGCCCTTGTACATGTTGCTTTAGTTGTGACCCTCTAATTAGTTTTTGATAAGTGTAAAGGATAAACATGTAAGGTTGTTTTCTTCCTCTCTCATCTATCCTGGAATTTCCATGATATCATTTTTCCATCTACTTGCAACTGCGCATTGAAAATTGGAACAAAACTTAACTAATAAATTTTATGAAAGCAAATATTCACATGTGCATGCAATGTAAAGCTAATCTATTTCTTCACAATCATTTCAAAAAATACATCCATCATATGCATGTCCAAAACAATTATTTATACAACCTTAAAAAACAAATGGTAAAATATGAAACTACTAATGCATTTGCATAATCACAATGGCATGTAAGTATTAGACCATATTATTAGTGTGAGCCCACGGGCCCAACTTAGGTTTCTAGGGTTTCATATATTCTCTATATAATGTGATCCTATTGAATCAATAAAGCATTCAGTCTTTCATTATCTTACATGGTATCAGAGCCAACCTAGGCTCTATGTTGTTTCCGCCGCGTCACACACAAATAACCAAACCCTAGCCGTCACCACTTGAGAAAAACCCTAGACAGGGCGGTGTGCCGCCACTGCCGCCGCCGCCCTGTCCAGCTGCGGTTTTTGTTCTTTCCCGGTTTATATTTTCTTATTTTCCGTTTAAATAAAGTCTCGGCTTCGATTCAAGATTTCAGCCATCTCACACGTGAGAATTTATTATTCCAATCGCTACCACACATATGATGCTACGGCCTCATCTTGTTGATTCCGCTTCTCCGTCAAGCTGCTCCTTGCCGTCGCGATGCCGCCGCTTAATGGACTACTGTCCCTCGCCGCGCCGCCTGCAGGACTACGGTCCGCCGCGCCGCCGCTACTTGCCGCCGCCGCCCTGCCGCATTGGATGCCTCTTTTAGGATTACAGGATCATTCTAAACTGTGGAGTCTCTTGAAGATTATGGATCGCAAGATTACGGAATTTTGGCAGAAGTTTTGACCGAATCTCAAGACCACTCTTTTTTATCAGTCATAGCTTTCGGTTTCCTTCCGCTTTAACTGCGGGGGAGTATTAGACCATATTATTAGTGTGAGCCCACGGGCCCAACATAGGTTTCTAGGGTTTCATATATTCTCTATATAATGTGATCCTATTGAATCAATAAAGCATTCTCTTTCATTATCTTACAGAAAGTTGGTTTTAGAAGTCGCTTCTTGCTGTGCGGGGGGAGCGATACAATGGGGAAAATGCCCCAGGGAGGGTGATGCGCAGCAATTCCCATGAGGTGGCACATAAATTGACCAAATGATTAGAATCAATCAACCACTTAATTTGTAGATTAAGAAAGAACAACCATTGGATTTTGTCAATTGAGTTTATGTATATACTTGCGGGTTTTGGAGCTAGGTTTGACTCTCTTGGGAAAGTCAAGGAAAGGAATTAGGGTTTTGCATGTGTCATGCTTGTGCATGATCGCCACTTGGACTCGGTTACTTAATGGGAGCGGCATCGTCTAATAAATTGGGCAAAAATTTTACACAAGGAATCCCACCTACTTGTTATTGTTCTATTCATCTGATATAGTCGGTCGAATTGAAGAACATAAAACCCTAGCCTAACGATGAACCATCCAGGTGTGTCCCCTGTTCTTTTTCTTCTCTTTAGTTGTTCATCACTTTATCACAATGAGATTACTTGTTTGCAACAATGGAAATGTGCGTAGAAAGCAAACTCGCGAGATCTAATTTACGTTATTCCATTGGATGTCGAACTGAGGATGCTAGACCTAATTAATACCCATTCAGTTCATAAATTGCATCTCTCATCATGTTTTTACTTGCAAGAGAATTCTGAATTTTTAGAGTAAATTGCACAAAACGTCCTTTAAGTTTTACCAATCTTGGTGGTTTCAACCTTAATCTTTAAAAGTTGCCAAAACCAGCCTTTAAGATTAATTTTGTTGCAGGTTTCATCCTTTATCACTAACCCAGTTACTAATCCATGTTAAATGGCCTCACATGCATAGCATGTGAGGGTAAAACCGTCTTTTCATCTCCTCTCTATCTTCTCTCTCTAAATATAAATCTAGTTCAAAACCTGCTTCTACTCCACCATAAACCTGCTTGCCACCGAACTTCCACCGGAAGACTACTTCGACTACATCATCTTCGGCGGCGGCACCGGCCGGATGTCCGTTAGCAGCCACACTATCATTCAACCACCGCGTATTACTTCTCGAAAGAGGCGGTGTACCGTACACAAACCCTAACGTCATGAAACAAGAAGTTTTTATTCAAACACTCCGTCAAATCGACAATTATTACTCACCTGCACAAGCTTTCAGTTCCGATGAAGGTGTTCCGAACGCCAGAGGCCGGATATTAGGCGGAAGTAGCGCGATTAACGCCGGATTTTACAGCCGAGCGGATGACGAGTTTTATAACCGCTCCGGGATTAATTACACACCTGCACAAGCTTTCGTCTTGGGGGATTCCGGTGGTGAATGATTTGGAGTTTGTAGGGGAGTTTTTGTATGATAATCCGCGAAATGGTATATCGTATTTGTCGCCGAGTTTACTGGAGCATTCTCTCATATAGGTGGTGGGCATTACTGAGTCCGGTGCTTATCTTGAAGCGTCGTCTACTGTTCGCCCTTATCATCCGCCTGTTCACTCGGGTTTCAGACGGCCTCACTCGGCTCAGTGGTATTTTAGTGTGGCTCACATCATGGAGAAGATAATCGGGCCGTTATCAGCTGGATCACTTCGGTTGGCATCTACAGAAATCACAACGAATCCGGCTGTAAGTTTCAACTACTTTAGTAATCCAGTGGATTTGGAGAGGTGTGTGAATGGAACGCGTAAAATCGCGGATTTGCTTAGGACCCAGGCCATGTCTGGTTTTAGATTTTGGAACTGGCCTCGTGGGGAGTTTAGGTTTGTGGGTGCGCGATTACCAGCGAACCTATCGAGTGATGAGGAGATGGGTGAGTTTTGCAGGCGTACAGTGAACACGATATGGCGTTACCATGGTGGATGCTTAGTGGAGAAAGTGGTGGATTCTGAATTGAGGGTGATTGTTTGTTCTTCCGGTGAATCGGTACACTTTCCGGTGAGCTTTTCGGCGAGCAAGTTCAACCGGAGAAGCAATTGAACTGAGATCGAGCTTTCGATGCGAAAGCTAGCTCTCTCTTCATCTCAATTTCAATAGCGATTGATCGGAACTGAAATCGGAGTTAAAAATTGGGGAAAAGACGGTTTTACCCTCACATGCTATGCATGTGAGGCCATTTAACATGGATTAGTAACTGGGTTAGTGATAATGGATGAAACCTGCAACAAAATTAATCTTAATGGCTGGTTTTGGCAACTTTTAAAGATTAAGGCTGTAAACCAGCAAGATTGGTGAAACTTAAAGGACGTTTTGTGCAATTTACTCGAATTTTTAATATATCAAGTATCGTAGTATTAACTTTCAATTATATTTAATTTAAATACTAGTATAACTAGATCTGTTTGTTGTTCTTTGGTGTATGTAAGCAAAATCAGTGCCACCTTTCTGTGTTTGATGAAAAAGGGCAACTCTGATACAGTAATTTAGTTTAGTTGAGGTTACTTTTGCTTCAGAACATTTTTATTGGATTTTTGTGTTTGAAATTCCATATATATATTTGCCAAACACCATTAGATTTGGCTTGCACTTAATTTCAGGCCATATGTTACTTTTTTGAAATATATGGTACAATTTTCCCTTTTGGTAAGTTTTATTGAGTTGTAGTTTTTGGAAGAAGGCATATCTGTGATATGCAGTCTTGGTATAGTAAGCAAAAATGCCCTTCTTCATGTTTTTGCAAACAGTTGGACAGAATGACAAGACAGGAGAATCTTCTGAATTGGAGTCAGATGTACCTAACAACATTCAGAGCCAGATGGTAGGCTATCTTATTGCACATTGAATGTTAAATATTTCTATATGTGATTTAAATCACCTATGTTGATGTGTTTTGCTTCAGATCAATGGTCAAAATTGTATATGGTCAGGGGAATCTTCAGTTTGCAGTAAGAAGCTGAAGCATTATCCAGCTTTTATCAGGGATGGAACCACAGTAGCTGTAAGCATTCTTGTGTTTGTCTCATGATCAAATAAATGAAAGCTTTTTGATGACAGTCGGTGTGTTTAGGTTCATTCGTTTGCATTGATCAAGGGTGAAGAAGAAAATCAGCACATTGGTTATGTGGAAGACCTGTACGAGGATTACAGTGGACACAAAATGGTTAAAGTGCGCTGGTTTAACGGCAGTGAAGAAGTAGGTGGAATCCCTTCCCATGAGGTTATGATCACACCTCATGTTGAAGTTGTGAGTGCAGAGTGTATTGGCGGGCTTGCAACCGTTTTGACTCCAAAGCATTATCAGCAGTGTTTGGTTGTTGTTTCACAAGATTTCTCAGATGGGGTTTACATGTGTTCTAGGCAGATAAAAAACAACAAGGTCACATCATTTCCTTTGTATAAACTGCGAGGTTATTCAAATCAAACAATCTTCTCTATTCTAAATCCACCAGTCATCCCACTAATACCATCTAAGGAGGAGGTACCAAGTTTCTTTGAGCTAAAACTGAAAGGTGTAGATGATGGCCCTTGTTTTGGTGTTGGTGAGGAGATTGAAGTGCTTAGTTGTGACAGTGGGTTGCGAGGCTGCTGGCATAGATGTAAAATCTTGAAGGCCAAAAAGAAGCATTTGAAAGTTGTGTACGTGGATGTAGAGCATGTAGACGGTCCTGGAAATATAGAGGTCTTTATTGTTGTTATTATCATCTGAGTAAACATGCAAGCGTAGTGGTAGTAGTAACACTTGGTTTTTCAGGAATGGATTGCTGCTTGCAGAGTTGCAGATCCTGATAAGTTGGGCATGAGATACTTAGGTCGCCATATCATCCGCCCATGGGCTCCTAGTTGTTCAAATGCATGTTTTAGCATTGGTGATGCAGTAGACGCCTGGTGGTGCAATGGCTGGTGGGAAGGTATTATAGTAGCCACCCCCATCCCAGCTAATGATACTTTTTGTGTTTACTTTCCTGGTATACTTCTGCTACTATGATTCTTTAACCAACGGCATCTTGAAAGAAAATTGATTTGGTTCGATTTTTGTAGGTGAAAACAGATTAAAAATTTGTGAAAAGCAGAACCTCAGAAGCTCCAAAGATTGGGTTGGTAACAAGTGGCTAGAAATACAGCCAAAGCCTAATATACTAGATGTCCTGAACCTCCAAACCTTAGGATCTGCAACCACAGTGGACACTGAAGCTCTTGCTTCTTCAGAAAAGGAGGAAGCTTCAGCAAAATGAAGACTTTTTTTTACTAGTAAGCAACTAAGCGTAGCGCATAGGAAGCTCCATGTCTATTTTGTCACATATCTAGCTTGCAAGTAAGATTCTATAGATATTTGATAATGGTATGTTTTGGACCTTGCTTCTGAGCATTGATGCATGACGGGACTGGTGTTGCATGATGCTAACCACAACAAACCGAAAATCAATTTCGACATGAATCTGAACACATGTCGTGTATTCATGAGTCGATACAAACACGACCTGTATAAAAAATATATCTAAAAATACAAATGTCCATAAGAAAACAAAAACCCATAAAACATCAAAAAGTTTAATTCATTTTGAGCCGCCTACAGAGAAATGTCCATTAATAATACAAGTTCATATTTTTTTCGTATTAACAAACTTTTCTATGATTCAACATAGTGCTCCTTCAGAAATACTTCAAGAGCCTCATGAAGATAAGATGGTCAATCATTATGGGAATAGATCAAGAATTTGGCAAAATGTGATTTATAAGACCCATAAATGCATCTGAGCATTTGTCAAGCCGAATGACATGGTCACATGACCACAAATGTTTAATCCCCAAGAGTTTGTATACATATATGTGCTACTATCTTTGTTCTTAATGATCAAGATAGGAGAACCCCTAGTTTCTCTCGATAAAGTATTTGTGAATCCATACAACTTTAGTTATTCCATTTTTTTGTCTTGAATCACTCTTTGAATTCTTCGATTTTTTTATTGACTTCATCCGTTTATTCAACTCACAGTCACAAATGAGACTGATCTGGTTGTAACAAACCATGCCACGTCAGCTCACCTAAAAGTATAAATACCCTACTTAGAACTCCAAAACGGGTGATGCGTACTTTCTCTCTCTGTCTCCACTATCTCTCTCACTGACCTACTTTCTGTACTTGCAGTACTTATTCTCACGCCTGAGCTTGGTCACAGAGAGCCCCCCTCCCTGTGACGAGGCTAACAGCGTCTTTGTTTGCTGTCATCTTTGCAGGTTATAGCGAAATTCTGAGACTCATCCTTGTTTAGCTCCAACCACTGATTTTTGAGTCTTCAGTGGCGCCATCCTCTTGAATTCGCTAATACATTCCCTTCGGTGTTCACACATTCATTATGACTTCTTCTTTCCCATCCTATGACGATATCGCCGCTGGAAATACTACCTCTGCTACAGTAACTTCCACAGCTCTTGTGGATTCTATAGTTGCTCAGGTTGCTCCCCCCACTGTAAGTTAAGTGGTCTCCGCTAAAGTCACTGCTCCCGTTTCCTCAACCATGTCTGAGTTTGACGACGCTTTCCTACAGTGTAATGTGGATCTCCTTCGACAGCTCAAGCAATAGCAGCATGATGAAATGTTACAACAGTTACGAGTGAATTTATTTGGAGGTTCTTATACGGGACCCAGTTCTATTCCAATGGGGAATTTCTCCTCCGGACCACTGGGGTAAGTTCTACTATCACCACCTCCACGCTGTTACAAATTTTACAAGGTTTTACTCCTTCATACGTAACCGTTAATAACGGCCTGAACGACTTGTTTAGCCAGGGTTCTTTAGGGCTTAACCCCCAAGATGAAGAACTAATCATGCCATATCGGCCAATCTCCATGTCCTCTCAGTCTAAATTCACTTTAAGAACAAGTTGAAGATGCCCCCTAGTTGAAATATTACGATGGTACGACTGATCCGGACGATCACATGTTCTCCTTCGCGAGAGCTGCCAAAGTCGAACAATGGCCCATGCCAGCTTGGTGCCACTGGTCTGGCCAGAGTATGGTTCGATGGTTTACCAGAGGGTTCGTGTAGCCACTTTGAGGATTTCTGCCGTTTATTCCTCCAGAATTTTTGTCAACAACGACGTTGTTCTAAAGATACCACGGAGGTGCATCATATTAAGCGGCGGGACGGTGAATCAGTAGAAGATTTCCTTGACCGTTCAATAAGGAAAGCATTCAGATCAGCAGAGCAGTTGACCAGTTACGGGGATCTGGATTCTGTCATGGAATTCGTAAAAATCAGTTGGTAGAAAAACTTCATGAAGATCTACCCAAGACCATGGAAGTACTCATGGAACGAGCTAGTGCTTTTGTTCGGGGTAAAAGTGCTTGCGGACAACCGAACAACGCAACCGTAAAAAATGCAAAAGCTCGAACCTCTTTATGGAAAAGAAACGCATCACCACTAAAAGACCGAAGCAATAATTGGAGTAGGAATCGAAACCCATATCACAGACCGGATCGTAGTAATCTTCGAACCGGGCATATACGTTATAATACTTTTGTCACACCCCCCAATTACCATCCACGGAGTTTTACCGCGAGGCGTGTGATGTATCAGGATCTAGCCACTAATTATGTCGAACTAATAGTAGATAATATTAAACAAAGCCATCATGTCCAACATGAATAGTGTAGTTCAAATTAAACTTTTCTTAAACGAGTATGTGTTCAGCGGAAGCATAGATAATTGTTCTATCAAACAAAACCATATTGTTTCAAACGTAAACAAAGCATTAAATGTTTTCATTAAGCGATGCGCCCCATGGCAACACCCGCTCCTCAGACTACAAGTTCCAATTCAACCATGTATCTAACGACCTGCAAGCATGCAGAAAAAGTGTATTAGCAATAAAGCCGGCGAGTTCATAGTTTTGTTTTATGTAAATCATGTAAGTGCTTAGTTTAAAGACATGCCAATAATAAACTCGATACCGAAGTGACTACTATGTTTGTTGTGCCCTCATCAATGCCTATTAACATTGGCCATGTGTTTAAGGTCCTTAGTTCACGCCCGTCCTCCTAGGTACAGTGTGAGGTTTGTCAAGCCTAATAGCGCTATCAACTACTACCCCGTTGCTTCCAAGGCAACTAGTTCGGTAGTAAGTAGGGACTTTCATGATAGAGTTGAGTTTATTAACTAACATCGAAATTAAACTACAACAGTTACAAAAAGTATTCCTCCAAGGAACAGTAGTTTGTCCCCCCGGGACGCATGCTTATGAAAGTCTAGTTAACTCACCTTAGTTTGCTCGATAAATGTTAACGTGCTTCTATGCGTTAATAAAGTGCTTGGTCCGTTACACGTGACCTAATGTACAATAACGTATGAGTATGTAATTAAGTAGGGTTTGCAATACCCTAAGTGTCCAAACAATCAAGTGTTTGTTTGAGCAGGTTACAAGTTAATATACAGTGACATACAATAAATTCTCTAGTTGGTGACATGTTGTGAGATTTTGAGAAGCTCGGACGTACATACATATTCTAGGCATTCAAACTCGGATCCATTATATCATGTTAATAAACCCGGGAAACATATATTACACATACACATTAATTTGGACATGCATAGGCACACATACACAAGTTCAGTTTCACATATAAACTCGGAATTTCCATATAAACAGGACAATCACTGAGTAAACCCGGATCTTTACATCAACTTATAAACCCGGTACACATGTGTATATAAATCCGGATCATTATACCAACTTATAAACCCAGTAACATGTGTATATAAACCCGGTACACATGTGTATATAAACCTGGTACACATGTGTATATAAGCTCGGATTCTCATATGAATTCATAAACTCGGTACACATGTGTATATAAACTCGGATCCCTTAACACAGAAACAAACTCGGACTTCCATCTAGCATGTAAACTCGGAAGTCATCTAGCATGTAAACTCGGAATAATCATGAGTGTTACATATAAGCTCGGAAATGTTAACCATCACATATAAACTCGAAGCAGTATATACTTATATATATTCGGACATCATAAGGTCGGACTCTCTAGTTTACTTAGATAAACTCGGACACTACTCAAACTCAGAATTTATGTAGTGCTCATAAATCCAAACCCAACTTGCAATGTACTTAAACTCGGATAAGCATACTCATATCCGGACCTCAAGGAAAACTCGGACAAGTATACACATTATATATATAAATTCGGAAGACATAGGTATCATCCATAAACTCGGACCAATGGGTGTATGTATACCCAGACACCCCTAAACTCTGACTCACATACCTCATAAACCAATTCCACAGATTTCCAATGTAACATTTCGATCAAACCCTAATCTCGGAATCAACAGTTTCATAAATCACAACAACAAGTTAGCAGTTTCATCATATCAAGAGCATTCTAGTGTTGACACACTATATATTTTCATTCATAAACACACAATCATTCAAGCATGATTATCTAATCACAGATCAGTTGTTTGGATATCTAGGGTTTGAATTAAATCAAAAGAACAAGAATCACAACATATAGCATAAATACTTACCTTAGATTGATATGGAGATTGTTCTAGGAGAATCGAAAGATAGATAGTAGATGATTATGTGAGACTTGAGTAGCCAGAAGATCAGAGGAAATGATGTAAAAGAACTGCTGTACCGGATAAGATACCTATATGTTAAAAAACTGATGTATCATATATACACATATTTTAAAATATAGTGTAAAGAATAAATACAAATGAGTCTTAACATACAAGTGAGTCTTAATATGTAAGGTGAAAAAAGTTTTTTTCAAAATATAAGCATAAAAATTGGGTATTTACTCTAGTAAAGTAATTATAATTAGGTCTTGTTTGTTTTTTTTCTGAAAAGTTCTGCGCAGGCTATTTTGTCTGCACCACGTAGACCACCCATAGACATTGTTATGCGCAGACTATTTGTTTTCCGGACAAGTTTCATTAAAAAAATCTGCACAAGCTATTCTTGGTGCAGACTTGGTCCAACCACTTCTAAGATCTTCTAAGGTCTACACAGGGTTAAACACCACCATCGTCCACCACCACTGTCCATCACCACCACCCACCACCGTCCATCACCACTAGGAGCACCGTCCGTACACCACCACCAGTTTGTTTTAGAAGACTAAACGTTAAAAAAAAACAACAGTCTTCTTCTTGCAGATTGTAGAGGTTTGGTCCACCTCTTCTTCTATAGATGTCTGCAGATGTGGTCCACATACTGCAGACATTTTATCTCTTAAGAAAAACAACACCTTACTCAACTAATGTAAATACACGAAATTCTTTTTTTAGATTTTGGGACTAATATATGTACTTAATAAGTTTAGAAAAGATTTCAAAAACTTTTTCCCTCATTCACTTCGCATGTTTAGTATGTCCAGCTAATTTGTACAATAATCTTACTCTAATAATATATTAGATATTGTATCGGGTAAACGGGTTCACTTTATCAGGGTAATCGGGTCGGGTAAACAGGTATATCATCAAATCACAAACCTGTCCCAAACACGCGAAGAAAAATAAATATTAGTCCCAAGCCCGATTAACCGACCCCAAACCTATCCCAAATGTGTCAGATTTCGGGTATACCCATCAGGTTCGGGTTCGATGGTCATCCCTAGTTTTACTTTGATATTCCTTGAACAAACCATCATACTTCATAGTTGTAGCAATCGTGTTAAATTAACGGATTACCTAGTTTTTGAAAATTCTATTTAAAAACAAATTTATCTTGCGCATTACGGCGGTATCAGTCAGAGTACAGTACTGGCACTCGGTACAATTGTAAAAGAAGGGGAAAAAGTAATTTTATTGAAGTTTAGGGATTGTAAGATAACTTTAGTATTTCACCTTGAGCGTTTCAGCGGTAATCCCACAGTACTGGCACTCGGTGTAGTCGTGAAAGAAGGAAAACAATGTTGGGTCAAATTGGAGAATGATGTTATTAATTATGATGACTTTAGTTTAGCGATGTTATTCTGTGTGAGGTAGCATGTTTAGTTGTTATAGTTGTATGTTTTAGCGTGTTTAGGAGGTTTTTCCAAGCAAGGGGCGGTTTGCTTGGAGCGGGAGCTATATATAGGACATTAGACCTCACTTGTAGGGTTTGCATTTATGAGCCACCACCCCGGGGTAACTCACCCAGTGTCAATGATTATTTTGCTTATTTTTATTCACATACCATGAAAACTTCTTTGTTCTAATCTATCTTTTGATTAACTTTCTTTGTTCAATCCTTTGTTATCTATCTTTTTAGTGTTTATGTGTTTGTTCGTGGCTCGACTTCACCCATCTCATAATTATTTACTGAACCAACACTGAAACTAGATATACGCGGACCTTTCATTTGGTATCAGAGCCTCGGTGGTTTGTTTGGTTTCAGTTTGGTCGGATCTTCAGAAAACCCACCGGAGACGTAAAATGAAAGTAGATCTGTGTTTTGGAGTTGTTTTAGATCCGGAAACTTTACATGCTCATCTAGTGACTTTGTTCAACCGGTGACTGTGTTCATCATGGTTTCTTTTTCATTAGTTTTTCAAGAACACATAGTGAGTGAGTGTTTTCATAGAGAGAGAAGAAGAATGGTGTAGATAGAGAACGCAGAAAGCTTTGGTGTTTGTTGTTTTAGGCTGGTGTTGATTGTAGTAAAAGATGATGATGCTTCAACTATGAGAGGCTACATGAGTATGACGATGAAGTTCCTTCGGTTTCATCATTTGTATGGAAACTGTGATTTTAATAGTTTAAAATGGTTCAGAACTGTTATGTCTTTCTTATCTATGATGGTTGTGTAAGGCGGTTATGGAGGATGATGACATGGTTGGATGTGTTATCGCTTCAGGGTGGTTTTGCGATCACCAAACGGTATAGTGGTCGATAGGAAGATGGTAGGATTCCTTTTTTTATAGATGTTAAAGGATTGGAACAAAGAAAACTTGATTGAATGTGATAAAGTAAATACAAGGTACTCATCCACCCCGGATGAGCTCCCAGGGTGGTGACTCACAAACGCACACCCTACAAGTGAGGTCTAATGTCCTATATATAGCCCCTGAGCCTTGTCATCCAAGCAAGCCACCTATCGCTTGGAAAAACCTCCTAATTAAACACACTAAAACATACAACTATAACAACTAAACACGCTACCTCATACAAATAATAACACCACTAAAGTAAAGTAATCGTAATTAATAACATCATTCTGCAAATTGACCCAACACAAATATTAACTTTATTGAAGTTTAGGAGCTGCATTAGAATTTTATTAAACCACATGGGTGTAAACAAAAATGTAAAGCAAAAGACAAAAAAGAAAAAAAGTCAAGACTGCCATGTGGCAGCATGTAGTTGCCTAGGCTTATGAAGAGTTGTAACACTCCAAAAATATTAATTCTATTATCATGTTATTGTGATGTTTAAAATGAAACTTTATAATTAGGAACATTTAACCTAGTTAATAAAGTATAGATAATAGTAAAAATAAATGGGTTATGTCCTAGTTAACTAACTAACCAAACCTTAGAGGCTGAAATCGAATGTGTTTGAAAAGTCACAAGTGTAAAAAGAGAATAAAAAATACACACGCATAGTGTGTGTATGTGTGTGTCGTGTTTAGAGATAGAGAAGGAGAAAACCTCCCATAACTTCAAGCAAAGAAATTGCAAGACTGAAGGTGCAATTGAGATGGAAATCCTTGCATGTTTGAAGGATTTGAACCATGTAGCCCCAATAAATACAAGGTATGTTGCAATTTATCATTATGAAAGATGTTCTATGAAGAGAAACTTGAATATAGTAACGGTATGATGGAATGATGATGAAATTATGTTTATAATCATCATACTTGTTAGTATAGATGAAATACTTAAACAATTTAGAGATTTAAGTATATGCTTAACATGATGGAGTGTGAGTATGATTTTTGGATATATTTTAAGTGTTTTTCACTCGTTTATTCAAGCTTTAAATTTATAAAAACACGATATGTAGCAATCATTCTCAACAACATGCTAGGGCAAGTTCGTTGGCGTAGTATAGTGATGGTAAGATACCGAGGTAGTTCAAGGACACAAGAGCCTTTAATACCAGAATATCGTCGACGTCTAATCTAATCAAAACTTGAGAAAAGGTTTTTAATAAGTAAACATAAAGAAATAAACCAAGTAATAAAAGACACAAATAGACAAGATAGAATCACTTGGTTCCGATTTATTATTTATGTATTCTTTGATGATTTCCATGTTTTAGGTTTTTTAAGAGATTATCTTAGTTAAAATGGCATGTCCCTCTTTTGGAGGCAACGCTACCCTTAGCCATATTGGTCTGAGTCAGCAGGGAGACGGTCTCGCAAGGTTAGAATATTGAAAGATAATTAAGTAAGTTATTAATGTAAAATGTGTCATGTCTCTCTTTTGGAGGCAACACTACCCTCAGCCATATTGGTCTGAGTCAGTAGGGATACAGTCCCGCAAGGCTATGTTAAAGTTTTAATAGTAGTTTATTTATAAGGGATTCAAGTCGTTCTTATTTCCCCCGATTTGATGCTATCTGCCTTAAAGGAAGTCCTAATAAGCTTGAACCAAGTCATTGCAGGATCTATACACTAAACGAGGCAAGAACTTTACCCATACCACCCATCTAACCCCCTTTCTAGGCAGTTAACGCGCTTTATATAGACCGTAAAAACACGAATGAGTGAATCAACAAAACATGAAGAGATGATAGAATAAAGTTCACTTTCAATATAAAAAAACTAGTTACTAAAGTCATTAATACATACCTAATTAAAAAGTTACCAAAGCTAGGAAATCAAAAGTAATACATAAATAACTCGTCTTCACCAAGTGATATAAGAGATTAGCCAAGCATGGCCTTTGTTTGACAAAAAATATTACAATCAATCTTGGATCCCGAGACTACTACACACACTCTTAGATTGATGATGGATCAATGTGATGGATAATGGTGGTGGAGTGGTGGCAGGTCTAAGAGAAGCGGTGCCAAGGGATGAGTTGGAATGAAACCAAGCACCCCTATTTATAGCTGGAAACAGACTCTTCACACGGCCCCGTGTCTTGCTTCTTCTATTTCTTCATTTAATTCGTATGTAAGATCAGTCTGTTACACGGCCCAGGGTGTCAATGACATGGCCCCGTGTCCATTGTACTTGTTGTACTATCCCAGATATGCAAATCTAGAAGTTGACCACGGCCCGTGCCTAAGGGGACACGGCCCCGTGTCTTTTGTCTGCTTCTATTTGTCTTCTTTTAATGTGGAATCTTGAAGGGGCACGGCCCCATGCCGACTAGGCACGGCCCCGTGCTAGACTAAAGATTCGTTGTTTTTAGTCTTGGGGTGAAGCTCGGAGGGCTGGTATAGTGTGTTGTCTTCCCATCTTCTGTACTTATGCTGGATTTTGTCGTTAATTTGTTCCTTTTGTATATTTAAGCTTTTTTAATCCTAAAAGTTAAAAGTATACAAAGAAACGCACTTTTTCCAACCTTAATACTAAAAAAGAGTTGATTTTATACCGTATTTTATACAATTTATATGTTGCATTTGATGCATATCAATGCTCATACATGTCATAAAGTGGGTTTGTGATATGATGAAATTAATGTTGTTTTGATGTTTATGATCACCATAATTGCTTGTAGGTGTGAAATACTTGAACAATTTGAGAAGTTTAAATAGGTGTTCATACATGCTATAAAATGGGTTTTTGACATGATAGATGAATCTATGAGTGATTGGTAAAAAGGAAGATATAAAGTATGATAGTTGAAAGTTCATATTAGCCTGATCTTAATAGGTATATATACTTGTTGAATTGAAAGAAATATGGTGATTTTGGTTAAGAAATTAGATAAAAGGATGGCCTAAAATTGATGCCAACCAGGTGTTTGATAAAATGCCTAAGGGAGTTTTATCAAATTGTTGATGTGTCTATGTATGTCAATGGGCAGTTTGACTTTCAAAAGTCAAACTTACCAAAATAAAATGAAAGGATAAATGAGGCATAAAAGTCTATAAGGTGTGATAGTCATGATATTGGATGGCTAATCTAATCATCTTGTGGATCTTACATAATAGTTTGACTCTTAACAAGCTATGTGGAAGCTTGGAAAGGAATGGGTCAAGCTGGTCAAAGACGCGAGAAGGTAAGTAAAGCCTACACTTCCTAAGTAGAACCACTACTTATGTAATGGGAAGTAATTTGTTAAGAATAGGTTGACAAAGAATCATAAAACGGATGATATAATGTTGAACCGCATGTTGGTGGTTAAACATAGAGTTTTGAATAGAATACCCTATGGCGTAAGCCATAACGGGTTAAAATGGATGAAATTATGTTGAAACGTATATTGTTGGTTAAACATAGAGTTTTAAAAAGAATTCCCTATGGTGTAAGCCATAATGGGTTAAAACATATGAAATTATGTTAAACCGCATGTTGGTGGTTAAACATAGAGTTTTAAAAAGAATACGCTATGGTGTAAGCCATAACGGGCCAAAACGGATGAAATTATGTTGAACCACATGGTGGTTAAACATGGAATTTTAAAAAAGAATACTCTATGGCGTAAGCCATAACAAGTCAAATAAGTAAAACAACGATTATATCGTGTATATTTTTGACCCTATGGTGTAAGCCATGACGGGTCAAATGGATAAGATGATAAGTATGCACCTTTTGGAAATAAAGAATACTTAATTACTTAGAAATGCTTACAGGATAAGCCAAGAATAAGTCAAATCGACAACCGGGTCAAACAGGTTAAATGGTGATGTTGTCACCATTTGAATATGATATTTAATGCTTTGTCTTGTTAGTTCTTATACTTACTGGTAAGCATAATATACGAGCACGTATTGCCATGATTTAGTAATAAAGATTCGTAAGGTATTGACAACGGGTCAATGTTTTGACTCGTGCAACTATGTGTAATGGATTATACTTTCAGTAAGGGATTAAGGCCCGACTAAAGATGGTTGGGTCAAATTTGGATAATAGACCAACTCAAGTGAGGCATAACTAGTATTCGGGTAAAATGGCCCCTAGAGCTAAGGATACACCTATGATGCGAAAATATGATTAAATGAATTTTAAAATACTAAACCATGGGAAATCTTTATGTCCTTAGGGACATAATTAATCTTGATGGGATAACAAACTAAACTTAATCGTTAGTTTTCATCTAAACTCTTAAAAGTTCATCGGTTTGGAAAAAAAAGGCTTTAATTTGACTAAATGCCCTCGGATAATGGGTTTGAGTAAACTACCTCCAATGGTAGATTAGATAAGGAGTCCTATGGTTGAATGATCCTTTCGGTAATTAGAAATGGGATGCTTGAACTAAACAAACTTATAGTCTTATAACGAATCGTTTGGGTAAAACGTCGTACTGGAAGGTATTCTAGGATCGTTAAGGTTTTGACTAAAGTAACCAACCATAATTGAGGTTGTGGTTGGAATAAATAATGAAAAACTTGGTAAGAAAGTAGGAGGCATAAACTAGAATGCATAATGCCTTCGAACGGGTCGATAGGGTAATAAACTTCAAACCGAATAGTGGGAGAAAAACTCAAGGAATATGGGCTCGAGTAGTGGGTTGTGTGACGCTTCACATATTCATACTTCCCTTTTTAGAAAGCGTATTCTTATTGCTATTTCTAGAAACTTGTAGTCGTATTATACCAATATTCATTTCCAACTTTGAAACTCGAGACCTTGATCATAATGAAAATTCCTACTTTATACATACTCGTTATACATACAATCGATCATTCAGATACCTATTTTCATGCAAGCCAACACTTATTATACGTGCAATACTCTTACGTTATAACTTTATACTTGAAATACTAGAAAAACCGGCTAAAATACGCAAACACAGCCCCGAACCAACCCATTCGTGCGAGCTGAACCCACTTCGTACGAAGTGTACCCACGTCCCACTTCGCACGAAGTGGAGCTGACAACATGTTCTTAAAAATACCAGCTCATTTCACAACTTCAATCTTTCCAAATCTTCTCACTTCCACCCCCAAACACACGAAATCTTGGCAGATTGATCTCAGATTGTTCTAAGTGACTTTAACTCCCTATTACCTTGTGTTTTTATAATTCTTCTCCTCTTTTTCTTTTACACCAAGTGTAGGAGGCTGATCGAGTTTATCATCCTCAATAGGATTGAACTTGTGTTCCAGCAAGTGTGAGAACGTTGGGAGCCTTGGCTACCCGAATTAAGTTTCACACCTCACTTGAACATATTTTTATTTATTTATTAGCCGAGTAATGGTTAACTGTTATGAGCTAGAACTAAACTGCCTCGTCCCTAAACATCGTCCAATAGAACTCATTGTCAAAATGGGAACTAAAACTAGCTAACATTACCAGAAGAAGTCCCTTCGCATGAAGTGATGTATCACATTGCAAGAATTGGTCACTCCGTATGAAGGTTCATTTGTTTCCCGTTTACCTTTCGTACCTTCTGTCTTCGAATCTGCAATCTCCGCCAAATCAGAATACCCACACAAACTTTGTCCCCCCCCATATTGACTAATCACCTTGTCCTACTCCCTAACCTAACGACTCGCGGATTGCGAGGAAAGCTTTGCAAAACCATGAGTATACATGATCCCTTTTCATTTTAACACTTTTGGGTGGAGTATATACACTATACAAAAACTCACACAAACACTTATACACAAACACTTTATACATGCAATCGAATCAAACTTGCATGCTTACACGCTATACTTAGGAATACATACATGCTAGAAACTTTACGTGCATAGTGCTTTGTCATTAACTTCATACAAGCCTCCCTTAACATGTATAGCGCTATAGGAGTAACGCACCACCCGTATTCTTGAGGAAATGTTAAGTTATACACATACGGTCTTATCGTTGCTACGATAAGATTACGCTAGCGGGAATCTTTGGGTTGACAAGTATGTTTTGCATGCTAGATATGTATATTATGCCTTAGTATACGTTATTGCCATGTGGATTTCGTTAAACTCTTTTATACTTATGCTAGTACACTTAAACTTGTATGCTCGTCAATACTTTATGTGTTGACATGTTACTTTACTATATATTGCATGATTATGTTCGTGAGGCATTGAAAAGAATCTAGTAGGAAGGACTAGAAACGCACCAAACTTTAATTCTTGTTTATAGATTAGTCATAGGATACTAGTTGAACTTATTTTGTTTCAAATTTGTTGTAATTATATTTCAAACAATGTACTTGATGTTAGCAATGAAATGAAATTCGTTTATTAAATACTTGTCACATTTAGTGTTATGAAGTCTCAAGCAATCTATTTACGTCCGCCCCGATGATTCCGCCATTCGGTTGGGGTGTGACAGGTTATAGTTTAATTGGATAGTAGAGGAATAATCCTCTAAAGAATAAAGTGGAGTATGGACCGAATTGGATGTGAATTGTATTGTAGAGGAATAAGCCTCCAAATAACTGAAATTGGGTACAGAGCAAATTGGATGTGGATTGCCCCTCCGCGACGTGCGGGGGCACTCTGTTTCAGCAAAACTGTTTCTTTATTATTTTTAAATGCATTTGACTGTTTAACTTAAACACTAATTGTTTATGGTGTTTATGATAGGCATTTGCAAAAGCAGGAAATGGACGGACGACCAAACACGCGAACAACCGAACACTCCTAAACCACCACCTCATTAGAAACTTTTATGGAAGATTGAAGCATGACCATGTCCGACAAAGCTTTAGAGTTTAAAATCCTAATGTATTTATAGTGTAAATTATGTGTAATAACACATTATGTTTGTTCATTTGGGTTATTAATTAGCCAAGACTCATAAATTATTTTTTTTATAAAAAATCATGGGACCGAATTATTTGAATTTTTAAGATATTCGGTATTAACAGGAATGTGTGTTACAATAGTGGTGTTTTGTGAGAGGGAATGAGTTTGATTTTAATATGTGTGTATATATATATAATGTGGCATTTAAATTTTATTATTTTAATAAGTTATAAAAACCAGAGGTACGGAAATAATCTTAAATTCATAAGGCACAAGATAACGAGATAGAATCTAGCCTAAAACCGACTCAACAAACCCCTCACATATCCCAATATTACTAATCAGTCAACCTCTCCCATCTCATAGGTATTCTATCGAGAAACGAATGTTGACCGGCAACGAAATGAGCTATGATTGATGAGTAGCAACAATAGAGGGTGGGAGTTGTTGTGGACTATGACGATTAGTGGCAGTAATCTATTAGCTAATTGAGGTCACAGACACTAACAACCCACGACAGTGACGAGAGGCAATCAAACGGTCTTGTATACACAAGTTGCAAATCACAAGAGGTAAAACATTATATCCAAATCATCAAATTTACGTTTTATGGTACTAGTCGAATCAGTCCATTGGTAGGGATTTTATTCAGTGATTGGATTAAAGCTGATTAAGAAACGTCACTACTTTAGGCATACTATGTAAGTCTCCTTATACTCCCCCAACACATGCATACCATTCAACCACCTTACTCTCTATTATATTTCAATATGATTATGATAATTCTAAGAATACTCCAGTATGTTTCTACTATCACAATGCCCGGGTGTAATAGTCTACACATTATACTTATGTATTCTTAACATTACCATGTCATATCTCAAGTAATGACTTTCAATGCACACATATATCATATATATAATAATTACAATGCCTTCATGTAGGAAACCTTTAGACTACCATCTTATCTTTGGTTTCTTAATCAAGTCTTCGACTCCTAGACGGAAGACTTCTTTGATATCAAGAGCACTACGGTTTGAGTTTGGGTAATTTCGCCAAAACCCAAATCCCTCAAAACCATATGCTCTGATACCAACTTGTAACACATTCACTTTAAACACCAATCTATATCAAAGTTCTTAACATATGAAGCCCAAGTCCCAAAAGTATGTAGAAAACTAGAGGGGCGAGGGTGAATAGGTTTTCTTAAAAAAATCTTACTTAAACACTTGTTTAGTTGATTAATCACTTGTTAAAACCCAAGATTGCACTTGTAAGCAATAATCAATAAGACATGCAAGTATTTAAAAAGTTTAGGAAGGAATAACAAAACCGATTTATAAAGGTTCAAGAGACGTTAACTAATCCCTCTACCTCCTCACCCCGATCCTATCGATCGAGAGTTTCTCCACTACTCATCTCCCGAAACTGGTAGGGATTACCATTACACTGCCTCATGAAGAGAAGATAGTGATAACCTTGTACAAATTTTTCACTCTTTCAAAGCAAGTGATCACCTTCTACATCTCACTAATCTTAAGTAGTAGTGATCACTACACGTCCAAATCACTAAACAAACTTAGTGATAACCCTTACAAATTTCTCACAACCACAACAACAATAAACCTCACAATACAAAGCTCAAACACAAGAATTAATAATGGTTTCGTTGTGGAACAACTTTTCTAGTTTGCTTTTGATCTTGAACTTGATTCTGTTTTGCTCTTGATCTAGATCTTGATTTGGAGTTTAAATCACAAGGGAATTAGAAAAAAATATATATGATTTGGAATCGTATATAGAGTGTTTAGAGCAAAAGGAATGTGTTTGAATGAGAGTGGGTGGTTCAATTCATAGGCACAACACAAAAGATACGGAAGGACAATCTGTAGTCCTATTGGTCGACGCCACGGTTGATGATATCGACAGTGACCCTCAGGTTGTCCAATCTTTGTCGTTTTGTGTTGTGAGCATTATGAATTGTCCCATCCAATTTACCAAAACCATTCGAACACATTTTCATCTGATATTTTAGTCTCAAGAAAATATCGTTTGACCTTTTGATTTGAAAACTAGTTAATACAAAAATGGTAAGTTTGTTTTGAGATTTGTACAGGGTTAAGATGTTTTCCCAAAGTGTTTATTTTCAAACCATTTTAAGCATCTTTGTGTCTTCAAGGTGGATGCAATTTGAATCCTTACCAAGCTTGGCAAATACCATCCACCAACTTTCAAATTCAAATTATTTCATAAACTTATGTAGAAAAAACTTGTAAGTCTAATTATAGCTGTATAAAACAAATTAACTTGATGTTTCATAAAATAACTTTCTGGAAAAATCAAGACTTCATAAAATGATAGTTTTATAAGTTCGTTATTACACGAAACATTTTATTATACCTTTCTTGATTCCAAAGTGATTCAATTTCCGGTTTGACTTTGATCTTCCTTGGTGGTGTCGTTTTCATATGTTGATCTTTGTACGCTCCCGAATCATCGTTTTTGACTTGCATCAACCTTATTTTTTAATCAATCGATGTTAATTCCATTGAACCTCATTAATCTTCAATCAATTGATGTATGTCGATCCTAATCTTCAATCTTTGACCAATTCATTCCAATTCTCTAATGTTGGTCTTATTGAACAACCAACACCTAACTTATTTTATTCCAATTGAATTTCTAACTCATCATCAACCTTTTTATGAATACATTAAGTGTTTTGGGGCATGTATGTGGTAAATGCACATTATTTATCAACCACTTAATAACACAAGTTACTAATTTCAATCATATCAAAATAGGGATCTGTTCGAAATTATGGATCTTTGTGATTCAAGTATGTCATTTGAATTAGCATTAAGTTCATCAACAACTAGAATCTAACCACAACAATTTATTGTATAATACTTTCTCGAGTCTCTTATTTATTTGTCTTACATAACATATTAAGAACAATGCAAACAGGACTATGTTCGTTCATTCACTCGTGAGACTTAATCCAACTCAACCCTAGTTTAAGTAACTCACCTGAAAGTATATGCCTACAACAAATTAGCTTTTGCTAAGTGAATGCTCATCAACTACAAATAACATTGTCACGTATTAAACCAACTAATATTTAGTGATAATATAAGGGTAGGTTATGTAAGAATGTGCTCTACATAAGCACACAACACTATAACCCTAATTACACAACAATATAATACAATCATAATTTCTTAGTCTAATTTGGTACAGAGCTTAGATTACAACCCACCGGAAAAAAGTGGTCGGCTGTCGTCGCCCCACCCATAACCCTCCTTCATTGACAAGCTTTATATACTCCTTTTTTAGTTTAATCATTCCTGCTTTCAAGAAACAAACAAAAACCAGTTCAAATCCAACCACCATTCTTTTCACTTTCACAAAAACAACCATCTTCACAGCCTCACCACCGACCAAACCCTCCATTTCCCCCGTTTGCCAAAAAAAAAAAAAAAAACTAGTTTCTCCGCTCAATCTCTTCACCGCCGTCATCGGCATCACCACGGCTTTACAATGGCAGCTTCGCCATACAATGACGGCGCACCTTCATACGAAAGATTCAGACAAAACTAATTGAGGCTATGAAGAAAAAACATGGGAACAAAACCCTAGCAAGACGAGTCGGAATGAAGAAAAACTACATGATGGTGCTGGTGAAACAAATTTTTTCTCCGGTGAAACTCGGCGTCGTGAATCGGGGGTGAACAAAGGGATGGGGAAACAACCGCAGAAGAAGAGGGGTACTCCCACACATAAACATAGGTTATGGAAACTAAGAAGAAGAATCGCCAACAAACCCTATTTTCAGAGAAAAACTTCATGACTTTTGTGGAAGATTAGGAGCATGCACATGATTTATTGTAGTATGGGCTTGGGCCCCTTTTTTGAGTATTCCGGAGATGATGGCTAAGGGATGGGCTTAGTCCCAAAATGTTATTGGACCTAATCAAATCTAAACTTTGGGTTGGATTGGTTTAAGTTTAATTAAATTATTTACATCTCAAGCAAATCACTCCCATGCTTGGCAGAGTATTGAACCAAATGATATTTAGTGAAAATATAGGGTAGGTTTTGTAATATTGTGCTCTATATAAGCACACACCATCATTACAACCCTAATTATACAACAATTTGATACAGTCACAATTTCGAAATTGTTTTTTTTCATGTAACCATATGGTGACAATTAACATACTGGAATCACAAAACGCACATGTGATTTCAATTTCATCCTAAAGTACTTATTGTCTAGATCCCACCCTCTCCGGATCCGAGCAATAGTTGTGTCATTTGTGGAATTTACTGGGTATGGTTGTTGTTGTTGTTAAGTTTTGCCTATTTGGTCCTTCAATTCCCAAAAATTCTCAAATATTAACATCCTTTCATATAATCTAAAACTAGGGTTTTACAAATCAATCCTCCTTTTTCATCCTCGAATCCTAACAATATGACAAACAATTGGGGATAATACATTTTCATCTCATATCATATTTTGTCTCCTGAGTAATGTCAGAACCTTTTTTATGTCTATATTGGAATTTATTTGAATAATCTCTTTGTTATGTAGTTTCTTGACTTTCCTGTCAAGTATTGCTACCGACTCCTTAACATAATTCAAATTATCGTATACTATAATATCATTCATGGGACACCGTTGAGGCAATCACTACACTCCTGTTTTAGGGGGTTCGAACGTTGGAGTTTTATTCATTATGGCTCCCCATACAAAGAAGTTAATTTTCAAAGGTACCCAGTTTAACCAATTGAAAAGTGTTCTACTGTGAATCAAACCATTATAATCACTCTCATACCTCAAGAGACAGGATCATAACTCTCCTATGTCAACCACAATCCGAACCCATTAGTCATTGCCTTTTGAGAATCCAAACATTGTTGTAGTTCCATGCATCCTTGTTCATCGTGTAGTTCCCTCCTCTAGTTCCAAATCAACCTTCTTGTATTACCATCGATTCTAAATTTATCCTCGACCATGCATTTTTTCAAGGCTTAAGCTCATATAAGGTAGGGCAGAGGTCATAGAACGGCATGGATACTGCCTTAAGACCACACCAGAAAGAGATATTGCTTCCACATCCCACCACTCCTTTTATGTACCTTTAGATATCAAATTATATTTTTGGAGAACAGGGATGGGAATCGAACCCGAACATAATGGGTAAACCCGAAATCCAACATATTTGGGATTGGTATAGGGTCGAGTAATCGGGTATGGGACCATATGGATCATTTCTTATTTTTCTCGCGGGTATAGGATGGGCATGAGATTTAGTGATATACATGTTTATGCGACCGGATTATCCGATAACGTATACCCGTTGACCATATTATATACCAATAAATTCTTTTTATACATATGTATATGACACTACAAAAAAAATTGTAAATGACATTACGAAACGAAAAATGAGGAGGGGAGGGGTACCTCTTGGCCCCCATAAAGCTCCACCCTTACTTCCCATCCAAACATAAATTTGAAGGTATAACTTGGTGCCCCAACATTCCCACATGGCCTTCTTTATTTCAATTTGCGTGTCACCAAAGAGAGCTTGAACATATGAAAGCTTATTAAAGTGATTGCTGATCAGTAGTAGTCTCACCATATTTGATTCTTTTTGAGTTTTGCTTTGAAGATTTCAGCTTTGATTACCTTAGGATCTGATTATCAACAGCCCATTTATTCTTCTAGCGGATAGGTCACAGTTTATAATACGGTGGAAGAAACGAGAGTTTTCATCTCCTTCGGTGGCCCATCTAGTTCTTTCCTTCAGTATTAGATCCGTGTTCTTTGTCGCTTACAACTCGAGGGTTTTTCAATGTCAACTCATTTTTTTGATTGCTAATTTAATCAACTTTATTTTCATGGCTAGAGATCCAAGAATTGAATTATCTTAAAAGGAGGTGGACCAAAATCAACCCTTGTTATTAGATTAGAGGCCAATGATCAGAATGTTCAAGTGGAGAGCCGACAGTGTGTCACATTTGGCCAAATACTGGACAGTGAAACTTAAGTAGCCATCCTGAATGTTACATACGAAGAAGTTAGTCTCCTCCTTCCCTTCTTCATCGACTCTTATTACATTTTTGCATTTTGACCGAGAATTCGAGGTTTTGTGTTAAGATGTCATGACTAGCGGAAAGCATATATGAAATTGTAGGAAAGCTAATGGTTGGTCCGTCCTAGATTTGAAGTATCAAATTCAATCCTGAATCGACGAAATAATGGGGATTCTTGAACAAGCAATAAGATAATATACTTAAACAAAATGGTAAGGTTAAATCCCCAAGACACCAATTTATTTTAGAATCTCATAGAGTTGTCATTTACTTTACATCCATCTGCATATTTATTTTCACATGCTACTTGAAACAAAGGAAGAAATTCATTAACCATAATTTGCCGAAATTATCAATTCTCTCGTGGTTCAAGCCCCGCAATTTCTCTAACCACTTGAGCTTTGTCAGCCTCAAACTGTTCATCCTCTGCAATACAATGCAAATTTCATGAACAACAAACTTTTTCTTTTTCTTAATCTAAATTTCCTCACCTTTATCCGGCTTAAAATCAGCAAACAGTCGCAGAAGCTTGCTCCTGTTTGCAACAAGTATGCCAATGATGTCAGCTGGCTTATTCTGGTTTGCCGCAAACAACTGAACAGAACACATTGTTTCTTAAAATTTGCCCAATTGCCCAAACAATAATACCATGCTTAATTTCTGTACCTTAAAAACATGAAATGCCTCTATCTGAATGCTCTTGCTTGACTCCTGCACATTCTTAAAACTTTTGAGATATGCTTTAACCGAGTAACAACTAAATACTAAAAAGAGGGAGTGAGAAGTGTACTCTCAGAAGATTCATCAAGATCCTCAAGTTGTCTCTGGAACTTGCATATCTTGTCATCACAGCAGAATTAGATCGATCCAACAAGATATCTCCCAAAAGCTGCAAGCTATTGGATCAGTACAATTCTATATGCATGCATATTCATTATTATGAAACAACACCCTTTACCTTGATAGCCTGTCTTCTTGTTATGTAATTGGGTGACTCCAGAAGCTTTGAGTTGTATTCTGCAAAAAACTGACAAGAGAAACACATGCATTGTACGCTCAATGAAAAGTTAACAAATCCAAGTTATTAAACCAAGATGAACAGTAATATATCTATTTTGAGATACAAAATTGCCGACATCAGAATGCTCCTGTCTACAACTACTATTAGAAATGGAGTTCTCTTTTCATCTCATTTGATGTAATCATCTTCATTCTTGACAGATGAATATCATTTTGAACACTTAGTTAAACTACACTGGATCCACCTTTTTACTAATATTAAACAATATGGACAAAATTCAAGTATGAGTGTTACCCAGTCATAGTTTTTAGAAAGAAACTCAGCAACTGTTGACTTGTGTCGTGTCAAGAGTTCCTGCAACAACAATGCTAACATTTAAGATTCAAACTTGAGCTAATAGTATAGTGCAAACAACCCAGATCATAACATAGATTTCTATGAATACGAATAATGAATGCATGATAGGCAAAAGTAGCCAAAGGTAATGGGGATTTTGATTATCAGTGGTTCAACGAAACACACATATGACATCAGAACAAGAACAAATAAATCAGAAAAGATATCTGTTATCCAGAATATCATATGAGAAACAAACACAAGTAGTATAAAATAGCTTCTAAGGGCAGGCACTAAACCTTGAATGTTGCTGCTGCATCAGCAGCAATATCAAAATTGGGAAGTTGAATATAATCAAAGAACTTCTTCATATGCTCTGACTCCAATACATACCTGAAAACCAAATTAGGAAACTCGAAATGACTAACAACAAGAAACATTGTTCTCTGTTTCTTGACAAGTTGAAGGGAAGCACAAATGTAGGGAGTCCATAAGTATGATGATGTTATGTAACTGACCTAGCAACACTTTGGTGACGTATACATTCCCTGAGCATTGCACCATAATGTAACGCCATGTCGGGATCCTCATAACTAAAGAAAGGCATAAAATAAAATCAAGGATGCTAATAAAATCTTAGGAAGAGGATAGAAACCCCAATTGCCTCCTATCTAAATATAGAAATCATATCATTTAGCAGAGTAGAGAAAAGATGAAAATATCCTGCCTGCGATGGGATTGAGATGATAGAAAGTATATGTAGTAGCTAGCCTATATATAGCTAACACGTTAAAGCGGTAAGCAGCTTACCCTGATACCAAGACATCCATTAGATCAATGTTAGCCTCCAAGTAATCGCATGCGATCAGCCTGGATTGAACTTGTTGGCGTTGGAGGTTGGCAACAATTTGAGTAGCATCCTTGCGAGCCTAGGAAACCATCAAGTGAAGATTGCTGAATAAGAATAATAATAATGAGGAAAGAGATGAACAAGGAAGGGGTTGGTGGCTCACTTCTAAGTTGAGCTTTGGGAGACAGACAATGAGTAAGCGGAATGTGTTCTCTTTGAAGAACTCTTGGGTGAGTTGAGCGCAGGCTTCAGAGACGGGCTCCGCTTCACTATTTCCATAGAGAATTTGCTTTAGCTCACGGAGGAGCTTACTCAGCGTTGCAAACTATACAGCAAAACAAGGTATAAGGCCTCCCGAGATCCAAATGAAATTGCAAGTAAAAACCTAACCTAACCTAACCAACCTTTTCCTCGCGTTTGCTCTCTCGGCTATCCGGATTGCAGTCGGCGTATATGAGGAGATCCCGAGTCTGACGGACGAGGTCAACGGGCGTCTTGGGTTTTGACTTGAACAGTCCTTTCATGGCGATCGATCGATTGAACTCTCAATCTGAATGAATGAATTGTGGATAACAAACACTAATCTCTCTCTCTCTCTCCCCCTGCTGGATCTTGGGAAAGGGCATCACATGGGCCCCCCGCCCCTCCCCCCTATTAACCTCTTTTTCTTTTCTTTTACTAAATTGTTGCTTTTCATCCTTCTACTTTCACCATCTTCCAGCTTTTCTATATCTTTTTATTAAAAAATACACTTACTTTGGTTTGTCGTCCATTTATTTTTAGGTGATAATTTTACTTGGTGTACAAGCTTTTAATCCTAAATAAATATATAATTAAAATCAAAATTGAAAAGCTTGTTCCAAAGGCATCTCCTGTTTAATCAAAGTCAACACCACTATTCTTTAAATTCTTCTTCTCCAAAATCGATGCTCTGTTTGGGGGATTTTGAATTTAGCGATGTGAAAATACTCATCGTTGTATTTAGGGATGTAAAACTCCTTCGACCACCATGAATCACCACTTCAAAACCCTTGCATATTTCTTTCATCGTCGTCAGCTAACCCACTAATTCCTCCCAAATCGTCCACCGCATTCTCACATTCCTGACCATCAATTGCAACTCCACTGTCGGCTCACCACCCTTCGTCGCTCTTCAACCACCGTAAAATCGTGGCTGGTACACCTGGAACCATCATGCATGTAAAGAAATTAAAGAGGTTTGCAGTTGTTGAACCACCCTTCACAACCTTTCAACTTTCTCTCTCTCTTATAAAAAATCTTTAACTTTTATCCCTCCCAATATAATTAAATCATAAATTCTACTAACCAACCACCCTTGTTAATTATTTAGTTAATTGATTATAATTAGTTATGAAAGTATAATACGTTTATGTGTTTGCCTTACAAAACTTCATTTCTTTTTATACCAAAAGATAATTTCTCGTAAAACAGAAAAAATCTTTTGGCATATATACATGTCCAAGTTATATTAGACTTAGGCATATCCGAAAGACGCAATGGTTAACATATGTCAAATACATGAGGGAGTAAACTATAGATTGTCCTTGTGTTTTAGTTGGCTAAAGTCCTTTTTCCTTTTAGTTTCGGTATACGAGGCTTTTAATCCAAAAGGTTTAACTCAATTTTTGTAAATTGTCATCCACCAACCCTTGACTTGTATGGATTGAAGGGTTAATGTTTGGGATTTGAAATTGTTGAACCGAAGATTGGATGTTGTTTAAGAAGATTAGTAACGAATTTTGAGTCATTATTTGTTTCCTTACTACTAGAAGACTAGCGATAGTGCTTCGCAAGTTTGGAATGCAATAAACCTCCGTTATCATCCTTTGCTTTCCATTTTTGCCTTGTAGTAAGTAGTATACAACCTTTCCCTTTTAAGTTATATACTTAATTCCCCACCAAACTTGACATTTCCATAGATGTCTTCATTTAGATCCATAAAATATGAATAATTGCATGTCATATGATATGATTGCTTACACCATTGTGTAATAACCATGTTCCTTCGGTCTTTTCATCTAAAATATAAAGTTTAGGCATTAAGTTTTCTTCATTAATGTGAAAGATTTCCTTCTTATCACATCAACAAGGTTGATTCTTCGGGCTCTTGAAGGAGATGTGATTCTTCAACATTTTGCTTTTGTCTATGTTCCTTTTGATTCATAAGAGGTATGTCCTTCACCTTTGGGTTGGAAATTTGATCTTTTCCACTACCTTGGTGAAAACTTTTGCTATGATGATTTTGTTTCCACATCCCTTTCTTTCATCTTGGCAGGTAAAAAACATCAATTTATTTGAATAATCATTTTGGTTTTCTTGTTTGGGTCGTTTTTTTTTATTTTCCAATTGTCTCATTGAACGATTTAGTATCCAAATCCGAAAATTGTTCTGTTGATGTGATGATCGGTAAAAATCGTTCGGGTAAAGTGTTTAGAAATTTACATACCTTTTGCACCCACCCACCCACATATCTAGTCTTTAAATTTCATATGAAGTCTTGAATTTTGATACCTGTGAAAATCATATTGTCATGTATTGCTTGAAATAGATCCGCCATAACAGTTTTGTCCTTATTCGTATCAAGTTGTGATTCTGTAGTTGTTTCAATTTGTTCCATAAACCATTCGCTTCAGTGAATTTCTTTATACAGATTGGTCAAATTGTATAATTAATATCGGGCAATTGAAATTCAACAAAGATCCTCTTTTTTTTTTTTACAAACGCCCATTCTTCCATCTCGCTGACTTATCTTCGTCACCCATTTTTGCTTGTGTATTTATCTAACTTTTTCCGAAGGAGGAAAATGACACTTTGACACTTTTTTAACTTTTCTTTTAAGAAATCATGTTTCCATATTTCATTCATAGTAAAAACAGAGATTAATAGCAGGTAGATAGGCAACAAGTTGCGTCACTACCCCTTTCAGAATAACAAACCCTACCCTGCTGAACACAAAATTCAGCCCCTTAACATGCCCGGTATTACTACTTACCACTTGTTGAACCCGCTTGAGGAACCGCACCGTGTTAGGGGCGAGAGCGCCAAAGGTATCGAAAGTGAACGGGACGCACACGTGCTGATTCTCGATGCAAGCTTTTTCGTGCTTAACTACTTTGCCCGCCTCCGCCTTGGTTATTGCTTGGCCCGCCACAAACCCGTTGTCCCTTAGCCCAACGAGGGGAGACACTTGTCAAATCGACGCATGCGTGTTTCCCTCCTTCCCATCCAAAAACAAGAATGTCAGCGGGGCGTAGGGTAGATCCCTCTTCTAATGGATCGGTCAAGAAGTTCACCGGGGCTTCCTTTTTTGCCGAGATCCTGCCCGTTTAAAGAGATCATGAAGCACATCTCGAACTAAATTGTCACACCCCAACCGATGGCAGAAACATCGGGATGAGACGAACAAATTGCTCAAAACTTCATAACGCTATGTGACAATGTAGATTAAATTCAAATTTCATTCAAGACTAAATTGTCATACAAAAATTCCAAATAATAGTCAACAATTGTTTCAAAACGACATAACATCAAAATAGATAAATTAATCTAGGTGTGTATCTAAGTCCACCTAAATCTTGTTTCATCTTGTAACATCACCTCATCAATCAACCTGCAACATGTATTAAAATATATCAACAAAAAGTTGGCGAGCATACAAGTTTTGTTACATAGCATAATATAGAATAAATTTGTTTAAAGTCTCATATCCAACATGAACCATAATATGCAAGTTTACTAGCATGCTGAAACGGTGTACTATATGTTCAAACCCAAGAATCCAACGCGTTAAAATAGCCTATCCCAATAGAGTAGCGGGAAGTTAACATGTTTAACTTAACAATACCCCAAGTTTCGTGGGCGGTGCGTTAATCCTATAGCGCTATAATTGTTAAGGTAGGCTAGCAAAGTTAATGAGCATATATCGACACAAAAGTTTACATAACATACAAGTCTAACAAGCATCAAGTAGTTTCATGTTAAGCATGGATAGAGATTAAAATAGTTTAAGTGTCGTGTGATTTTGTATAATGTACATGTTGAACCCAAAGTGTAAAAAAAAAAAGAAAAAAGGGATCGAGTATGCTCACAGTTTTGCAAAGTTTCCTTTGGTGATTCCGTGAAGAGCTGGAGCTTGGAGCTTCAAAGCTTCCTTTAAAACACTTAGTGTTTTCTTTTAGAACTCTTAGAGTTCTCTTCCTTGCTTGGAAGATTTGAGAGAAGTAGAGAGGTTGAGAGAATAATGGTTGGAACACTTAGTGTCCTTTTAGAATTCTTGATTTAGAGAGATTGAGAGAATTAGAGAGATGGAGAGAAGAATGGTGTAAAGAAAATGGTAGAAGGAGGTTGGTATTTATAGGTAGAGAAGGTGGAAAATGGTGAAATATGATTGGTCAAAAAAGGTGGAAGATGATTGAAAAGATAATTGGTGGAGAAAGGAGGTGGAAAAGAGTGAAATATGATTGGTTAAAAAAGGTGGAAGAGGATTGAAAAGATGATTAGTGGAGAAAGGATGTAGAAAATGGTGAAATATGATTGGTTAAAGAAGGTGGAAGTGGATTGATGAGGTGGAAAAGATGATTGGTATATTTCTTGTATTTCTTGAGTATATATTATGTAATTGAGTATATAAAAAGTATAAAAGTATAATTCAAGTATTGAGGATGTGCGTATAAGTATTTTTACGTATAATTGTGTCGGTTTGCGTATAAATACGTATTTAAATGATCGGTTGTGTGAATAAAAAAATATGTATAAAATATGAATTTTATTATGATTAATGCCTCGAGTTGTGAGATTGGAATTAAAATACGAATGTAAGGTTTCTAAAATTAGAATACGGATGCGGACATTTTTAAAATAGAAATACGAAGATACGAGGCGTTACACGAATAACGAATAACAATTAATAATATATATATACACACACTCATATATTTTTATTATGTTTTAACGCCCCGAATTATGATACAAATATTTATTTTCTAAAATAAGGATGCAAAAAAAAAAGCGAGCGTTACAATCTCCCCTACTTTAGTAAATTTCGTCCCGAAATTTATTTAAGAGGGAGACTTTAGAATAATAGGGCATTTTGAAGCATGTATGGGTATAATCGAGAAATCGGTGGGGAGTAATTAAAGTTTATATTAAATGTAGCAGTGAAACACTGAATTTCTCATGGCACGTTTTACGAAACCTTAGTATTATGGCATTAACACTTATATATATGAAGTACCGGCGGCGTATCCACCATGTTTATACCATATTACGTCTGTTTCGCTAATCGATGCCATGTTACGTTCCGTGTCACGATCAGGGTTTATTAGCTTATTACGAGTGAGAATGATAGCGTATATAGAGTCTCAAGTATATAAGTATAATTACATTTAAGTATGAGAGAGAGTATAGTGTATAAGTATGAGTATAAGTGTAAGTGTACGTATATGCGCATTCGTGTACAATACAAATGATATATTTTAGTTAACCAAGATTAACGGATTACTGGCATGTGAATAAACAGGTCAAACCATCGTGTACCGCAATGTAGACTACCCATCGTCGTTAAAACGAAGAGGGTATAAAATAGTTTACTTAACATGATCTCAAGATACGGGCGGGCGTTGTCACACCCCGACCCGAAGCGGAATAAGAGTCGGGGCATAATTGGGTTATCACCAAAGCTCATGATATTTACTAATATGTTTCATATTTATTAAAGTCAAAATTACATTCCCAATAATCCAAACATGTTCATACAAATACAAGGAAAAATAACCAACTAAACAATTCCAAACTCTAAATCATATTATTCTTCTAGGCCAATCCTATGTGTTTCTTGCTGCAGCTGGTTCACCTGTATCATATGTAAAAATGGGGGATTTTGGGTCAACATAAGTTGGCGAGTGAACCTTGTTAGATAAACATTTATAATTGATTTTCTTGTTAGTTTATCAATGAAAAATTAATCATAAGTGAGCAAATGTAAATAATCAAACAGTAGCAATAGCTCACAACTATAACATACAATAACATATGATAGCATACATTAACATACCAACATCATACAATAAATAACATGAATGAAACTGTGCGATCAAGGCTCAACCAAGTGGAGCCGATCGTATTGCATGTACTGAAAATGTATAAATGTCTGTGCGATCAAGGCTCAATCAAACGGAGCCGATCGTATGTTGGCACGCCAGGTTCACGCTCATAATGTAATGGGGAACATGCTCAACGCTCATAATAAACGCGGCCTATGAAATTGCATGTACTGAAAATAATAAATAAAATCTAACAATAACCACACAAACAGTTGAAACAAGCTGAATACACATTTGTTCATGATATGATGTATGCACAATGATTTAAGTATAATAAATGGCAAGACACATGATACACCCCAAAATCGTGATTAAAACGGGGAATTTGTAAAGATTCACTCACATTGGGTGCGTTTGATTGGAGATGGTGAGATGCGCACGAGTTGGAAGAGCTGAACAACGAGAATTAACTAACCTAAATAATAACGGAAAATATAGTAAATGAGTGGATTTTATTAAGGATTTTAATAGAATTTTTAGATATATTTTTGCGAATTTAAGGCTATTTCCTATCTTTAAAAACAGTATTTTTAAGTATTTTTAATTGATTTTTAAATTAAATTAAATAATTAAAAATATAAAAATATGTTGACTTTTTGGGTTGACCGTTGACTTTTTGACTTTGACTGTTTGACCGGTTTATTGTGTAATTGCAATGCGCTGGGTGAGGCTCGAACCCGAGACCTCCCGTTCGCGTGCACGCAGCTCTACCAACTGAGCTACGTGTCTAACCCGATTCTTTTTTAATTATACTTATATATTAACTCAGCTTATCCTAAATTCTTTTATTTTCAAAAACATTTTAAATCATCGAACCGGTGTCACTAACAGGTCTCGAACCCGGGACCTGTTTCTTTAACGTTACACACAGTCCACCGCTGGACTGTGTGTCTAACTTGGTTAATATACAAATTTTTTATTATACTTAACAACTAACGTAAGTTAACCCAGTTCAGTTAGAAAAATAAAACGTTTTTATTACAGGGAGGGTGCGTGTATCAGGGATCGAACTCGCGGCGTGTGCGTATTATTTGCACACAGTCCACCGCTGGACTGTGTGTCTAACCCGTTTAAAATACCAATTTTAATTATCCTTATAATGTTAGCACAGTTCATCTTCTCCGTTAGTTTTTACAGACAGCAAATTACCCCTCTGTTTCTTGTTTTAAAACGATTAACACATTCATAAGACTAAGATGAAATGACAAAGACGGTGTTGGAAACAAAACATACCGGAGGAATAATTTAACTCAGAATTCCGGCAAGGCGTCGGCTCTGTTTTTATGAACTTCAACTGAGCAAGTAAATTATCCGTTTTGATTAGCTAATCGTGGAATTGAAGTGCTAAACAAGCGTTAACAGGGTGTTTAAATGTCCATACCGTTTCACAGCTGAAAATAAGGATTTCCAGAAATTTTCCTGCGAACTGGAATTATCCGATAACAGCGTCTGAATTTGATTTCAATTGAAAGGTCTGAGTTAGAAATAGCTTAACAATTGATAGACCACGACGGTATTGAAAGACTTACCGTTTTGATGGAGAATACGGTTTTCCGGCGACTTGCAGAAACTTTCCGGCGAGTAAAATTTGATTCTCCGGCGGACTGAAACTTGAGCGAAAATGTAATTGAAAGTCTGTAGATTATGTTTGGGTCGCGAAGGAGTACAAAGATGGAAGTAAAACTGGAATTGAAGATTTTCGGTTATAAAAACCGATCCACTTCTAGAATTCAAGTTCATTCAAAGCAACTTGATTGAAAACGTCGGTATATCGGTTATACTCAGTGAACCGCGAGTAACCAGATCGTCTTTGAGCGTTTGATGACCGATTTCAGTTACAGTTGGCGTAACCGGTTGATTTATGGTTGTCTATAAGATTTATTTGTTTCCCATAGATGACAGAAAACAACAAGTGGCGGAGTGGTTATGCGTGTGAGTGTTAAGTCTTTGAGTTCTCTTCCGGCTGACCCGGGTTCAAGTCCCGGCAGCCCCATTTTAGTTTTAATTATTTTATTTATATTTTTTATCAATTATAACTTTTATAGTTTAGTTTGTTTATTAATTATGTATCATTAAAAATCAAAATAAACATAAATACGCAACAACACATTTATAACTTGATATTCGATTACAAACGGAGCCGGCTTGGTAAAACCCGTTTTTGACAAATGTTACAGTATCCCCTACTTTTAGGAATTTCGTCCCGAAATTTAAGTAGTAGTAGTAGGAAAAAGATGCGGGTATTTTTCACGCATTGAGTCTTCACGTTCCCAAGTAAACTCAGGTCCCCGTTTCGACTCCCAGCGTACCCTAACAATTGGAATGCGACTCCGTCGTAGACGTTTTTCTCCGAAGTCCATGATCTCTACCGGTCTTTCAATAAAATGCATAGATTCATCAATCTGAATATCTTCCAGAGGAATGTGGAGGTTTTCATCAGCGAGGCACTTCTTCAAGTTTGATACGTGGAATGTGGGATGAATCCTGTTGAGTTCTTCTGGTAGATCAAGCTTGTATGCTACAGGTCCTACTCTTTCGAGTATCTTGAAAGGTCCTACGTAGCGTGGTGCTAGCTTGCCTTTTTGACCAAAACGAACTACTCCCTTCCACGGTGATACTTTTAAAAGTACATGATCACCAATGTTAAACTCTAAAGGCTTCCGTCGTTTATCTGCATAACTCTTTTGACGACTTTGAGCCGCTAGAAGATTGTTTCGAATTTGATGGATCTTGTCTGTGGTTTCTTGAATCAATTCTGGACCAGTGATTTGAGCTTCCCCAATTTCGTGCCAACATACTGGAGATCGGCACTTACGACCATATAAGGCTTCAAAAGGTGCCATGCCGATGCTTGAATGATAGCTGTTGTTGTACGAAAATTCAACTAATGGTAGATGAGCGTCCCAATTTCCCTTGAAGTCTATGACACATGCTCGAAGCATATCTTCAAGAGTTTGAATGGTGCGTTCAGATTGACCATCAGTTTGAGGATGATAGGCGATACTGAGATCTAATCGCGTACCCAAAGCGGCTTGTACTGCTTGCCATGTTCGGGAAGTGAAACGACCATCACGATCAGAAATAATGCTTAACGGTACACCATGTCGGCTTACGATTTCGCTGATATAAACACGAGCTAGCTTTTCGTTCTTGAAATCTTCGCGGATAGGAATAAAGTGAGCTGATTTTGTAAGTCGGTCGATTATTACCCATATAGTGTCATACCCACCAGAAGTGCGAGGTAACCCGGTAATGAAGTCCATGGTTATGTTTTCCCACTTCCATACAGGTATTTCAGGTTGGACCAGAAGTCCTGAGGGTCTTTGGTGTTCAGCTTTCACCTTGGAACATGTAAGGCACTTGGAAACAAAAACAGCAATATCCTTTTTCATTCCAGGCCACCAATAGGTGTATCGAAGGTCTTGATACATCTTATCGGCTCATGGGTGTATAGAGTATCGTGTTTTGTGAGCCTCATTCATAAGAATTTCACGAAGTTTGTTGTGGTCAGGAATCCATATACGATCTAGATAGTACAGAATACCGTCAAACTTAGTTTCAATCTTAAGTTCAGCTCCACAGGACAGCTCCTTTCGTACATCATCTTCCGTTACTGAAACATGTTGGGCTTCTCGAATTTGATCTTTGATGTCAGTTATGATTTGCGAACATAGAAGACGAATGGAGCTCGCATAACCCTTTCGACTGAGTGCATCAGCCACCACATTTTCCTTGCCAGGGTGGTACCGAATTTCACAGTCGTAGTCTTTTAGAAGTTCGACCCATCTTCGTTGCCTCATGTTTAACTCCTTTTGATTGAAGATATGTTGAAGACTCTTGTGGTCAGTGTATATTTCACACTTAGTACCGTAGAGATAATGTCTCCATATCTTAAGAGCGAACACAACGGGTCCAAGTTCTAGGTCATGGGTGGTGTAGTTCTTCTCATGAGTCTTGAGTTGTCTCGAAGCATAAGCTATAACTTTTCCTATTTGCATTAGAACGCAGCCTAATCCTTGCCCTGACGCGTCGCAATAGACCACGAAATCATCACAACCTTCAGGAAGAGTGAGGATTGGTGCATCACAGAGTTTTTGTTTAAGGGTTTGGAAGGCTTCTTCTTGCTTGGGTCCCCATATGAAAGGTTTTCCCTTATGAGTTAAAGCCGTGAGTGGTACAGCAATGCGACAGAAGTTTGAAATGAAACGACGATAATAACCAGCCAAACCAAGAAAAGATCTTACTTCAGTTGGTGTACGTGGCGCTTGCCATTCTTGTACCACTTTGATCTTTGAGGGGTCGACATGTATTCCCTTGTCATTGACTACATGTCCGAGGAATTGCACCTCTTTTAACCAGAATTCGCATTTGGAGAATTTGGCGTAAAGCTTTTCACTCTTTAGAAGTGTAAGGATGAGTCGAAGATGGTGCTCATGATCAGACTTAGACTTTGAATAAATGAGAATGTCGTCGATGAAGACTATAACAAATCGATCAAGATAAGGTTTGCAGACTCTGTTCATTAGGTCCATGAAGACAGCTGGTGCGTTGGTTAAACCAAATGGCATGACCATGAATTCATAATGACCATAACGAGTTCGTAAAGCAGTCTTTGGGACGTCTTCTTCATGTACTCTAAGTTGATGATAACCAGATCGAAGGTCGATTTTTGAAAAGCAGCTGGCACCTTGAAGTTGGTCAAGAAGATCATCAATGCGAGGTAATGGATAGCGATTCTTGATTGTTAATTTGTTGAGTTCTCTGTAGTCGATGCACATGCGAAACGATCCATCTTTCTTCTTCACAAAAAGGACAGGTGTACCCCAAGGCGAGGAGCTAGGACGTATGAATCCCTTGTCAGTCAACTCTTGCAATTGACTGGCTAGCTCTTGCATTTCAGAGGGGGCTAACCTATAAGGAGACTTTGCGACTGGTGTAGCACCAGGTATAAGATCAATACGGAATTCGACTTCTCTAACCGGAGGAAGTCCTGAAATGTCGTCAGGAAAAACTTGCGGGAAATCTTTCACTACTGGGATGTCTTCAAGTTTTTTCTCCATGGTCCCCTTTTTGATGATATGAGCTAAAAACGCGACATAATTCTTGCGAAGATATTTTTGAGCTTGAAGACAAGACATTAAGCTGAGCCCTTTCGACGAGGTTTCTCCAAAGATTCGAAGAGTCTCACCGTTTGAAAGAGGAATACGTATAAACTTTTCGCGGCATACAACTTCTGCCTGATGTTGACTGAGCCAGTCCATACCAATTATGATATCAAAACTTCCCAACTTCATAGGAATAAGGTCAACTGAAAAGTCGTGGTCGTTTAAGGTGAGTGTACAGTTGCGTATAATAGAGTTTAATGAGACCGGTTTCCCGTCAGCAACTTCTACTGTTCTGGATTCCATGAGCTTATCCCGATTTTGGTTTAAGATAGGTTCAAACTCTAAGGACACAAAACTTTTATCCGCGCCAGTATCAAACAACATGGATGCATATCTACCATTTATAAAGAACGGACCGTTAACCACATTGCCGTCAGCTCTAGCCTGATTAGCGTTGATGTTGAGAGCTCTTCCTCTTGCAGTTGGAGGAGCTTGGTTCGCTTGATTCACCGGATTGGCTTGGGCCTGAGCATGAATAATGTTTACCAGCCTTGGACAAGTGTTTCTAAAATGGCTTGGGTCTCCACAATTGTAGCAAGCCCGCATAGGTTGTACCATAGGATAGTTGGGTTGGTAATATGTTTGGGCTAAATGTTGGGTGGGTGGTAATAGTAGGGGTTGTTGGGCTTGACCCATTATTTGCTGGTGGGTTTGGGTTGAAGGCTGGTGGCGGTTCGTTCGCTGAGGCATGCGGCAGGTTTGAACAGTATGACCTGCGCGACCACAGCCGGTGCAATATTGGCAAGGATGATCAGGAGAATGGTGGTATTGGCAACGGTTGCATTTTGGTAACGGGCCAGAGTATGGTCTTTTGTATGGTGCAGGTGGAGGGGCGACTTGGGTAATGGGTGCAGCAGGAATAGGGAAATTGGTTTGTGTAACAGCGAAGTTTATGGTGTTGCGCTTCCTCTTGTTAGCAAACTTAGAGGAGGAGATGGAATGGTTTGAAGTTTGACCCTCAACAGGGGCTTTCTTTTTCTCTTCTTTAAACTTACCGTTGCGAATTCGATTCTCGGTCAGTTCAGTGGCTAGTTCCATAGCAGCTTCAAGTGTTACTAGTGAAATGCTGAGAACTGAATCTTGAATTTTCGAGGGAAGTCCTCGAATATAATGCTCGATCAAACGATAAGTTGGGGTGAACAAGTTAGGGACCATTTGGTTCAATTCTAAGAACCTCTTGTTGTAGGAAGTATGATCTCCCTCCTTTTGCTTCAAAGAATGAAATTCATCCTCCAACTTTTTAATTTCACTCCTAGGACAGAAACGCCTAGTCATGATTTCCCTTAACTCCTCCCACGTTAAGGCCATTGCATCATCAATTCCCCTCTTCCCCTTTTGAGTATTCCACCATGTGAGAGCTACCCCAAATAGTCTCCTGGTGGCGTATCGAACCTTGCGATCCTCAGGACAATCGCAGTTGAGGAAGGTGTTTTCCATTTCCTCAAACCAGTGGAGGAGAGCAGTGACACCTTCGGTCCCTTCAAATTTAGGAGGATCACAAGACTTGAAATGTTTGTATGAGCACTTGCTGGTAGGAGGGTTGCCGATGTTCTGGTCATGTTGTTGGGGAGGATTAGTGGGATTTGTGGCGAGAGCTTGTTGTACTTAAACCACAATGTCAGGAAGTACCGCGGCCATTTGTTTCGCGATTTGTGTGGCCAAGCGTTCGTGAGACCTTCCTGATCATTTACCCCCTCGTTGTTGTCTAGCCGACATCTACAGGAACATACATAAGAAGATGTGAGTTAATGGAGTCTTTTTAGGTGTCATGTGTCTTTAAGAAAATGAAAATAACATAAATATCAATAATGCAACTACATCCATAGGATGTCTTGGGTTTGCTCATGTTGGGCCTCAAATGTCCCCCATACCTTCACCTGTATAGTCATGTGGGCCCCCATGACTATTGGCTTGGTAGGATTCACATTAGTATTGGCGATTTAACACTCGCATCACCCGAATGCAAACCACAAAATATGTTTACGAGATGTATGGTCGGAATGTGTCCAGGTGTAGACACAATGACAACTCAAAGTGGGGTTAGCTCACACGATGTTTGGTATAGCATGCTTTGGCCTAATAGGTACTTCGTACTCTCATCGTTAGTCCCCAGGTAGGCAAACTGGTCCTTTATTTTGGATTTATACGAATGCCAGCCTAGACAGGACGTTCCAACTACCAGTACTGGTACCCTTCTAGTTACTACATGCCCGTCATGAGAACTCACTTTGATGAGATTTGAAAACACAAAAATCATTGTAAAAGCAATCATGAAAATGATGTGGTGTGTGCTTTCATGAATATGATATGTTATGAGAATATGATTCATGATAGGCATTATATGATAATATATGCTTTATGAACATGCTTGCATAACATTGAATGTAACATTTAACTTAAAACATATAAACATCATGAAATTTGGCATGTAACACACAAAAATCTTAAAAATTTCTAATCAACTATAGTATAGGCTCTAAGGGTCTAATAACCTATCCTATATCCCTATAGTCATGGCTCTGATACCAATCTGTCACACCCCGACTCGCAGCGGAATAAGAGTCGGGGCATAATTGGGTTATCACCAAAGCTCATGATATTTACTAATATGTTTCATATTTATTAAAGTCAAAATTACATTCCCAATAATCCAAACATGTTCATACAAATACAAGGAAAAATAACCAACTAAACAATTCCAAACTCTAAATCATATTATTCTTCTAGGCCAATCCTATGTGTTTCTTGCTGCAGCTGGTTCACTTGTATCATATGTAAAAATGGGGGATTTTGGGTCAACATAAGTTGGCGAGTGAACCTTGTTAGATAAACATTTATAATTGATTTTCTTGTTAGTTTATCAATGAAAAATTAATCATAAGTGAGCAAATGTAAATAATCAAACAGTAGCAATAGCAATCACAACTATAACATACAATAACATATGATAGCATACATTAACATACCAACATCATACAATAAATAACATGAATGAAACTGTGCGATCAAGGCTCAACCAAGCGGAGCCGATCGTATTGCATGTACTGAAAATGATAAATGTCTGTGCGATCAAGGCTCAATCAAACGGAGCCGATCGTATGTTGGCACGCCAGGTTCACGCTCATAATGTAAGGGAACATGCTCAACGCTTATAATGTAATGGAGAGCGGCGGCCTATGAAATTGCATGTACTGAAAATAATAAATTAAATCTAACAATAACCACACAAACAGGTGAAACAAGCTGAATACACATTTGTTCATGATATGATTTATACACAATCATTTAAATATAATAAATGGCAAGACACATGATACACCCCAAAATCGTGATTAAAACGGGGAATTTGTAAAGATTCACTCACATTGGGTGCGTTTGATTGGAGATGGTGAGATGCGCACGAGTTGGAAGAGCTGAACAACGAGAATTAACTAACCTAAATAATAACGGAAAATATAGTAGATGAGTGGATTTTATTAAGGATTTTAATAGACTTTTTAGATATATTTTTGCGAATTTAAGACTATTTCCTATATTTAAAAACATTATTTTTAAGTATTTTTAATTGATTTTTAAATTAAATTAAATAATTAAAAATATAAAAATATGTTGACTTTTTTGGTTGACCGTTGACTTTTTGACTTTGACTGTTTGACCGGTTTATTGTGTAATTGCAATGCGCTGGGTGAGGCTCGAACCCGAGACCTCCCGTTCGCGTGCACGCAGCTCTACCAACTGAGCTACGTGTCTAACCCGAAATAATTCTGTTTTTAATTATACTTATATAGTAACTCAGCTTATCCAAAATTCTTTTATTTTCAAAAACATTTTAAATCATCGAACCGGTGTCACTAACAGGTCTCGAACCCAGGACCTGTGCTTTAACGTTACACACAGTCCACCGCTGGACTGTGTGTCTAACTTGGTTAATATACAAATTTTTTATTATTCTTAACAACTAACGTAAGTTAACCCGGTTCAGTTAGAAAAATAAAACGTTTTTATTACAGGGAGGGTGCGTGTATTAGGGATCGAACTCGCGGCGTGTGCGTATTATTTGCACACAGTCCACCGCTGGATTGTGTGTCTAACCTGTTTAAAATACCAATTTTAATTATCCTTATAATGTTAGCATAGTTCATCTTCTCCGTTAGTTTTTACAGACAGCAAATTACCCTCTGTTTCTTGTTTTAAAACGATTAACACATTCATAAGACTAAGATGAAATGACAAAGACGGTGTTGGAAACGAAACATACCAGAGGAATAATTTAACTCAGAATTCCGGCAAGGCGTCGGCTCTGTTTTTATGAACTTCAACTGAGCAAGCAAATTATCCGTTTTGATTAGCTAATCGTGGAATTGAAGTGCTAAACAAGCGTTAACAGGGTGTTTAAATGTCCATACCGTTTCACAGCTGAAAATAAGGATTTCCAGAAATTTTCCGGCGAACTGGAATTATCCGATAACAGCGTCTGAATTTGATTTCAATTGAAAGGTCTGAGTTAGAAATAGCTTAACAATTGATAGACCACGACGGTATTGAAAGACTTACCGTTTTGATGGAGAATACGGTTTTTCGGCGACTTGCAGAAACTTTCCGGCGAGTAAAATTTGATTCTCCGGCGGACTGAAACTTGAGCGAAAATGTAATTGCAAGTCTGTAGATTATGTTTGGGTCGCGAAGGAGTACAAAGATGGAAGTAAAACTGGAATTGAAGATTTTCGGTTATAAAAACCGATCCACTTCTAGAATTCAAGTTCATTCAAAGCAACTTGATTGAAAACGTCGGTATATCGGTTATACTCAGTGAACCGCGAGTAACCAGATCGTCTTTGAGCGTTTGATGACCGATTTCAGTTACAGTTGGCGTAACCGGTTGATTTATGGTTGTCTATAAGATTTATTTGTTTCCCATAGATGACAGAAAACAACAAGTGGCGGAGTGGTTATGCGTGTGAGTGTTAAGTCTTTGAGTTCTCTTCCGGCTGACCCGGGTTCGAGTCCAGGCAGCCCCATTTTATTTTTAATTATTTTATTTATATTTTTTTTATCAATTATAACTTTTATAGTTTAGTTTGTTTATTAATTATGTATCATTAAAAATCAAAATAAACATAAATACGCAACAACACATTTGTAACTTGATATTCGATTACAAACGGAGCGGGCTTGGTAAAACCCGTTTTTGACAAATGTTACAGGCGTCACTCTTATAGCGCTACACAAGCGCTATACATGTTAAGGTGTGGCTTGATCAAAGTTAATGACGAGTCTACCACATAAACATGTGAATAAACAAGTCAAACCATCGTGTACGCAATGTTGACTAGTCAATATTGTCGAAATATAGTGTAAAATAGTTTACTTAGTATGAAATAGTTTACTTAACATGACCCCAAGTCTCAAGGGCGGTGCGCTACTCCTATAACACTACGCATAGTGCTATACATGTTAAGGTGTGGTTTTATAACGAGTTTATCACATATAATGTTCCAGTAATCCCAAATCAAGTATGATGTTTAGTATGCACCTATAGAATCGTTGTGTAATAGATTTAGTATAAATACGAAGTTTGTCGTGCATAAATTCGATTTTAGTATAGTGTGACATTGAAAAAGAAATGAAGGAATAAGAATTATATAGCATAAAATGTAAGATAGCATAAAAGGGAGGCTTGTTAAAATGTTGGAGTGTTTCAGTTTTAGAAACTTCGACTATTACAAAGTGACTCGTAAGTCCTTTCGAATTAGGGAGACATGATTTGGCCTAATAGGTATAATACTCTCGTCGCCAAGCGATTAACGGTACTTTACCCTTCCAGTTAGTACATGTCCCTAATTTGATCGAAAAATACGAAACTTTGGCGAGATTGAAAATTGAGGAGCGGGACCAGTCATCAAGGTGTGGATGTCAATCCTGGCTTGACAATTTCGTCCCCAAATTGTGGTTTATTGAACGTATCAAGATATAATCTCGAATCGTCAATAAAGAATCCACTAGATTATGAAATGAAACTCCCATCAAGATATGGATATCACTCCTGACTTGATGGTGAATTTCGTGCAAAATAACATGTAAAACGGATGGAAACTCATCACCAATGGCGGGAATCACCCCTGTATTGATGAGTTATTTTGATTGTGGAACAAGAATATACTCAAAAGCCTGTGTTGTGTTTCATGTCTTAGAAAGACATATTGTAAGTTTTAGGATCAAAAGGGGGAGAAGCATGATAGAAAGAATAACTTTTTAGACAAGTATCACAAATGGTTAATGGTATGGTACTTAAACTATAGACTAGGTCGAACATGACAATTCTACCTAATTCCCTATAGTTATGGCTCTGATACCAATCTGTCACACCCCAACCGATGGCGGAAACATCGGGATGAGACGAACAAATTGCTCAAAACTTCATAACGCTATGTGACAATATAGATTAAATTCAAATTTCATTCAAGATTAAATTGTCATACAAAAATTCCAAATAATAGCCAACAATTGTTTCAAAACGACATAACATCAAAATAGATAAATTAATCTAGGTGTGTATCTAAGTCCACCTAACTCTTGTTTCATCTTGTACATCACCTCATCAATCAACCTGCAACATGTATTAAAATATATCAACAAAAAGTTGGCGAGCATACAAAAGTTTTGTTACATAGCATAATATAGAATAAATTTGTTTAAAGTCTCATATCCAACATGAACCATAATATGCAAGTTTACTAGCATGCTGAAACGGTGTGCTATATGTTCAAACCCAAGAATCCAACACGTTAAAATAGCCTATCCCAATAGAGTAGCGGGAGGTTAACATGTTTAACTTAACAATACCCCAAGTTTCGTGGGCGGTGCGTTAATCCTATAGCGCTATAATTGTTAAGGTAGGCTAGCAAAGTTAATGAGCATATATCGACACAAAAGTTTACATAACATACAAGTCTAACAAGCATCAAGTAGTTTCATGTTAAGCATGGATAGAGATTAAAATAGTTTAAGTGTCGTGTGATTTTGTATAATGTACATGTTGAACCCAAAGTGTAAAAAAAAAAGAAAAAAGGGATCGAGTATGCTCACAGTTTTGCAAAGTTTCCTTTGGTGATTCCGTGAAGAGTTGGAGGTTGGAGCTTCAAAGCTTCCTTTAAAACACTTAGTGTTTTCTTTTAGAACTCCTAGAGTTCTCTTCCTTGCTTAGAAGATTTGAGAGAAGTAGAGAGGTTGAGAGAATAATGGTTGGAACACTTAATGTCCTTTTAGAATTCTTGATTTAGAGATTTTGAGAGAATTAGAGAGATGGAGAGAAGAATGGTGTAAAGAAAATGGTAGAAGGAGGTTGGTATTTATAGGTAGAGAAGGTGGAAAATGGTGAAATATGATTGGTCAAAAAAGGTGGAAGAGATTAAAAAGATGATTGGTGGAGAAAGGAGGTGGAAAAGAGTGAAATATGATTGGTTAAAAAAGGTGGAAGAGGATTGAAAAGATGATTAGTGGAGAAAGGATGTGGAAAATGGTGAAATATGATTGGTTAAAGAAGGTGGAAGTGGATTGATGAGGTGGAAAAGATGATTGGTATATTTCTTGGTATTTCTTGAGTATATATTATGTAATTGAGTATATAAAAAGTATAAAAGTATAATTCAAGTATTGAGGATGTGCGTATAAGTATTTATACGTATAATTGTGTCGGTTTGCGTATAAATACGTATTTAAATGATCGGTTGTGTGAATAAAAAAATATGTATAAAATATGAATTTTATTATGATTAATGCCTCGAGTTGTGAGATTGAAATTAAAATACGAATGTAAGGTTTCTAAAATTAGAATACGGATGCGGACATTTTTAAAATAGAAATACGAAGATACGAGGCGTTACACGAATAACGAATAACAATTAATAATATATATATATACACACACACATATATTTTTATTATGTTTTAACGCCCCGAATTATGATACAAATATTTATTTTCTAAAATAAGGATGCAAAAAAAGTGAGGGGTACATAAATCATGTCGATATTTAAGCCTAATAATTATTTGCAATGGACTACATTCTCCCCAAAAGAATCCAAGCAAGTCTTCCAACATACGAGACACGGGTCATCAACCGGGAAAAAGCTATTGGAGCAAAAGCATTACAAATACCAAACCACAGGAAGCAAAAACAAAGTAAAGTCTTAATAATAAAAAATTGAGAGTCTAATCTTGAATAAACAAACATTATTCTTACAGTTTTTTTTATAAATGGGCAACAGAATCAATTCCGAGCATTCTCGGGGTACCCATTGGATCAAACGGAGTACTCCAAGAGTAACCCGAGTCCACCACCAATTCTGGGGAAAACCCGGTAACCAACCGGCCTCGTAGGCACGACGATGAAATTACCTTGTTCCCATTTGGCTCAAGGATCAAACCCAGATTTTCCTAGGTCTTCTATCATTGCCCACCAGTAGGGTTGTTCACGAGCCGAGTCGAAACGAGCGGACCTTTGCTCGTGCTTGGCTCGTTTACAAACCGAACCGAGCGGAGTGGCTAATTTAAAACCGAGCCTCAAGTCAAGAGAGTATTTTTCCTAGCAGTAAATATTCCGAGCGAGCGTCGAGTGAAGTTCGAGCGATTTGGAAAATTGTGTCACCCGAATTAAATTTGCTGAGAGAGATAGTGATAATGTTGGGTCTCAAGTTTTTATGTCTTTTAAAAACAGGCACATTTCATTGCATAATATTTTTCTTATGAATACAATGTTGTGGCTGACGAGGCGATAATCATATTGCATGAACAATGACGTTGAGAGCATGAGACGATCAACTTAGGGTAATGCTATGAAACATTGAGGCGATGAGCAGGCTGTTGTTTATCCGTTTAGAGTTTAACTTTTAGATTTGATATTAATTTTTGGCGTGATTGGGCTAGTACGTATAGATATAGTTGTAAATTTGTATATGGTGGACCAAAATCTAATATAGTTGTATATATAAAACTATAAATTTAATTTATATTTAAGTAGATATATGTATGTGTAATGTGTGTATATATAGGGGTGTGTGTATATATATGTGTGTATAATTTATATTTGTGTATATACATTTTATATATGTGTATATGTATATGTATATGTATATATATACTAATTAAAAATAATTATTCGAGCCGAACCGAACTGCGCAGACCTTTGCTCATGCTTGGCTCGTTTACAACTGAGCGTCAAATCGAACGAGCAATTTCCGAACAAGTGTCGAGCGAGGAGCGGGCGATTTGAACGACCCTACCCACCAGTGCCTCACTCTGCACTAAATAGAAGTTAAACCTACATTCTCAAAAAAAATGCAAGTCTTCCACCACTTGATCTAAAATCATTGGCTTATTCTAAAAAAACCCTTTCCGTAAGTTACTGTTTTGGCCCATGTGTTTAGCCACTTTAACCATTTTAGTCAAAAAGAAATATTTTAACATATCAGACCCCGATATTGCATTTTATAACGGTTTTGACCCCTGATACTAACTTTGTTACTCTTTTTCCAATTAAGTGTAAGGGTAATTAGGTAAATATATACCTTAAGAGTTGTTTTTGATATTACAAAGTTTTTTTTTATATTTAAGAGATTATTAATGCAAGTAATCAAGTTTTTTTTATTATTTCTTATTTTCACGATTATTATTTAACAAAATATGTTTTATATATACAAATAAATATGTATTTTTATTTTTATAAACGTCGTTTTTAATATCATTTGTTTTTAACCTTTTTTAAACTATCTATCGTTTTAAAATTTATATATTTTTAAATTGTTTGTTTATTAAAATCGTTCTTTTTAAAGTTGTTTGTCTTTTAAAGTTTTTTTTAAACGATTCATTTTATACCGTTCTTTTTAAAATCATTTATTTTTTTAAATATTTTTTAAACAACTCACCTTTTAGGTCGTTAATTTTTAAAAGCGTTTCTTTTTAAATCGTTTCTTTTAGAACTGTTTTTGCAATCGTTCATTTTTGAAACTTTGTATTCAGTTTACTTTGAGCCGTTAGGGTAAAAGAACATCAGAATTTGAATAATTTCAAAAATCAAAGGAATTTAAAAACGATCGATTTTAAATGAACGATTTCAAAAATCAAAGATTGAAAAAGGACGTTTCTTAAAAAAGACAAAACTTTAAAAAATAAGTTAATAGGTGCAAGGTACTAAAAATGCACGAATTTAATAAACGAAAGGTTAAAAATATATCGAATTTCGAATAAACAAACAGTCTAAAGAAATGGAAGATTTGAAAAAGAAATAAACCATTCTAAAAAAGTTTGAAAAATGAATGATCTTTTGCAAACTTTTTATTGGAATGTTTATTTTTTTTCAAACCTTACATTCGTTTGTTTTTTATACACGTCGTATTGTAAAATTTTAAAAAATGAATGACTTAAGAAAGTGATATGTTTAAAAAAATAAACAATTTTAAAAAGAATGGTATAAAATGAAGTGTTTAAAAACTTAAAGACAAATGACTTCGAAAACAGCCCCTAAGGTATATAATGACATAATTAGCATTATTTGTTAACTGCAAAAAAGTAACAAGGTTAGTATCAAGACCTAAAACCAATATAAAAAGCAACCTTAGAGTCTGATATGTTAAAAAATTTCCTTTTAAGCTAAAATGGTTAAACTAACGAAAAAAGTAATTTACTCTTCTACAAAAACTTTAAACTTGTGTCCTTCTTACAAGTACAAGTATTATGATTTCCTTTTGGGTTTAAAAATAAATCTCCAATACGAGATCTTGGATGCTCTCGACTCGGACACAAATGGGTTGGTGATGCGAGGATCGTGAAGCCCTCGTCCTTTGGGGTTGCAGTTTGGGTATGTTTGCTGTTTGTATTTCTGAATTCCGGCATCGTATGCTTCGGGATGGTATCAACAGTCCTTCGTTGACATGTATTATAAAATTTGATATTTGAAGTTGTTGTGATGAGTCCACCAGGGTCATCTGAGTCAATTTGTTTGATGTTTGCAATTAGAATTCAATGACTACCCTTCCGGATTGAAAGTGATGATATAGGATCGATACAGAACAACACAGAAATATAGATTGATAATAAGTATCGCATGTTACAAATGATAAGGTTTTAGGTACAAGTAGTAACTAACTATAACTGCCAAACGGTGTTAAGTAGTTAATTCGGTTGGGCTTGTATATGTGGTGATGGGTTGCATTGGACGATAAACCTTAATGCTTACAGCTTTCTTTTAGACCCTGATGGACCTTAATTTTAATCGTCAACTCTTTTATTTTTAGCAAAATATAGAGGTGCTAGCTAGTTTGAACTGTATTATTAAACATAAAATAGCTTACTAAGATTACATGATCTCCTAGCTAGCTACTGTGTATATGCATACATAGATGATGATTAACACAAAAAGGATAATGCAGCCGGGCCACTTAGAATATAAACATATATCTATGTATGTATGTATCAAGAAAAATGGATATTGAATTGGCTTCAGTGTTGTCCAGTTTTGAGGCTGACAAAGACAAGGGCTCCTGCAAATTAATTAGTTATAATTAAAATGAGAGAAGAAATTATTATTATTATTATTATTATTATTATTATTATTATTATTATTATTATTATTATTATTATTATTATTATTATTATTATTATATATATCAGTAGTTGGAGTTGGAGTTAGTTTGGTACCAAGAGTGGGCATGAGAATAGACACTGCAAGGGTTCCAGCAAGTTTCAGAGGCAGGCCGGTCTTGAGCATATCTTTGATATCGATGTGACCTGTGGTGAAGCCTATGACATTTGAAGGGGTTGCGGTAGGAAGCAAGAAAGCATACTGAGCTCCAATGGCTCCGGGGACCATAAGGAGGAGCGGGTGGACATTAATATTTTTAGCGATCTGGATGAGTAGCGGAACTATGATGGTGGTGGTGGCATTGTTTGATGTAATTAACTCCGTCATGAAGCCGCTTATTATGCAGACAGCGGGTGCAATGGCCCAGTATGGTGTCTGCCCCAGAAAGTCGAGTGTCCTGGCTAAGACGTCTGCTACACCGCTTGTCCTTACTCCATCTGCTATTGCAAGACCGGCACCGAGTAATAAAACGATATTCCATGGTAGTTTCTTGCATTTGTTCCAATCCATTAGCTTCTCTCCTTGTTGCTTCTTGTTTGGGATTATGAACAGTAAGGTAGCCATCATCACCTGCATGCATGCCCACACCACAGTTTATCATCTACATATGTATGTAATGAGTGCTTGCTAATTCTTTTACTTACGCTAACTGTTCCATCACCAACACGATCATTAAACAGGCTTCCCCATCCAGGTATGTCGTCAGTTATGCTTCTGGTCATCCATAAAACAATTAATGCCGAGAAGACACCCAACACCATCTTTTCGGCAAAAGCCATGGGACCTATAAATAATACAAGTTGTTAAGGAAGAGTCCTGTCCATATATAATTAAGTAGTTGGTTTGGGGGGGTGTAACCTAGTAAATCGAGCTCCCTCTTGATGTGGGCTCTATCCAGATAAGCTGAAAGAGTCTGACCAGATCCTCTTGGGCAGTAGACTAGACAAAGTATGGCCCACAAAGCAAAGAAGAGCAACAAGGCCATAGGGAATCCGAAGAAAAACCACGTACTGAAGCTCAGGGGATCGGCTTCTGGAAAGTAGCTCTTCCACATCCCAACCAGTATGAGGTTGACACCGGTCCCCGTGAGGGTGCTCATTCCTCCTATAGTGGCTGAGTATATCACCCCAAGCACCACCGCTTTGCAGAAGTTAGAGGATTCCCCCCTGAGGGCAGGCGCTGCAGGATTCCAGTGGCCACGGGCATCATCATCACGGTGGTGGGGGTGTTGTGCATCCACATGCTTACAAATGCTGTCGTCCCGCAGATCCCCAATAGGAGGAGCTGTGGATTTACAGGATCCCCGCAGAACACTAGCGTTATCTGCCACCCACCATTATTATTATTATTATTATTATTATTATAATTATTATTATTAATTAAAATATACCTTTTTTAATTTGATAACGGAATTGCTAAAAAGATTAAAAAAAAAAAAAAGTATAAGATGGCAAGTTATTCATATTTGTTTAGGTCAATTATTTTGATATCCAACAACGTAGTGGATAAGATTGGCTGCAAATGAATGAATATGCTAAAAATGATTTGTTGTTTGAAAAGTACGTTTTCATGGTTAAATCTCAAACCATTTACTGGTCATACTAAACTACTCCATTTATTAAACATGGGACGGCACGTGTGTGGGTGGGTATTATGTGTGTTTAAAAAGAAAAGATATGTACAAGTGCTTACGTTTAAGGCTAGTCTTCTATGAATGTTGTAATGCTCAACGGCAAGAGCGAGTATAAAACTTCCGAGGACAAGGGAGATGACGTCATGCATGTAAGAGCGCGCGACATCATCGGAGGCGGCAATCCCAAAGAGAGGGAAGAGGAAGAGCGGCGACATGGAGGTTATTGGCATGGGGACGGCATCCGTCAGCCACCAGGAGAACACCCATGCAAGCACCCCCAACATGTTCCGGCTGGTGGGCCCATCCAGCTTCACAAAAAGGCAAATCAAGCTGCACAGCAGGGGGCCTGATAAAATGAACAAGTTCTTAACCGTCAAAAGGGATTTGAGGGTTGGGATTGATGAGCTTTCGCAGCCTCCGCAGTGTAAGGGGAGGAGCGGGGAGGTGGTGCTGCTGTTTTCATCCATACTCTGCCCCACTGCAGGATGAGAGAGAGCCAGTTTGTAACCAATTTACATATATATCTGCTAAGTGCTGACTCACCCTGTAATCCCATCCTTTTCATTTTTATTAAAAAAAAATGGGACTTGTGGTGGTCGATGATGAAATTATTATTTAATTAGAATAATTGAGTATGGGGCCCGACTGAGTGTACCCAGCACCTATCTCATGACATGAAATGATCAATTGTTAGCCATAAAAAAAAAAAAAAAAGAATTTTGTGAAGGGCCTTCAGTGATCAAAACGCTGTCGATCTTTGCTTCTTTCATATATCACAACACAACATATATAGGCCATGTAAAATTAATCTCCTTTCCAATAAAATAAAATAAAAATATTTTCATGTTTCATCATATTTCACTCATCATACTTTTAACACCCATCATATAATAATTGTTTTTAAGTGAAATTATTATAAGGTTTTTACTTTTTAGTGTTGATCTAGGTTTTTTTCCTAAGGGTGGATAGACACCCATCATAATCATCACTAAATTTTTGTATTATTCCAAATCACTGTTTGACACCTCTAATTTTCACATTTCATCCATCACACTTTCAACTCCCATCACATTCTAAAATAAATACCACACTCAGTCACAATTTAACACCTCATTTCTTTTATTAATATCAAAATCAAGTCTATACACAACACACTCTTCCACAACCCTAATAGTTATTACGGAAAAACCCCATCACATCATGAAAAAAAAACACAGGGTAGTGTTTCACACTATCACAATCATGAAATGGAGTTTTCACGGGAACACCACGTGCACCCTAAATAGAACTGAAATCTTAACATTGCTCTTTTAAGTTTTAAGGACAATTCATGCAGTCTCATATAAGCATGAGTGATCAATAATTTAGTCTCAGTTAGTTCAAAAGATATTGGACAAGAGGGCAATGTAGTCAAAAACAAAAATTTTTAAAAATAAATAAAATATTAAAATATATAAAAGAAACTAACACCCCTAGCCCTAGAGGTGTACCAAAAAACCGGTTTTAGAACCGAAACCGGAAAAAAAAAGCAAAACGGTTTTTTTAACCGGTTTTTTACAACCGGTTAGTAACCGAAACACAACCGCCGGTTGTAGACCGGTTATGGTTTTTTGCCTTCGAAACCGATCAATAACCGAAACCGGTTACAAAAAACGGGTTTTAACCGTAAAAAACGGTTTTTAGGTTAAACCGGTTAAAAACCGACCCTAACCGGTTTGATCGGTTATTAGTTTGAGTAAAAAAACCGGTTAGTAACCGGAACCGGTTATACAAAAAACCGGTTTTTGATTTTAATGAAAAAAATCGGTTCGGTTAATAAACGAAACCGGTTTTCAAAAAAAAAACAATTTGTACACCTCTACCTAGCCACACCTGCTAAGTTTTTTCAAACACCCGTATCATATTCTTAATTTTTATCCCCATGGTAAGTCTTTTCAAACACTCACATCATATTCTCAATTTTGTCCCTAAATTCAGGTAAACATGTTTCTTACATTTATCACCAATCTTTCAAAAATTCTTACATATCATTCTCATCTTTATCTATGCTCTATTAAAAAAATTATTTTAAAGATTTTGACTACGAATAATTTAACCATTTTTTCCTCCAGAGTTAATATTTATACATTTCTCTCTTCTATCTCTCTCTATACATATATAGATACATGTTTCTTACATTTATCACCAATCTTTCAAAAATTCTTACATGTCATTCTTATCTTTATCTATGCTCTATTAAAAAAATTATTTTAAAGATTTTGACTACGAATAATTTAACCCATTTTTTCCTCTAGAGTTAATATTTATACATTTCTCTCTTCTATCTCTCTCTATACATATATAGATACTAGTCATTTACCCGCGCAATGCGGCGGGAGTGGCGATTTAAACAGGATACTCGTTTAGCGTTAGTTTATCAGTCGTCTCGTGATATATTGTATAATAGTTAAGTTAATTTTCTTATTCGTAATATGTTGGCACTTGTTTTTTCTGTTAGTTTATCAATTCTTTGATGATATACTTTTCCTAATTTTTTTTAGTTGTAGCTTCGGCGATAGACAAACACTATTAATAATATCAAATGTTAGACAAACACTATTAGTAACATCAGATGTTAGTATAATCGTCAATTATAAGTAAGTAAAATAAGCAATACTATTAAATAATTGTAATTACTATAATCTCTTATGTTAGAAAAACACTATTAATAACATCAGATGTTAGACAAACACTGATGATGTTGCTAACCTCTGATGGAGTAATAACATCAGATGTTAGACAAACATTGATGATGTTCCTAACCTCTAATGTGGTAATAACATTAGATGTTAGGCAAACATTGTTGACGGTAGACAACCACTGCTGAGTATAACATCAGTGGTTAGGGAGTCTGTGGTTGAATCAGTGGTTTTGCTATACAACTACTGTTGGTGTGTTAGCAATGGTTTGCATCAGTGGTTTCTGGTCAACGGTAGTTTGTGATCAATTGTTTATATTTCACGGTGTTTTAATAACATTTTTTATACCTCTGATGTCGTTGGTCGGTTGTACACCCTTGGTCAAGTTCAACCGAAGTATTCAAAGTGACTCTATAGTTGTCCAGAGGTCCTAGTTTCGCAAGTCTTCAAAATGTATTGACATGTGGGTTTGTAGAAAGAACACGTGTCAAAATCTGAGTAATACGTCGATCAAGATTTGGCCATTGGAGTCTAAGATCTAACTCAGCATCAGGATCATAAAAATACAACTGCAGGTACCTAGGGTTTCCATCCCTCGGAACTAATTGGTCGATTTTGTGATATATTCCTCTATGTGCACGAAAAGTATATACACCGTCTCTCATATTGCTCAATGTATCATCCCACGTCACCCCTATTGAGGCAAAAGAAAAATTGGTGTTATAAGCACGAATGTTTTGCCTAAAAATATTTCCGATTTCATCTAACGATGTGAAAAGCCGGTGCAATTCCTCTGGAATTTCTGAATTTGCTAACACAATTTTCCACCCATACAACAAAAGGTATCAAATTCAAATTGAAAACGTTTTGCTCCACAATCATGATATGCACCATGTTCTTTTAAAACACGATTCTCTCTAGGTAGACGATCGTAAACAAAGTTATATGGATCATCTTCTACGTTCTCATCTTGGAAGAAATAACATCAGATGTTAGGCAAACACTAATGATGTTAGACAAACACTGGTGATGTTGCTAACCTCTGAAGGAGTAATAACATCAGATGTTAGGCAAACACTGTTGGTGGTAGCCAACCACTGCTGAGTATAACATTAGTGGTTAGTGAGTCTGTGGTTGAATCAGTGGTTTTGCTGTACAACTATTGTTGGTGTGTTAGCAGTGGTTTGTCATCAGTGGTTTCTGATAAGTAGATGCGACTGACGTGTTGCAGATTTAACAGATAAAGCTGAACAAACAATAACTTATAGAAAATTCCCGCCCAGACTACGCGCCAAAAACATCTTATATAAACAACCTCAGTCCCTTCCATTTATTACACCAAAAGCAAACGCCATAATTTACTAAATACCATATGACAAACCTCGTTTCTTATAACATCAGTTTTTTTCTCGATAAAGTTTCACATAATGAGGTGGACAACATTCTTAGGTCATTATTAAGTGAGCATAACAATGTTTTCCATCTCATTCAACAGAATTTATTGAGATAAACCTCACCTTGTTCAAATTAAAATGCCAAAAAGTTCAAAATTACAGATGGCAAACCTGTAAGTTGTGTGTTCTAGAAGATTTTGCTGAATGAGATGGACAAATCTTCAAGACAAAGAGACTGATGATAGTGATATGTCATTTTGTCTGCTTTGTTCTTGAGAAAGATTTGGATGAGAAGAAGAGACCTATGCCAGTGTAAACGCTATTTTGGACTCCCTTTCAAATGATGAAGAATGGGATGAGCATGAAGATGATGGCAAATATCATCAAAGCGAAAAACCCACTCACAATCACACCACAATAATAGCATCCAAAAAAACGGCATCGATCTACGTCTCCTACATCCACAAAACTACTTCAACAGTCAACAACAAAACGCACCAAAAAATAAAACGCCATATTTTTTGTTGAATGGTCAGCTTCACCTAGAGCAGGGTGTTTCAACTGTGTAGGGAAATCGGCACCTATCTAAGGAATTCAAAGGTTCAGGGGACAAAAACTTCAAGAGTAAGAGACTGATGGCAGTGAAGATTTGGATGAGAAATTGGATTAGCATTTTTAATTTTTTGTCTTTTATGTATTTTTTTGGTGTCATTTTCTTTGTTATCTAATTTTCAGCTAATAGAATACATTATTTCTCTAATTACTTATAAAATGTCAAAATGCCAAACATCAAAACTATAATAAAATTCCTTTAATCATATATTATTAATATTAACTCCAAATAATTACTGAAATGTATAAAACAAGGTGCAAGAGAATAGAACAAAAGAGTGTCTTACAAAAGTTTAATTTTGCCATCTTTATCTATAAAACGCCATTAAAATACAAAACGTCAGACGGGGCATGTTACAGACTTAATAGATAAAATTTAACAAACAGTAACTACAAACAGTAACTGAAACGACGAAAAATTTGTTACTAACATTTATTATATTAAAAACTACACCATGGCAATTGAATTTTTTATATTTTCAAAACCCCATAATTACATGTCACATTATAGGTCTGCATCCTACATCACACGACAAGAGATACAAGACGTACACATAAAAAATTACTATTGTTTTTAGCGCCAAAAACATATATATATCTTGCGCCAAAAAAGGTCATTATATAAGTAGAACATGTAAACAAACTTAACACTCCACAAATTGTCTAAACACGCCACAAATTGATAATGAGATTCGTGGTGAAGAAGTGAGTGATTAGGGTTTTGAGAATAAGGAGAGTAATGGAGAAATTTATGAGAGATCTTTGTTTTTGAAATTGAAACAGCAAGTGGAAACTCTGTTTGGATGAAACAGGGTTTATAAAGGTCTGATGGCTATCATCTGTGCACGTGTAAACTCTATTGGATATTGGATGACAGTTGTTTGGAAACCTCTGCTGGAGACCATCAGTGGTTCTGAACAAAGGAATGATCAGACGAGATTTATGTCAAGTTTTCATTTATGTCAGCGAATAGGATTACAAGAACTGATACTTATTGTCTTAAGTAATGAAGGTTGTTAAAGACAGGTGTAAGAAAAGTTGACTATATTGACAATGGTTCAAATGACAAGTGTAAGAAAAGTTGACTATATTGAGAGTGGTTCAAATGAAGTTTGATTCTAACGATGGATTATTATTTGTATATTGTCAGAATCTGGGTTTGAAACTGTTTATGAAAGTTCTAAAAATGGTAAATGAAAGAAGATAAATCAGATGAACTTGCATCATTGGTTTGCATCAGTGGTTAGCGACTATAACATCAGTGGTTAGTGAGTCAGTGGTTTGCATCAGTGGGCATTTATGTCAGGTTTGTTTTAATTCATAATAGTTAAGAGATTGTTTTCATTGTCATGCTTTTGTAATTAAGATTACTTGCATATGACTCACAATCTCCCCCTCAGCCTAAGATCACTGATTTGTTCGTACAGAATGTAAGGAAGATAGCTTAGATTGATAATCGATGAAAGTGATTAAATACGGGCACTGTTCTATTTATACTACAATCCTAACCACTGAGCATCTTATTATGATGTCAGCATGAAAGTGACACTTAACAAAAATAACAAACTAATAACATCTGCTAAGTTAACCACTGCTATACACTAAACATTACAAAGACTGATATAAAACACTGATGATACATCCTCTGTTGGTCTTCAGTAGAGCTTTGCGTTGACAGACCTTTAACTTTAGACTTCAGCAGAGCTTTGCCTTCAACAGAGTTTAGCTATGGCAGAATTGGACATTTGGTCTTCAGCAGACCTTGACTTGGGCATATGTTACATTATTGTTTGGATCAGAGCTTTGTCTTCAACAGAGTTTAGCTATGACAGACCTTGGACATTTGTCTTCAGTAGACCTTGACTTGGGCGGATGTTACATTATTGTTTGGATTAGAGGTTGTAGTATATTTTGGCTTTCTATATTGTTCTTTTGTAGGGTTCAATTCCAACATATATTTTATATCCAACACAAATTTCTACTGAATTTAGTGTATTTTGACAAATTACATAGATAATTTTTTTTGGTCTTGTAAGGGGAAGATGGGTGCTTCTCTCCATAAGGCTTACAAAACACAGGTTATGTGTAGCAGTCCGCCATATTTAACATATAAAGCTTTTTTATATGTTAAATAAGGCGGGTTGCCGCCAATAACCTATGTTTTGTAAGCCCTAGGAGAGAGCCACCTATATTCCCCTTAAAAAGCAAAGAAAACATATCACACAATTTAAACCTTCTTCAATTTCTCTTCATCATAATCAGACGTGCTAGACTCAGTTTTTGATCTAATCTGACAAACAATAATGACTAATATTATCGTTATTTCTTGAGATATAGTTTACGAAATCATTTTAGTGGAAGTGCACTTACCGTATAAACTTGTTGCGGGTGCGCTGGCTGCGGCGTTGCGGCTGCACTGGCTGCGGCGTTTCATCTACCTGTAAACAAAGAGGGGTCAAGATTTAGGTTTTTTTACCATAAAGTTCATAGTTCTAACTTGAATTATTAAATGGTTTGATTTAGCTTACCTTAATTTGCACCATTCAACTTCTAGGCGAGTGACCTGATCTTCAGATGAGCTATAAAACATTATATTAAGAACATTTAAAATTTTGTCTACAAATTGAAAAATAAACAATATAAGTACCGTTGAGAGAGGAAATGTTGGTACTCACCAACATCTGGATCTTGAATGGATGAGGAAACAGAGAAAATGAGATAAAAATAAGAGCTCTGACCTGAGATGAGATGAAAATGAGAGAGGGTCAGTGAAGATCTCAAATCGTTTGGATCTAGATAGAATGATATGAAAATGAGAGATCTGAACCTGAGATGAGATGAAAATGAGAAAGGGTCAGTGAAGATATCAAATCGTTTGGATCTATCGATTGGATCTTGTGAAACCTTGAACATCTTGTGAAATCGCCATCGCCTTGATGTTCTTAAATCGCCAGAGAGAGAAAGGGGACAGAGGATTTTGAAAATGTGAGATCTGAAGAATGAATCTAGAAAACCCTAGATGTATATCCATGGCAAGGTGTATCGGGAATTGGGATGAGCGGGAATTGAAAAATTGAATGCAGAATTTGGCCGCTCAAACATATTGTGCTTAAAGATGTTGTACTTCATGCATAAAGGAGTTTTAAGGGAAGTGAGAAATTACCTTAAGTTATCCTTTGGATATGCTTATTAATATAGTATAGATATATAGAGAGATAGTGTAAAAAAGGGTGTAAGAATAAAATATTAGGGATGTGAGAATAATGAGAGCCTTTTTCCGATTATACATAAGCTTTTCTAGTATTTAATTGATATTATCTAGGGCTGTAAATGAACCAAACGTTTAGCGAACTGTTTGTGAACCGTTCGGCGGAAAGTTCGTTTATGTTCGTTCGATTAGTTTAATTTTTTCATTTCGTTCGGTTAGTTTAGCGAATGAACACGAACAAAGGTCTCGCTCGTTCAACTACGTTCATGAATGTTTGGTAATATGTTGTGTTACATTCGTTCATATTCATTCGGTTACGTTGGTTCATGTTCGGTTGATTATATTAAAAAATTAATAAATAATAAACCTTTTATCTAAACATACTGAAAACTTGAACCTCCATTTTCTTTCTAAGTTAGCTAAAATTTAGACATTAAAGATAGTTTTTGGGATTATTATGTTTAAATTAATTAAACTTGATTCATCTGGTTATCGATTTTTTCTGTTTTGATTTATCATTTGATGATTGTATTTAACTGTTTATTTAAAATGTTTAAGATTAAAAATGTTTTTGTTTTTTATCTTCAAGTTAAATGTTTTTATGTTGAACCAAATTATTAGGAACAAAGAAAACCTATAATCTGATCACAATAGTATAAAACTACGCAAACATAGTGTTAGTTTTTAAACACTGCAAACGTCTCATATTATTCACTATGGTATTAGGATGAAAAACACTTACATTGCTTAAACAATGAATTGATCTTTCAACAAGCAAGGAAAGAATAACAACGATTATGTAAAAAAAAATTGAGTAGATAGACGATGTGGCATCATATATACATGTTTCCATGCATATTTAGCCCTATACTAGTAGGATTTTCGCACGTTTTGCTGCAGGCTTCTGGTCATTATCATTTTGGTTCATTACAGTTCCAGTACGATAACTGCACTCAACATAACAATCGACATGTGTTTTACATAAATTGGAAACCATAAAAACGAATACTCGTACCACTATCGGTACCGGTGTTGTTCGGTTGGTATCAGTTCGTTACAATATCAGTATCATACAGACACTCGATATATCTTACTATACAAAAATATACTTTATTGCGAATAAAACTTTGTGTTCAATGAATTTATACCGCTGCGTTGAATAATCTATAAAAACGAATATGGCACCATTACCGATGTTTTTGGTCGGTATATGTTGTTTTGTGGTGAAGAAAAAATCAACTATATATGACCCATTCCACCACTTGAATAGAACTTTTATCGAATGTTACATAAAAGTAAGCACATGATGACGTTAATAATAATAAAAAACTATACCAATATTATACGGTACGATGACGATGTTGATTAGACAATATCAATCATATTAAAAAAAAAGAAAGTCATGAAAAGTTAAAATTAAAGAAATATGTTTAAAGTTAAATGTAAATATAATAATTGTGACACCCGGTATTTTCAGGTTAACACCGTTAACCCCAACTCCGTTATTATGCATTTCACTTGATTAGAGTTAATTAAGTGTGTCAGTTATTACACAAACACACACGTACCGGTAATTCAGGGAATTACGAAAGCACACACGCGCCTGTCCCCGAACGTTGGGGAGCAATCGAGAATATTCCCGAACAATTAAATAAATATAAATGTGTGAATTTATATGTTGTGTGACTTATATGTTTATTTTGTGAACTTTCGTGAAACCGGTGTATTTGCGCGTGACAACCTATTATTGACAAACTCATAACTGGAGCCTAAACTATACTATAGCCTAAATTTCGAGGACGAAATTTCGGTAACATAGGGATGATGTGACAACCCGTATTTTCAACCTTGGTTAATTTCATAAAGTTACCTATGTAAATATTATGTAGTATTAGTTAGTAAATAATAACAACCTATACGAGCGAATACGTTATTTAATTAACTATTACGGTGGCGTTTCACCACAAATTCAATACACACATTTCTATGCAAGTGTGTATATATATATATAAAACTTATATGTATTCATTTTGATTTCAATTACTAATATAATTTAAATGACATAATATTTGATGGTTTGTGCGAGCGGTTCGTATACGCGACACACACCAACCTACCCACTCAAACCCTAACTATTTAACCAACCTTATCTCTTTCTATAATGCTTCGCATTTTGTACTTTCCTTATTTAGAAAATATAATCGTATTTCTAATTATTGAAACTAGTATTCATGTCTTATTCGTATCTTATTTCAACTTTATAATCCGAGACGCTGATCATAATGAAAACTCATACTTTATTCATACTTGACGTTGATCATAATGAAAACTCATACTTGTTTTTCATGCAATCAGTCATTTAAATACGTGTTTACATGCAAATCGATACTTAATATACGTGCAATGCTCATGCGTTACAACTTTATAGTTGAAATACTTGAAAACCGGCTAAAATACGTAAAAACAACCCCAAGCCGACCCACTCGTGCGAGTTGGACCCACTTCGCAAGAAGCGTACCCACTTCGCACGAAGTGAACACACTTCGCACAAAGTGGAGCTGGCAGCAAGTTGTTCTTATAAATAAGTGCACACTTCACACCTTCAATTTTTCCGAATCTTTACACTCCCACTCTAAAATTTCGAATTGTTGGCAAACTATTCTCAGACCATCTAAGTGAGTTTAGCTCACTATTACTTAGTCATTTCTTTTATGATTCTTCTTCTTTTTCTTTTGTACCAAGTGTAGAAGCTAGCTAAGTTCATCATACTCACTAGGATTGGACTTGTGTTCCAGCAAGTGTGAGAACATTGGGAGCCTTAGCTACCCGAATTAAGTTCCACACGTCACTTGAACATTTTTATTCAATTAATTTCTGTATATTCATGACCAACCGGGTTTATCAATTGTGTCGATACACTTAGTGCTTTGGTGAATCATATAATGAGGTTTCATACCTCTTTGCTTGACATTTATGACATATCTGGCGAACTAAGGACATAAACTCTCTCTCTCTCTCTCTATATATATATATATATCTATATATATATATATATATATATATATATATATATATATATATATATATTACGTACTTTCTTGTATAAATGGTCAGGACCATGATACTATCAAATATTGATTAAGTGTTATGACCCTGGACTATTCTGCCTCGTTCCTAAACTTCTCGTTCACAGAAATCAGTGTCGAAACGAGTATTAAACGAGCTACATCATTTTAGAACTATCACTTCACACGAAGTGGACAGTCACTTCGTACGAAGTGCAGAATCACTTTACACGAAGTGGTCAGCCCACGTTGCACGAAGTGGCATTTCCTACATTTTATTTTCGTATTTTCTGAATCCAAGTCTGAATCCTTCGCCAAACTCAGAATGTTCACACACCTTTGTTTCCCTCATGTAAGGTAACTTCGGTGTTCATCACTTCAACTCATCCGCTCCCGGATTGCTAGGAAAGCTTGCAAAATTGTGAGCATACTCGACTCCCCTTTTTATCTTTACATTTTTTGGGTGCAACTTATATGTTATGTAAACCTACTAAATCACAACTCTTTATGCTTGAATCACAGCTCAAACATTCAATCATACATGCTTAATACGAATACTTGCAAATTTATTCATGCTAGAATCGAATGCTTTATACTACGTCATTAACTGTGTACCAGCCTCTCTTAACATGTATAACGCTATAGGATTAACGCACCGTCCGTATTCGTGAGGTCATGTTAAGTAAGCAAAATGGTCTAGTCATTGGTATGATTAGATTACGCTAGCGGTAAACTTTGGGTTGACATGTGTAGTCGCATTACCAGCATTGTATGATAGTTTAAGTAACATTTGTGCCATGTTGGATGTTTAATCTTTCACATTATCTAGTATTGAAACTTGTATGCTCGCTAATGCCTTATGTGTTGAACTATACTTTAATATATGTTGCAATAATATGATGACGATGAGGATGCATGGAATCTAGTAGGATGATCTAGAAATCCACTTTTAGATTAGACTTATGTTGTACCTGTACTTTTGATTCCATCGTTGTAATTTAAATTTTATTGTTGTAATTTGCTTCCAATCTATGTACTCAAATTCTAGAAATGAAATGAAATATTGTTTCTTTAAATACTTGGCACAAATTAGTGTTATGAAGTCTCGATCGATCTACTACGTCCGCCCCGATAATTCCGCCATCAGTTGGGCGGTGTGACATTTTCCCCTCATTCTTCTCCACAAAGCTCAAACTCTAGCCACCTTATCTTTCATTCATACACTGAAAATTAGAGAGAGAGAGTCACGAGAATAAGAGTTAGATGGAGAGGATGGGATTTCCGGCCACCAGCAACCACCACACGTGGCAACACACAAACAAAACAGAAGGGGAGGTGCTAAGAGTGGTTGTGGAGTTAGGTGATGGCTTGAGACGGAGAAACTATAAAGACCACCACCACAGGCGGTGACGACGCTGTGGTTCTTGGTGATGGGCTTCGGTGACTGGTATTGGGGTGGTTGTAATGTTTGGGCGATGATGGTGGTTCAAAGGGGTGGCCATGGAAGACTCGATTGTGCATCAGCAGCAATATCAGAAGTCTCCGATGACCAATGATGCGGCAGGGCATTTAGAGTCTCGTAAGTTTCAATAACCCATAAACACCATGGTTCTGGTAAGACCCGATCCCTCTTGTTAAGTATCAAAACTGAAGTTTTGGTTAGCTTTATGGCAAACAATGATGGTTCTTGGTGATTTTGGTAGATCTAGGATGTTTGGATGATGGCCGAGCTTTTAGGGGGATGTTTGGACTCAACTCAAAAGTGGTCCAACTCGATTTTGACTAGTCAATGCTGTCAAAGCTGGTTAACAGTCGGTCAAAGCTCGAGTCAACAGTCAACGTGCCAGACTTGGTCAACGCGTAGTTTGAGGCGGTTGTGTGTCGGTTTGGTTGTCTTGGTTTTCTAACAAAGTGTGGAAGGTATATTCCCACGTTTGATTTTCCTGTATGTGTATACATGTACTATTTGTAATAATAGAACACGAAACGAGCTCTAGCGAACCCGACCTGACGAGTAGGAATGTTGTATATTAACATATTGATTGTAAGCGAGAAATTAAGATGTAATTGGACTCGTACGCGCCTATATGTGAACATATATATAACTATAAATACGCAAAAACGACTTGGACTTTTAATGTTGAGAAAATTATCGACAACTTGTGTTGTCGGGTTTTGTCCCGATTTTCGTAAGAATCTTAATTTACATGTTTTAAAACAAACGAAAACATGTTGGGATTCAAATGATTTATATAAAAAAGTATAAAGTATATGCATTTATTTCGGACGACGCTTGCGACTCATAAAACAAGTACATATTTTAACTTGGCATTTAATTTATCTCGCTATTTTATAATGATACACATAATTACCTACATTTATTTCGTATGTTTAAACGAAATTTGAAACTTAATTATAAGATGATAATGGATAATAGTATACATATTAACATATTACCTGGTTTTACAACGTATGCCACCCTAATATAATCACACACCTACATGCGCATTAGCTCGTTCTATGAATATATTTAATATATATTTAATCACTCAATAAATAAATTGTTTTTAAGGAGTAGTACATATATGGGATATAAGTGGGATCAAAAGAACTTAGAGTTACTGTTGCATCATAGTAATAACCTTACCATCGCGTCGCACGTTTAGCGATTCGGTAGAGCTCGACACACGTGAAACAACTTTTCCCTAGTATTGGTTACTTATGATGTGCAAATATTACCAGGGATGTCTTGGTGAATATTTGCACGTTCTGCCAGTTCGTGTCGTTGGCACGTAGTACGTTTGAATATAACACGCACCCTAAGGTGAGTTCACTACTTTACTAAAAGCATTCATCCCTGGTTTGGCACTACATTATCCCTGGTTTGAGACTACATATATTCCTGGAAAGAATACCACGACTTGAATACCCTAATTTAAATTTATGCCTACAGTGGACTAAAAGACCTCTATTTTGAAAGTCCCAACCTTTATACCGATAAGTTGTCGGATGGCAAACGAGGCATTAGTTGACAGCGCTATTAGGTTTGACAAACCTCATACCGTGCTGGGAGCCGGGCTTGAACTTTTGACTCTAACCTTGCATCAATGCCGATAGACATTGATGTGGGGCACAAAACTTACATTGTCAGTATTCGATACCACCAGTTTAGTTTCTTAAACAGTGGGTTAGCATGACATGCTTTTAAAACTTTCGTATATAAAGTTACTTTTTGTTGGATTAAAACTCTGAACTCGCCAATTTTTTGGTGATACACTTAAACATGCTTTGCAGGACGCTAGGTACGGCACATATGAGGACATGCATCTTGGAGTGCCATTGCTTATTAAACTATTTTCTTTTATTATGCAAAATAAATGTGGGTTTTTGCCAAGCCTGGATTTTTTTTACACTTTTAGTTTCCGCTGATAAACTGAAACTTTCATTATAGAACATTTAAAATATTATAACTATTTATGTTGAATGTGCTAGTTAAGTATTTGTCAATTATTTATGAATGGTTCAACATGATTAGTGGTTGGATCCTGGTTTGTCACATGTCTCACAGTAAAACCCTATATGTGAAATTTGAGAGGCTTACAATAATAATCAACTTTAATATTGAAATAATAAAAATATGAAAAAAACTATATATATTATTAAAAAACTTAAATTACTATTTATGATCATTATATATAAAATAATAATATATATAAAATAATAATAATAAGGTTAAAAATAATTTAATAATAATCAACTGTAATATTGAAATAATAAAAATATAAAAAAACTATATATATTATCTAAAAATCAAATTACTATTCATGATCACTTTGCAATTAATATATAATAATAATAATAATAATAATAATAATATTTGTGACCCGCACTTTGCGGCGTGATCGTTAAACAAAACAAAACGTCGACGTAAAAACGTGAACCATGCAGTCGTGTTGTAATGTCTTAACTCGCAAAAATTAAACCGCAAAGTAAAACATAGAAAATAATAACTTAGGACCCGCACATTGTGACGAGGCCGTTAAATTGGCAACAAAATAACACAAAAATGTTGAAACACACATGCGTGTTGCACGTGTTAACTCACAAAATTTAGATTAAAACGGAAAACGAAAAATTTGTAAAAGACAAAGAAAAGTATAAGAGAACAAAGTTGAAAGTAAAAAAGCGTTGGAATAGAAAATGGAAAATAATTTTTGATAAAGTTGTAAAAGAAGGAAATCGTAAGGTAAAAAGTGTAACAAAATTAAATAGTGATCTTGTCTCACGATCAAAACTTGGTAAATAATAAAACACAGTTTGTTACTTAATAGCTTCTTTTGATAAATGATAGTGGCATTGGGCTGCCCAGTGATAAATGAATAAAATACAAAAGAAAACCAGACAAGCCATGCATGGCCGTGTGTAAGGGATGCACGCTTGTAACCTCCAAAAGATAGCTTCATGAAAAAGAAGGAACATGTCGACAACTAGCACGACTCTGCCAACCAGAACTGTTGACACACACTCATGTCTGCACACATGCACGACCGTGCCAACCAACTCTGTAGAATCGTACAAGTGTGGTAGGCGGCAAAACAATGATACGGATGTGCTCGTCCAGATTTTGGCCTTAAAATGGAGCTCAAGCCACCACTTCAATCCAACCCACAACACGATCACCACCACCCGCCACACACACCATATATCACTATAGAGGACAAGTTTTTGTGCCCTATTTGTCACACCCCAACCGATGACGAAAACATCAGGGCGGGACAAAATTGATTGCTCGGGACTTCATTACTAAGATCAAATACAATGTTTCGAAGCAAACTACAACAATTTAACTAAAGACAACAAGTACAAAAATTAAGATGAGTTTCTAGTTCATCCTACTAAGTTCCATTCGTCATCATCATCATCATCAAATTCCTACAATGCGTATTAAAGAATAGTTCAATACAAAAAGTATTGGCGAGCATACAAGTTTGAGTACTAGCATAGTATAAGAGCTTAAACGAATCCACATGGCATAATAGTTAACTAGAACTAACATACGATACTAGCCTGCAACTATAAATATCGACCCAAAGATTCCCGCTAGCGTAATCTAATCATAGCAATGAATAGACCGTTTTGTTTACTTAATATGACCTCAAGAATACGGGCGGTGCGTTAATCCTATAGCGCTATACATGTTAAGGGAGGCTTGTACGAAGTTAATGACAAAGTATAAAGCATAACGAATTCTAGCATATACGAGTTTCAAGTATAACGTATTAAGCATGCATGTTGGATTGTTTGTTTGTGATTTAAGCATAAAGTACGTAATTGCGTGATTTTGATATCATATACGTATTGCACCCAAAAGTGAAAAGTAAAACGGGAGTCGCGTATACTCACGGTTTTGCAAGCTTTCTGATTAAACCGAGAGTTGATGAGTTGTAAAGATGGAGCACCGAAGTTACGTTACATGGGGGAAACGAATGTGTATGAGTATTCGGAATTTGTGGAGAGTTCGGATTCGGAATTCTAAGTATATTAAACTACGCATACAAAAATATTTATCTAGCCTTAAGCACTCGTTTTTTACACTAATTATTTCATGTGCTTACATGGGTCGAAACTTGCCCATTAGAGTCGTAACGAGAGGTTTAAAACATATATAATATAACCTATATTCATGACGTGTAACCATAACCCGGTTAACATCCAGAAGTCGGTTAAGTATATATTTATATATTATATCGTATACTTTATATAGTAAGTCATCATGAATGTCATAGAAGTCAAGCATGGAGGTAGGATGATAAACATCCATTATACCTCTGTGTATGAATGCACCAAAGCACAAGGTTATCAACATAGTTGATAACCCGGTTGGTCATGAATAACAAGAATAAAAATCTAATTAATTTATTAGGTACTCAAGTAAGAACAACCGGGTGATTCATACCTATCATGGAAAATGTTGGAGATGCGGTGGGGTTGAAACTACTTGGTATTCTTGCCACTAGAACAAGTGAAGTAGTGGAACAAGTTTGGAGAGCCAAGGCTTTCATGGTTCACACCTACATATGCACAAGTCTTCCAACATTGAAGGTTGGAAGCTTGGATGGTTTCATCACTTAGAACAATTTGGGCAGAATTTTAAAGAAGATTAAGCTTGTTTCTTGGTGGAAATCAACGACAACACAAACCCCCAACTATGAACTTAGTTGGGAGCTTGGTGGGTACAAGATTCAACAAAGTTTTAATCAAGAAATGTATGTTACAAAAGTATAAAGCAAAGCAGAATTTTAACTCTATTTTGAACCTCAAATGTGGTAAGGTTTCACCTTAGTTTGCCAAGAAAAACTTGTGAAAACATTCCTAGAGGTTATGCAAGTAGAATGAAAGAAGAAAACATACGGAAATAAGAAGAAAAGTGAGCTAAAACCTACTTAGAATGATTGCAACTTTCTCCCAAGTCTTGTAAATTAGAGAGTAAACAAAAAGATTTTGAGAGTGATTTAAGTGTTTGGAAAGTGTTTAGGAGTGTATGGAGGCTCCTATTTATAAGATAGGATTGGGGTTAATGTTAAAATGAAGCAGGAAGTGATTGGGTGTTGTAAAAAGGTGAAAAAGTAGGTAAAACGCGGTTGTTTGCGTTTTATGCCCGAAATCCCGTCACCAACTCCGTTCGTGCGGAGGTAAGTTCATACAAAGGTAAGTTCGTATTTAGCACATTTCAAGTATGTAAGTATAATAACACTTCAAAGATCATAGTCACATAACAACAAATTCAAATAGCATGTTACAAGGTAGAGAAAATCAAATGTGCACACATAAAGTTGTTAAGGATCTATACCTCGATAGTGAAATACAGTAATATCTCCTGAGCTTGGTTCAAATATTGTGAAAACCTACACTGTCGTCGTTTAAACCATTTGATTAATTTATAACCATATAAACATGTATAACCATTTTATCAAAGTCTGGAAGAGATTTTTTGAACATCAATTATTACATCTAAATACCACCTAATCTTATTCTTACAAAAAATTGAACTCACGCCACTTTTATAGTGGACAAGCATTTTACTCATGGATCATTAAGTCATGGGTTTGAATATTATATAAATTTTATATTTTAAAAAGGATATATTCAGTTTTATTTAAAAAAGCATCATTAGCAATAACAATTACTAGTGGCATCTAGGGAGGGGATAAGACTTTGGAACCAATAGGTCATGGGTTCGATTCTCACAAGGGGGTTTTCCCATTTTATTGGGCTTCCCCTTGAATTGGTGTATAGACACTGTACCTAGTGGAGATGGATTTGATCAGGTGGTTCCATTAGTGGCGCGATAATACGCTAGTGATCCGTCAGTGATCCAAATTTACCGTTCAAAAAAAAGTAATAACAGTTACTTAAACAACTTTTTTAAATTTATGATTTCCTCGAATATCATATTTAGAAAAACTTGGTAATTATATCAAGTAAAGTAATTTGTAATTTACTAATTATTAAAACCATAAAGCTTGTCTAAAAAGAAGATTTTAGTTGTGGCTATGAATATAAAAAGGGAATTTGTTTTATTATCATTCCAAAAATTTAAAGATTTTGGCTATCTAATTCTATTTTGTATAGTATATGTTAATAACTAGTTTATGAATATATTAATAACTAGTTTATAGTCATGTATATTATACGGGTTGAATGATAAGATTGGTTGTATTTAAAGAACAGAATAATTAAAAATTTTGAATTATTCTTAATGTTACACATGTTAAATATAAATTTTGATATAAACACATATTACCCTTACATGAATTATTCCTACCAAGTTAAAGAACATATAACCTTACGCACTATAAATGACGCGTTTAAGCAAAATAATTTATATTTTTGTAACTTTAGTAATAATAATTAGATATACTTAAATATATATTTATATAATAATTAAATTTATATATTCTGTTACGATAAGATACGTAAAAAATATGATGTAAATTCTTAAATCTCATCCTTTTTCGGGGAATGAGACGAAGTAGAAAAAACATATGAACACATATAGGTTTTTTTAAAATTTTGGGATGAAAAAGAGAAGACTTTTAAATCTTAATTGAAATGGAGTTGGTGGCTAGAAATGATGACGATGGAGATGTTGTGATGTGAATATATCTAATTCTAATAAAAGATTTCAATTAATGTCATATAATATTCTCTCTTTCAATTCATTAATAACATTATTAATTCATTATTAATTAAATTTTGTTTGAATTAAAATTTAATAGATAAATTCATCACAAAACTATTTAGTTGAAATAATTACTTAACTTTTCTAACATTTAATTATAGCTATACTTGATTTTCAGATAAAGTAAATCAAATCATATGCTTATCCATTTTAAAATTTTAAAAAGTAAAAAAAAACATAGGTTTTAAAATTATAGATAATAGATAATTTATATATTTTTAGTCATAAATTAAAATTAGAATTAGATATTAGTTAATTAATTTATTAATAATATCATTGATGGATTGTAAGAGAGAATGTCATGTGACATTATTAGAAGTCTTTTATTAGGCCACTTGGTGTGGGGGGTCGTCTAGGCCTCGCGACGCCCCCAACACCATTTATGGGGTCCGGCGTCGCCTTGAACGTCAAATGCTAGACATTGAGGACGGAGCACAAAAGGACAAAAAATAAGTGGAATAGGGCATATTTAATTTGCCAAAAATAAAAAAATAAATTAATTAAATAAGTGGGGTATGGCCATCAACCATTTCTTTGGTTCCATCCTTGGAGAGGCATCCTCTAAATACTCTAACGTGACGCTGAGGTGAAGAGTCATCCTCTAAGGATTACCCTCCTCCCATACCGAGTAGCCTTAGAATTATACTAACATTAGACTATGGGATGTGGGAGGCTTAGGCTGGAGGCATTGCTTGACATGTGACGGTTGTGGGCTCCACCAGTACACACCCAAAAAGTGGGGTGTGGAAGGGGCGTTGCCATCCGCGTTGGGGTGCCATGTGCACCAATTTTTTTTATATATAATAAATTAATTTTAAAAACACCTTTTATTTATATTAAATAACCCTAAATAAAAAATATATTACATTACCGAAAAAAATCAATCATCTTCATCTTCAATAGAGTCAAATCTAGGAAGTGTCGAAACATGTTCTACCAAATCTACTCGAAGGTTTGAATTTATTTGTCTTGACTCAATTAGATTTTGGTTTTCATTCTCTTTTCATCACTAATGTTTTCGTTATTTGATTCGGTCTCTTCGACATAATATTCAACTATTTCACACCCTTCATCATCTAAAATCATGTTGTGTAAAATGATGCACGCGTACATCACGTTTTTTATTTGATCTTTTTTCATACAATCGACAAGGAATACTCAAAATGCGTCACCTTTTCTTCAAAACACCGAATGCTCGCTCGACGTCTTTGCGTGCCGCCATCTGAACTTTGTTAAACTTTATTCTTTTAGGATCTAGGGTTCCATCTCTTGAAAATGACTTCACAAAAACAACCCACTTAGGGTAAATTCCATCAACAAAATAGTACCCATATTTGTATTCAACATCATTTACAAAAAAAATGTTCCTTTCGATCCAACACCATTTAAAAGATCATACAAAAAGGGCGAGCGATGTATAATTTTTATATCGTTATGCGAACCGGGCATACCAAAGAATGTATGCTAGATCCAAAGATCTTGTGTGAGAGCCTTCATGCCTCATAGCCAACATGATATCCGCTTGTGTGAGAGCCTTGCCATGCAGTTGGAAAAAGTTCCCACTCCCATTTCATACAATCTAAACTACCGATCATCCCTGGGAGACCATGATAATCAGCATGATGTTCCAAAATTTGTTGCATATTACTGAACGTCGGTTTTCTCAAGTATCTTTTCATATATAGTTCAATAATATACGCACAAAAATTATGAAGATTTTCCCTAGCCGTCGAAATTTTTAAATAGTCGTCCATTATATCGGAACTATTGTTGTAAGCCAATTGTCTAGGGCGGCTGTAACCTTTTGCCACGTGGTAAATCCTAAATTACCACACGCATCGGGTTTTTGTCGGATAAAAGCATAATTATCCTCTAAATCCTTTGATATTCTTAAAAATAAAATTTTACTCATACGAAAACGATGCCTAAACATTCTTTTATCATACGTTGGTTCGGGTGAGAAATAATCGCTTACCAGCAAATCGTTTGCGGTTTCGCGTTCACGAACAAATCTATCATACGAATCACTTGAACTTGAAGAATTCATTGTATGTATATTTTTTTAGAGATTGGTAGTGGTTTTTGAATTTTTGGATAGTAAAAATGAGTAAAAAATGTTTGATTTATATAAAAAGTAAATAAAAGTTTTTTTTTAAATAGCCGTCGGCCAACGGCTAGCCCTAGCCAATCCAAGGGAGGCACCTCACCTTTCCTTCCATCCTACGCCAGACTTCAAATTCACGCTAACAAAGAAATGCCGTAATCAACGCTGACCTGGGATTACTTGACATCCTGCGCGCGGTCTTACAAGATAGAAGATTAGTGAATATGTAGGATGAATATTTTAAGAAACGATCACAACCCACCCACGCATAAGTGGTATTGAAATACCCACCCGGTGGGGAGAGAGAGAGAGCAGCACAAAACCCAAGCCAGCAGTTGTTTGGTTCTTCATGGACGCCCAATGACTCTCGCCGAACAACAACGCATCAAACGCAAACTCGATGATTTCGTCGACGATCATCTCGACTTAGCCGCCGCCTCCTCCTCCTCCTCCTCCTCCTCCCCCGTCAGGATGAGAAAAGACGACCGAAACCCTAACCCTCATCCCCAACCCCAAAACCCTATCCAGTTCTTCGTTCGAACCATCTCGGGGGCACAACCCTAGTCCTCCGCGGCTACCCCCACGACACCATCGAACTCATCCACCGCAAAATTCACAAAGCCACCGGTATTCCCATCATGGACCAGCGCCTCATTTATTGCGGCAAGCAGCTCCAGTCCGAACACACTCTCTCTCACTATAGGATCACTAACGACGCCGGATTGCATTTGGTCGCTCGAATGCGAAGCACAGGCCACCCTCTCGTCTGGCAACTCGTCGACGATTTGGTCTCCGTCATCTGCAGGGCCTGCAGAGGAGGAGGAGGAGGACAAACAGATAAAGGGGCTTCCACTTCCATCAAACTCAAACTCACAGAGTTCTTAAACATGCTGCCCACCACCGATGATGACGATGATCATCACGATCACACTCGTGATCGTTCTGCTGCTCCTTATCTGGATATATTTCTTTCTTCCTCTGCTCCCGCAGCCCTGGTGATGCTCTACTTCTCACCTCATCCCGGTAACAAAGAATGTGCTCTAGACTCTGTTCAACATTTTATTAAATCCTTGCCAAGACTAATCTATTCACAATTTGCACCTATACTATTAGACTTCTGTAAATTGCTCCGTAGAGCTGCCTTTCTTGATGATCCTTTGTATAAAATCTGTCGAACTAGCCTAGCTTCAATGGTGCACTACATTAACTTGGGTAGGAATTCAAATAATTACGATGCTGCTAGCTATATCAACATGGCCATTGCAGTTCCCGATATATTCCCATTTCTAAGTGAACTTGCCACCAAGTTATCACAGGATTTGGTCTCTAGCATGGACTCTCTTTCCAACTCTGGGCCGTCGTCGAGTGATGTCCATGATTTTGGTGCGTTTCTGCGGCCTCTCAGGAATGCAATTATTGGCCACGGGACTCCGCTTCCAGTGGAGAACAGCCACAACCCTTGGTACAACGATGAAGTGGGTTGTCTGTATACCATCTTTCTTGATTTGCTGGGAAAAGTGCAAGCGTGCCTCAACAAATTGGAGGAGCATATCAAGGTGAGGAAAGAGAAAGGAGATGGTGGATGGGATCAGTACCTTTGTATCTTGAAGGAGCTGCATCATATTGCTGTACTATATCAAGGTGCAGAAGACAAGTTTTGGATGAGTTTGAGGTGTAACAAGGTTTCCATGTGTTATCTGATTGTTAGATATGCCAAGAGGGGAGAGGATCATAAATGGATTCTTGAGCATAAGGAGTTGACTGACTTTGCATCAAGGAGGCATTTGGTTATGATGTTGCTTCCAGAGGTGAAGGATGAGTATGAGGAGCTCCATGAGATGCTTATCGACAGATCACAATTGTTGGCTGAATCCTTTGAGTATATTTCAGGAGCAGAGCCTGGAGCCTTGCGCAGTGGATTGTTTATGGAGTTCAAAAATGAGGAAGCTACCGGACCTGGTGTATTACGTGAATGGTTTTTCTTGGTGTGCCAAGCTATATTTGATCCTCATAATGCTCTATTTCTTGTTTGCCCTAATGATAGAAGAAGATTCTTTCCTAATCCAGGTAAGCTTTTGTTATAAGATTCATAGAACTGAACAACTGCTACATATATTTCATAATGGATGGGTGCTTTCAGATTAAAAGATTTAAATTCTCTGCAAAAGTACATTTATTTGTGTTGTTGTTATCTGATAGGTTCCCTCGTGTTAAGTTAACTTGTTTATGACATGCTGTGTCTGGGGCTAGTGTCACCATTGCAAAGAGAGGGATTTAAAGCAACAAAGGCTATGGCTAATTGAGAATTTGAGATTCTCAGGGTTTTTCATAATTCGAAGTTTGATAGTTTTGCCAAGGGACATGAGCACTGTTGGAAGTAGATAGTTTTAACTTTTAAGTGGCATATGAGCATAATAGCTAGCCTGAGTTCAACATACGGCTGTTGCGTATATAATAGCTGTGATGTTACCATGCTGTGGCGTGACCCTATGAACATATTTATAGTTGCCTTAAAAAACTTAAAACAGAAGGTCCACCAGTTACATTATAATGCTGAACAGTCTTGCGATAAGTGTTAGGATAGACATTGCTTAAGAGGCAGAAACACTTGTTTAGGTTAATGGAGCATCTTTCCCCCAACACTATTACTAGGCACATCTTGCAAACCAGTTAAATCATGTGTTGCAATCTTGGTTTTAAAATGCGCGCTTAATGTGTGATGTGCACGATGCGCTGATGAGATCGCATCAGGTAATGCGATGCGCTGCGATTACATGATGCGAGGATGATGCGCCCTAAATCGCATAATGCGCTCCTGACGCGCTCGCATGATGCACGCAGTTTTCTGAAATCAACCACTATAGAGTAAAATTGTACAAGAAGCTTGTAGAATGTGCTTAATAAGCTTGTACAATGAGCTGATGAAGTTGTTAAATGAGTTCCTACATGGATTACTTGTACCTTTTGCATAGACTACTTGTACACTTAAAACTTCAAGACTTTTTTTGGTTATATTGAACTTCTTTCATGGTACTAGAGCTATTTTTTTATTTATTTATTTTAATCTCTAAATTTTTAGTGTTTAAAGTTAACAAGTTAAAATATTATCTATTTCTTTAAATAACAAACGCCTCACATACGTGATGCGCGTGTCACACCCATTGCGCATCACACATCGGCTTTTGGGATCAAAACGCATCGCGCATTTTAAAACCAAGGTTGCAATCACAAGTTGTTTTTGGTCATATCTGCACAAATCACCCAAACATATGCAATATATGCTGTGAAGAATATCAAAGAAAGCCTTGAGTTCAAATGAATTTATCTAATCATACGCTTTGAAGTTTGAACTATTCTATTTGGTAATCTTAGATTTTACTTGTTTGCTTTTTAGCTCCCGGTCTCCGTTTGCCTTTTGTTCTATTTTTTAATTTTTAATATAGCAATAACATGAAAAGGAAGGAAGTGCTTTCTTTTTCAACTGCTTGATAGGCTTGGTAGGTTTGAAATAACGCGCTCGGCGCACAAATAACTGGTTAACTGAAATTGACTAATGATTTTGAAATCAGAACACACTTAACCACTTAGGTAGCGTTTGGTATGCTGGAATGAGAGGTGGAATGGAATGGACCATTATGAGATGATGAAAAAAAGAGTGTTTGGTACTTTGGTTGGTCGAGGGAATGGAATCATCCATTACATAAGGCATTCCATTCCCTCAAAATTATTCCATCCACCACCCCTGTTTTTTCTTTCATTCCATCCCCCTTTCACACTTCATCACCACCCACCACCAAAGTCGCCTCCGACCTCTGCCACCGACCACCACCGTCGCCGCCACCCAACCCTACCCCCGCCGTCACCACCCACCGCCGACACCTCCACCACTGAAGTCACCCGCCATCACCCACCACCATCAACATCACCACTACCACAACTGCTACCCACCTCCGCCACCGACCACCACCGCCGTCACTCGCCACCATTGTCGCCAACGGACCCGCCAGCACCCACCGCCGCCGTAGCCACCTCCGACCACCGCTACTGCTGCCACCCACCACCACCGACTACCGCCAATCACCACTGATTTTATTCCTTCGTTTATTATTTCTACCAAACAAAACAAAGTAATGATTCATTTCATTCTCACTTGGTTGCCGAACAAGACATGGAATAGTAATGATTTATTCCATTACCTCGCCCATTCCATTCCTTCGTCCATTCCATTACGCCATACCAAACAGGCCCTTAGTTTGTGGATTAAGGAACGAGTGACCATCGGATTTTGTGATTGAACTGAAATATACCTTCATTTTTTTTTTCAGTTTGACCTTAATGTTAAACTGAATCGCGATTAAGAAACAAGCGGCTGGGTTCAGGATTAAGAAACAACACATGAAACTTTGTAGCTTGTATGTAAAGCTTTTTAGGCTGTGTACATAAATCTTTCTCATATTATCTAATTTTTTTAGTGTTCCAAGGATTAATAAATGAGTGAATATTATATATAGACTATAAGTAGTTTATAAATAGTTGAATACTGGGTCCCTCACGTGCGTGAAGCTTCCCACGTGGTTAATATGGAGATATATTGTTGTGAAATGTTTTTTTACTTAAAGGTAAGATAGATTTTAACTGGGAGCTAATTACCCCCACACATTATTGTGATTAGCCTAGTCTAAGATTTGAAGCTGTAGTTATCCTTGCCCTCACATCATTGTGCACATAGTGTTAAATATCATTAATCTTCAATAAGCACGAATGCAAATGTGTTTCGCTGATTGATTGTTTCTGTCATGCATATTTTAATGTATCACAATGTTTAAGGTGGCTTTGAAATGTGTAGAGTAATTATTTGGTTATGTTTGCTCCTGTTGGCAGCATCTAAGGTGGACCCAATGCACCTACGATATTTTAAATTTGCAGGCAGGGTGATAGCCCTAGCGTTGATGCATAAAATGCAAGTTGGGATAGTATTCGATAGGGCCTTCTTTTTGCAATTGGGTGGAGTTGATGTGTGCTTGGAAGATATAAAGGATGCAGATCCATACTTGTATAGTAGCTGTAAGCATATATTGGATATGGATGCGCGTGCAGTGGATGAAGACGCACTTGGTCTAACATTTGTTTGGGAGGCTGAAGAGTTGGGATCCATGAAAGTTTTGGAGCTTGTCCCTGATGGAAAACTGATAAGTGTGAATAGCAGGAATAGGAAGGAGTACGTTGATCTTCTGGTCAAGCATAGGTTTGTGACATCTGTTGCCCAGCAGGTAACGGAATTTGCCAGAGGATTTGCAGATATTGTTACAAGCGAAGAAATCCGTAAGTTATTTTTCAAGAGCCTACTTCTTGAAGATCTTGATGGGATGTTGCATGGGAGTGAAAGTCCTATCTCTGTCGAGGATTGGAAGGCACATACAGAATATAACGGCTATAAGTGCACCGATCCTCAGATAAAGTGGTTCTGGAAGGTATCTTTATAGTAGGATTATTTATTGCTGATTTGTGTTTTCTTTAAAGAAAGCTGATTAATGAATCTGAAAATGAACAGATTGTTGGGGAAATGACAGCAGAGCAAAGAAAGGTTCTTCTTTTCTTTTGGACATCAGTGAAGTATCTACCAGTAGAGGGGTTTTGCGGTTTGGCTTCAAGGCTTTACATATACAAGTCGGGTGAGGGTGATCGTCTCCCTTCTTCTCACACATGCTTTTTCCGGATATGTTTCCCTGCTTACCCGTCAATGGCTGTGATGCAACAATGCTTAAACATTATCACTCAACAGCATGTTGCGTGTAGCTTTGGAACATGGTGACCAACAGTTGACTTATGTACAGAAAGTATTTACTTACTATAAATAGGGCACAGGGAGGGGAGGTAAATTATGTATCTATCATCAACAAAGGTTTTTAATCATCGTCTGGTTTTGTTTATTGTTAGGTCCTTTTGTTTATGTATATAGATCTGCAAATCCAATTCATCATCCTCATAATTAAGCCATAGGAATTTTATAAGGCTATGAGTATATGAAGATAGGTCATTGTTGGTTAGTCATCATTTTGTGATGTTCTAAAGGGCGGTTTTGATTTTAGGGCCCACTTTGTTGGGGAACCCTTTTCAGGCAGCAGTATTGTTGGTTTGTTGATCATTTTTTGATCACGTGTCAAAATCTCTCTTCTTATGGGCGGTTTTGATTTTGGCCAGGGAGTTCCCAAAAGATGCACAAGTTTTACCAAAAAAAAGAGTTTTCAGCTATATGAATGGGGATCAAAGAACCTAATGTTGTATGTGATTTACATATGAATATGAATGGGGACTAAAAAACCTAATAACATGTGTAGTGGGAAGGTAAAATAATGCATTTGTTTTTGGGTGTTTTCTGTCATGTGTAGGTCCAATTTGCTTATTCTCAAAGGGGCGTAGTGGTATAATGCCCTAACAAATCATAACCCAATAATTTTTTTTTCAAATTAAAACTAATAGTATTTCATTAATTATATAAAGATTACATACATAATAAAACACAAACACATAATACTAGTCTTAATTTTCGTCTTCGCTTTTGCCATTCTCGTCACCCTCCTGAACTTTTTTAAAGTGAGCTCTTTTTTCATCGTACGGCTCCCTAAACGTCCTTCACGACAATCGAATACCTAGGATAAATTCCATCACATATATAGTATCTGTGCGGGTAGTCGTTTCCGTTTGCATAAAAAGATGTTTTTGCAGCTCTACCAGAAATATAGTCCTCTACCAACGAAGATTGTTCAAAACGTTTATATCATTGCATGACCAAACCCAAAGGTCTTGTGAGGCAACCGCCTGAATAACAACAAATGGTCCGTCTTGGTCACCTCGTGTGTGTTGACCTCGTCATGCGGTCGGACAATTATACCATCACCAATGATAACAATCCATGTTCCTGGTCATGCCTTGTAAACCATGGAGATTAGAATGGACCTCATAAATTTGTTGTAGGTCGTACCATGTGGGCTGTGTCAGATAACGCGCACCATACAAATTTATGATACCTTTAACAAACATATATACCTACAAGCTAACTAAAAACATTATGAATGCATGTAATGTTTATAGTATAGTAATGTACCTTGACAAAAAATGCTCCAACGTATCTCGCGTTGTTTTCTCGGTCATTTTTAAATACCCGTCGTTGACGTCGGTCGTCTTTCCATACGCAAGGACTCGTAGCGCTGAAGTACACTTTTGAATACCGGCGAATCCAAGTGTCCCTCTCGCATCCGGTTTTTGTTTAAAATAATCAAAGTTGTTTTCCAAGTGTTTAGCGATGCGTAAAATAAACGTTTACTCATCCGGAAACGACGCCTAAAAACTTCTAGGTTTGGGTAAGTAGGCACTTCATCGAAGTAATCTTTCATCAACCGATCGTTTGCCACACGTTGTTCTCGTTCAATATATTCTCTTGGTAAAATTTCACGTTGAGGCCGCTTACAATGCTTCATATATCGTGTCGCAAGTTCGCATGCACTCGTAACCGCCTCTTGCTCGACCTCCTCATCGGTCGAGTCACCCTCATCCCCTAAAAACTTTTGTAATAAAATTTTGTAACTGACGACGAGGAAGTGGGGGAATCCATTTTTTATAGAAATGGTTTGAGTTTGAGGTTGTATGTATAGAATTTGTGTTTTGGTTTGTATTAAAATATGGTGTGAATTGTGTATATATAAAAGTGGAACACAAAAAAGTTAAAGGTTGTTTTGACCGTTGGCAACGGTCTTTAGGCAAACAAAATCTTCAAGGTATGGAAAAAAGCATGGACATTTTTTTCAAAAACACCTCAGGGGGTGGTTATATGGCGTTGAGGGGCGTTTTTTTAGGAAAAACGCCAAAAAACACCACTGCTGGTATAATGTGAATGCTTAAAAAGTTGTATGTTTTGGGTTATGTTGTAACAACATTGATTTTTAGCAATAACATCAGTCAAATATTTTGTTAGGTCCATGTAAAATGACAAATATATCTAGTGCTTTAGTGGTATGGTGTTTGTTTTCCATAAAAGTAATGTGGGTTCAAAGAATTTAAATATAAGGTAGGTGGTTTTTAGGTATATAAAATTGATGTTAAAAAAACACTCACATTTACACCCTAAATAGCCAATGACTTCCGGCTTAGGTGGTAGGAGGACTTGAGTTCTTCTGTGAAGATTCAAGTTCGATCTCCATCTCATGCAAAAATGAGTGAGGTGAGGGGGTTTTACACAAGCTACTAGTTGCGTGGTATCCTCTTGGGATGGACCGTGCGTTTTGACTTTCAAGCCTAATGATATTCACTATTGTATGCATTTGACAACTGAAGTTTGATGTGAAGGCTCAACCAGTTGCTCTACTTGTCATTCAAAAATAATTACACCCTGAAAAAACATTTATTTATATATCTTAAAAGACAAAGTCGGTAGGGTTTCCCACCGGCTTTGTCTCCCCCCTCACGCACTTTCATAAAGTTGCAATTTTAGCCCTTTACTTTAGCTAAACTTAAGTTTTAGAAAATGATAAATTTAGTCCCTAACCTACTACTCAGTTTTACAAATGAATCACTCAATTTCTAATATTCCAACTTGATTCATGTACAATAAATAGTATACGTCTCTAACCTATTATTTTCTTAAATTAACTTCCGTTCGCTAATTTCTTTTTCAAGAACTAATTTGTCATTGACCTCCTTGAGTTTCTCAGTTTCGAACTTTACCTTTTTCGTTCCCTTACTTAAAAAAAACGAATATTTTTATGTATGGGTCGGTATAAAATCGAGTTGGTTTACATTTAGATGTAAACTTTATTTTTGGAAACAATGTCAGTTCAAATATAATATGTTTTCTTGCTTATGTTATGTACGTTTTCAGTTTGTCTATGTTTTAACGTAAATTTTGTTCTAACCCAAGTGGGGTTAGATGTTTACTCTACGTTTCGACCCCTCACAACGACAGGTAAAAATACAATTATATTAATATATATATAATATATATATATATATATACTAAAAACCAAAGTCTCTAATATTCCAACTTTACCCCTATAGATAAGTAATATACATCTCTAATCTATTATTTTCTTAAATAAATTTCGTTCACTAGTTTTTTTTAAATAACTAATTTGTCGTTGATCTCCTTGAGTTTCTAAGTTTCAAGCTTACCCCTTTCGTTCCTTTATTAAAAAAACTAATTTTTTTTATGTACGTGTCGATATAAATTCAAGTTTGTTTACGTTTAGACGTAATTTTTTTTGAAACGAGTCCGCTCAAATATAATATTTTTTGTGCTTATAATATGTACATTTTCAATTTGTCTACGTTTTAACGTAATTCTTGTTCCAACCCGAGCGAGGTTAAATACAATACATTTTCTTGATATATATTCGAGTTACTCTACGTTTCGACCTCTAGAGACATGTAAAATTACAATTATAATAATTATTACTACTACTACTACTACAACTACTAAAAACCAAAGTCGTTGATGTTTACACCTCTCGACTTTGGTCCTTTCACCTTACAAAACACTCATGTATGCCCCTTAATGTGAATGTGTTTTCTTTTCTCTTTGTGGTTTCTATTCATGCTTAATGTTTTCTTGGTAAGTTACATTATAAATGTACAATATAAATTCGGTTTACTTTACGTTTTGATTCAACCGCAATACTTATATAGGTTACATTGAATTGAACTGAGTATGTTGAAACATGTGTTTCATATGGTTAACACATGACCATTCACTTGGATTAACACTCTTAATGTTTTCAACGGGCCCCACAACGTATCGTTTGTGTGTAATATTACTATTGATGTCTAAACATACTATGGGCCTCTTTAATTTCTTGCGGGACTTCAGAATTTTCATCAAATATGAGAGGAGTGATGAGCCCATTACTTAGTTAATATGCATTAGAGATGAACACAAAACTGGTTCGGAATACTTGACCTTAACCGAAATCAGTTGGGAACCGAAATCATATAAACTGGTTCAATTTGTTATACAAACCGTAGGTTTGTGACCCGTTCCCATTCTCTATGCCAAAATTGAATCGAATTGGTTCTTTTGACCAAATTCGGTTCATTCATTTAATAAAATGTTATTTTATTGATTTTTTAAAATTTACAAAAATCTGGTAACCTTTATCCTAAAATAGTTCAAAAATTAAAACAAAAAATCGTATTTTATGTTTTTAAACTTTTCCCCGTAAAAACAGTTAAAAAAGGTATGCGCAAGAACCGGTTTAGAACCAAAACCGAAACCGAAACAAACCAAGTAAAACTAGTGTTAAAAACCGATGAAACCAGGGCAGAACCGAACCAAAACTGGTTTGGTCAAGCACCAACCAAAAAAACCGGTTTAGACCCTGAAGAGGGAAATCTGGTCACATCATCTATCGACATTTAGGTTTCACTCTCTAGCAACGAACATGACTTGAATTTCTAAAAAACAAAACTCGGTGAGTCTTGTCACAAAAAGAGGGGTCCTCATGCGAGTATCCTCCGGCATAGAAATAAGTACTTTTTTCGTTAAAAGAAGAATGTGGATTAGAGTACATTGAAAGTGAGAGGATACCTGATCATTTAATTCTTTCTTGTTATTTATATGAGAGTCCTTTAGGTGACATCATGGTTAGTAAGAGATTCCTCTCTATCCTTAAGATAGTTAGTGATATCTAATTTCCTATTGGTGGAGAGGGAACATTATTTTTTTTTCATTATTGTACATTTTTTGGTGATTCATCATTGCTGAGTAATTACATGGGCCGCTTTTCTGATTCGATGTTGGGTCTTTTTTAGGTATATTTTTTTGACTTTTGGGTCGGATCTTAGACCCTAACTCTTGAGAACCGATTTGGGTTTCTAAAAAAACTGAAATGTTCATCTCTAATATCCATTTTCTATTTTAGTCTTTCTCAACTCATCTCCATCATCAGCCAAATAATGGCTTTCAATTGTTGGTAACCTTTATGTACGTAAAACCAGGCTCCACCATCAGTGACTAGCTACAACAACTTCGAGCACTCACTCAACTCTCTGCCCTCAATGAATTTTGCATCTCATATAGAGAGTGTAATAGGGAAATTTGAGTCATACCAATGTTTTTTTATGGTTGACACTATTAGTTTTATATAAAAAAATGATCCCATTAACAAGAAAATACTATATTTATTTTAAACTTTTATACTAATGATAATATATATATATATATATATATATACACGTTTTACATACCAGAAAATTTCAAAGCTTAAAAATTAAGCCCAATTACTGAATTTTTAATAGCGGATTTTAAATCCTTAAAGGCCCATGTTTAATTTTAGGTTTATAACCCAATAATCATTAAAGGCTCATGTCAAATTAATCGATTACAACCGTTTAAACTAAACTAATAAAAAAGGTAGCGTATTATATTAGTAGAGTATTCGTTGATAAACTAAAGTGTTATGATGGACCCCGTGTCTCTGTCGATAATACAGTTTGAAGACCGAGTATGTTAAAACACAAATCACAAATGTACAATGTCACTCATCACTCAGTATCACAATCGTCAAGCACAATGATTTCTGTTAAAATCGATTCTTAATTCTGATCAAAGATCGTGCCAAGGACGATTAAACATGAGTAAATATAAGTTTTTCTTCAATCTTAAAAATTGAAATTATACAAGAATACATGATTAAAGCTGAAATTACATGTGCCTTTTTCACTTGAATGCTTTAAATTATGTGATTTTAGACTTTAACTCTTGAATACCTGATTTCGAATGACTTTACATTTTTATTATGTGTTTTTTTTAAGGACATTGTACTTTTATTAGAGTGAATTTCAAGATTTGTCCTTTATCTTTATACACAATTTTAGGTCGTGCCCTTTACCTTTAAAATTGATGAGTATTGTACTTTATATTTCCAAATGCTACACGGTTTGTCCTTTTAGCCTGACTCAGTTAGTTTTTTTCCGTTAAATCTAGTCACGTGCCTTGCACACAAGGACAGTTTTGTCATTTTACCTTTGCAGGGACTAATTGTGTATATATCTAAAAAAGGTTTAGAAAATAAAATAAAATTATTATATATACACAAAAAAACCCTACTCTCTCTCATGCTAACCCTCTTTCTCACCTCTCCATCTCTCTCATCATCACCACCTCTGCCACCACCATCATAACCGCCATCTGCACCTGCGACCACCACAACCACCGCCACCTGCACCTGCCGCCCCATAACCACCGCCAACTGCACTGTCGCTTCCATAACCACCGCACCTACACATGCCACCTCCATAACCACCGCCACCTGAAACCTGCCACTACCGCCTGCTAATCGCTGCTAAAACCTAATAACACCACCACTACAGTGATTGAACAGATTTGAACCCCCATCACTACATCTTCGACGATCTTTGGAGATCGAACAGATTGGAGCTCCCATTAGCACCACCACTACTGTGACGAAATTAGGGTTATTTGTGGTTTGATTGAACAGATCGGAACCACCCATCATCGATGATTTGCTGTCCTTCAATCTGAGTTATTTGTGTTTTGATTGAACAAATCTGAACCCCCCATCGTCGAAGATTTGCTGTCATTCAATCTGAGTTATTGTGGTTTGATTGAATTTGTGAACTTGTGTTTGTGGGATTGACGGGAATTAGGGCTTTATGACCACTGATGGAAGTTGAGAATAGTAGAGGGTGCGGTGGTGGCGGTGTGAGAGTAGTGAAGGGTAGTGGCGGCAGTGAAGGGAAGTAGAGGGGGGGGGGGTAGAGACTCTCGATTATATTGTAATATATATTATTACTTTTTAAAATATATTTTGTTTTAGTTGTTAAATATTTTTAAATAATTGGGTAAAAAGACTAAATGACCCTTGTGTGATCTGATTTAATGATAAAAACTAACTGAGTTAGGCCAAAAGGACAAACCGTGTAGCATTTGTAAACATAAAGTACAAAACTCATCAATTTTAAAGATAAATGGCACCGCCTGAAATTGGGTATAAGATAAAGGACCATTCTTGAAATTCACTCATTTTGTTATGATATTGGCTTGTATCATGTAATTCAACTTGACCCGACCCAAAAATTTTGACTCCTGGATGGTTATAAATCCGAGTATAAAAATGACACCATAGAAAAAAAATTGCTAGCTCTGCCACTGGATGACGATAGCAACACGACAATACGTACATGAAGTTTGATGATGGATCGTTGAAAAGTCCATTCCTAGGAGTGTGTCAAATATAGAATAGATGGAGTCAAAGGTGGGATAGGATGTGCCAACAATTTAGATTCGACTTTAATAATAGAAGGTGTCCAAAGCTACTAAATAGAGTTATAAGAGGGAAAAAGGGAGCACAATGGATTGGAAGAGATGGTTGCGAAGGGAACGTTATTGATGTGGAAGATGATGGTGGTTAGGTGACGATGATGATAGATGCTATGTAAAAAGACCGAAAGAGGAGAGTGTGTTTGTGTTTGGGGGATGAAATTTGGATGACATTAAAAAAGATAGAAAACGACAATTTCTTTCTTTCTTTTTTTTTTTTTGTTAAATAAATTTTGGATGAAAGTAATGAAATTGAATAAAGGAAGGGGGGTAGAATGACATTTTAGTAATATCAATGTTTTAATGTTGGTTTGTTTTTTTTTTTCCTCCGTTCCAATAAGAAAGGCCTACCTAGGGCTCGAAAGAAGGAAGGAAGGTTGATTGAAAGATGGAAAAGTCGAGCCGAGACGACGAAGAACAACAACAGCAGTCGAAGAAGCAGAAAGTTGAACTCGGTTTTGATAACGCCCTGCTTCCACTTGCCACATACGAAGACGAAGAGGAAGAGCAAAACGGTAACCAACAACAGGAAGAAGAAGAAGAAGAAGAAGAGGAGGAGGAGAATGGATTTGGTGGTCGGCGCAATAGGACTATTGAAGTCCGTAGAGACTGTCCTTACCTTGATACAGTTAATCGCCAGGTATCCTACAACACAAATCTCCTCTATTCTGTTTCATTCACAACTTGCTTGTTGGAACACAATAGACTCTTTCTGGGGGATCTTGAATACCAGACATGATTTTTCACCTCCTCTTTTTCTATATGTGAAATATTGGACTAGAATTTATGTAATAGGTATCAAGGTATTACCTTTATGCTATGTATCCACTCTCCAGAGGATCTTTTAATTGGCTACACATCTTTTTCAGGTTTTGGATTTTGACTTTGAAAAGTTCTGTTCAGTGTCACTATCAAATTTGAATGTGTATGCATGTTTGGTATGTGGTAAGTATTTCCAAGGGAGAGGCCACAAGTCACATGCATATACTCATAGCCTTGAAGCAGGACACCATGTCTACATCAATCTTCGCACCGAAAAAGTTTACTGCCTCCCTGATGGTTATGAAATCAATGATCCTTCACTTGATGATATTCGACATGTTCTTAACCCAAGGTCTGCTGTCTTCTCTCCCCCCACCCCTTTTTTTGTTTATACCTGAACGTAACCTCCCAAGCTTTGTGTTTATTCATTTGTTCGTCATTATGTGTCTAATATTACTTTACTGCTTTTATTGGTTTGGTGGTGGGGGATTGTTTGTGATTATTGCATCATTTTTGTGCATCTATTTATATACCAACTGGAGGTGTGATTTATATTAAGTTAAATATCTTTCTCATTGTATCGCTACTATGTATCCTCATGTACTTCTGGTGCTTAACTAGTTCTGGTATCACTTCATAGGTTTAACAAAGACCAAGTTCTGCAACTTGATAGAAATAGACAATGGTCAAGGGCACTTGATGGTTCTGATTATCTTCCTGGAATGGTAATTCATTATTGCTAATGTCTTGACTCTTGATCCATTTTTTATAAGAATACTGATTGTGATATATTCTTCAGGTGGGGCTTAATAACATTAAGGAGACTGATTTTGTTAATGTCACCATTCAGTCTTTAATGCGAGTGACCCCCCTGAGAAACTTTTTTCTCATTCCTGAAAATTACGCTGACAGTAAATCTGTCCTTGTTCACCGTTTTGGTGAGCTCACAAGGAAGATATGGCATGCAAGGAACTTCAAAGGACAGGTTTGATCATAATAAATACTATGATTTATCTCTAGATCTATGCCTTTTGCCCTTACTTGTTTGACCTGTAGGTTAGTCCTCATGAATTTTTGCAAGCGGTTATGAAAGCTAGTAAAAAACGATTTCGTATAGGGGCACAGTCTGATCCTGTTGAATTTATGTCATGGCTTCTCAACACACTGCACACAGACCTTAAAAGTTCAAGGACAAAGACCAGCATTATCCATCAATGTTTTCAGGTATCACTTGTTCTTATTGCAGCCTTGTTAAATTTTATCATTGAATGGAAATCTATTCTTTCTAGGGAGAACTGGAGGTTGTGAAAGAGATTAATGCAAAAGATGGTGCTGAGACCAGTAGAATGCCATTTTTGATGCTTGGACTAGATTTGCCGCCACCCCCACTTTTCAAAGACGTGATGGAGAAAAATATAATTCCTCAGGTTTTTGCTTTGAATTTTAAATTCTTAATTTTTTGTCAACTCATATTTTTCCAAATTGGCTGACAATCAGGCTTACGAAGGTTACATATTGTCCGTGGAACTAAGGGGTTTGATAAGTTGACGATTTTATACTTGTAGAATACTAAGAGTGAGCTACGTAGCATATAATAGATAATATAGATTGGTTTCTAAGTTAATGTGTATGTACGTGGAGCTTATTTATACTTATTGTTTCTTAGATGCTATCATGTTGTGTAATATTTCTGCAATAGATATATAGTCATTTGTTTGGTGGGTGCTGAGTTTTTTTTTTTTTTTTTTTTTTTTTTTTTAAATTGGGTATTTGAGTTAAAAGGTGTACTGTTATTGTAGGTTCCACTTTTCAACATACTGAAGAAGTTCGATGGGGAGAGTGTAACTGAAGTAGTGCGTCCTCGTGTAGCCAGGATGAGATATCGTGTTACAAGACTTCCACAGTATCTTATTCTTCACATGCGTCGCTTCACAAAGAATAATTTCTTTGTTGAGAAAAATCCAACTCTTGGTGAGAAGGACTGGTTTATTATTATCATTATTTGATTGATGTGCTTATTTGTTGAGTTCTGTCTGTCAGTTAACTTCCCTGTGAAAAAAACCTGGAGCTGAAGGATTATATACCATTACCATCTAAAGAGGGAGAGGAAGAAAGAGTGCGTTCCAAGTATGATTTGATTGCAAACATTGTTCATGACGGTAAACCAGGCGAAGGAGCATATAGGGTTTTTGTTCAGCGCAAGTCGGAAGAGCTCTGGTAGGCCTTCTTCCATTTCAATTTCTGAGCTAGTGAGTAAGAAAGATTTTGATTTTTGTGTGTGTTCAGGTATGAGATGCAGGATCTCCATGTTGCAGAAACACTTCCGCAGATGGTTGCACTTTCTGAGGCTTACATGCAGATATATGAGCAGCAACATTTGGATTCTCACAAGCAGGTGGAGGCAGAGTAATGGCAGGGAAGAGTTTTGTGTATCTTGAGATTTTTAGTCATTTGCTTGCAGAGATGAATTCATGTTTCATTGACTTGGTTTTTCTAGACAAGTCATCGTGGCCAAGATTATATTGAATGCGTTTGTAAGTATGATGGAATCAAATAGAATGATTAGATAAATGCAACATAGGTAAGACGCATGGTTGGTTAACTAAATAAAAATTTTGTTTAATTGGCAGTCTCCTTCAGATATAAATCTATCTGATTCAGAAGGAAAGAATGTGTACATTTTCAATTCAAGCAGGGTCTGATTCACGCTCCATGTTCTGAGAAATAATTACCATCCTAAAAAAAAAGAAAGAAAAGAAAAGACGAAGTCTAAAGGAATGTGTTGAAAAAGGAAAGACTTTTGTTGGAACAATTTCAACTAGTTCTATACCCGTCCGTTGGACGGGCATTTTATAAGGTCATCATGACCTGATCATCTTTTTTTTTCACTAAAAACATTATTTGTTTAAAAAAGAGCCAAAATGTGTAAAATATAAAATTATATTATGCCTGTTTGGTTATCAATTATTTTAAGCTTGCTTATAATTCTTTTAAGCAATCATATATGTTATTTATAACTTTATAGCAATGATGTTAAGATATTAAAATTATAAATGATGTTTTAAAGTAAAAAATGTCAAAAAAATGGGTTGGATTTGGTAGAAATGATAGGTGAAAAACACATACGGATCTAATAGTGGGTCAATAGATACGCAAGATGATCCATTTTTATTAGGGCGAATACACCACATCAACACAAGCATTCTTCTCCCTCTGCCTTTTTTTCTCTCTCTAGGGTTTGTTTATTCATCATCTTTGATGAACGGATATGAGGATTATGTCTGTAGTGGTTTATATAATCAAAATTACATTTTATTTTTCAAAGTTTATTGCTGGAGGCTCATTAGGGTTTGTTTTTAATTCTTGGGTGCAAATCTCTGTCCAATAAGTTTTGAACTTCAAAAAATGTCCATAGCAGTTTTAGATTCATTCTTTGTGCGTGCTCTACGGCTTTTTGATTATATGCAAGTATAACATACTTTTGAGCAAGTGAGTTAGTCATTCGGTTGTGACTATATCTTATTTGCTAATACACCAATTTACCTTTTTCTTGAAAGCGTTTTCTGATTCAGGATACGAGGAAATGTATGATTCTGACGATTTGGAGACAAGTCTTGATTCCTTTATACTTCAAGTAAGAGGTTTCTTTTTCTTACACTTTATACCCTTTGTGATGCATATTGAAGATTGTTGGTAGTAAAAAAGTTTGATATATGGTGCTAAACAAAGATTACACTAGACTTAGGGGCTGTTTGTTTAGTTCTTAATGAGTTCTTAATAGTTCAGACCTCTTACTAGTTTAGCACTTAATGGTTCATAGTGATTGTTTCGTGCGCAGATGTCTCAATTGTTCAAACATTTGTCTCTGAATGGTTAAGCATTATACTAACTTTGAATGGTTAAGACCTCTAATTTTAAATACAACTTTAAAGATGAGATTGTAAACTACGAAAGTATATGAACACTGAAAAACGAAAGTACATGAACATAAGTTTACCTTTAAACGGACTCCATCGAACAACACGGTTATGGGATCGAATTTCAAACCGTGGATTTTTAAACTTCTTCCAAAAATGCTCCATTGAATCTGCAGTATCAGCCACATCATCTTCGGACTCTGGCTCAATTTCGAGGGCCTCATGATCATCGCTGCCGACATCAGTAACCTCTTCCCAGTTTCATTCAGCAATAAACTACCTTTTATATAGCTTGTCACACTTTTGTTTCTAAGATAACAACAATGTTCAAAAAATAATGTGAACATAAGAAACAAATGTATGAAAATGATGTAATTGAAATTAACCTCTTCACTGATTTTTCGAAGAATTTCTGATTTGGAAGGACTTGAATCACGAACACGTTTTTTCATCTCTACTCTTTTCTCATGTGTCTACAAAATAAATACCGAATCAATGTGCATTAATAGGTATTACTTTTTTTAAATAAAACATAATTTTAAATATCTTTACTTACAACCTTACATGTGCTTCAATTTGTTGTTGCGCTTGCTCCTCTTCTTCGGTTTTGGATCATATTTTTCAACTCGGTAAGTAGGTTCTATCTTAAATACACAAAAAAAAAACAAAAAACTAAATATTATAAATAATAAAATATAAATGTTAGCTACTTGTGCAGAATTGAAAACCTTACGTTTGGCTGCAGTTCTTTTTTGATAATAAGCTTCATTTTGAGAGTTGTCTTGAGAGAAGGTATGTTTTTTTTCCAGCCGTTTTGCATCTTTATATAGAAACTTATAGGGACAGGTGGTGCTGTGGTAGCAGTAAAATATTGCCACATGCCCCTCAAAATAACTTCTTATACCCATGGGGAACATAAGAAGTGTTTTGTATGCTATGCCTTTAAAAACATAGCAAAGCAAGGTTATTAATAATTTCAATATGCATTAAGTTTTTAAATTAACCACTGACTACTAAAACATAAAAAATAGACAGGAAGGTGAACAGACAATGTTAGTAACAATCATGTAAGCTAAATAACAACCATTTGTTAAAGTATCATGAAACACACATGTACTCTACGAAGTAATTTTTTTGGCTTTCAAAGTGATTTCCTAGTCCTTAGTCTCTCATGGGAGTCAGCTGCAACACGTTCATTAGTCGATGAGGTGGGAATGCTGGCATTATCAGTATTGACCTCGCGTGTAGAGGTAGCAGAATTTAGTTCATCGTCAGTAGACACAATAGCCTGCATTTATCACAAAAACATTAGAATGAAAAAAATCAATAATAGAGTCGTTGCCGAAACTTAACAAAATATACCGATGATATCGTCGTAATAGACGAGACTAATGAAACTCATGGTCCCCATAACCCTTCCTCTGCCATTTCCCACTCATAAGTTGTGATCCTTGCTATAAACGCAGCATCGTCAGCTTCAATATCTTCGGTAGTCTCTTCTGTATGATGTGTACTTGTACCAACAGTAGATGTAATAGTATCTTCGGTTACCACTGTCAAATTCTCACCAATGTATTTTGACACTGTAAAGCGTTGAGAACAGTGAGGTGCCACATCATATCTATCGACCTTAATCCTAAAAATGACACTTCTAGCACATAAAGCATCAAGCAAATAATACTGAGCCCAAAAAGGATCATCAACACCCTATACAAAACACATAAATATTAGTATATTAATTAGTATGCACAAACACGCACATGAGCAAATAAAAATAAAGACATGCAAGAAAGCCCGCGCACACACAATAAATAACACACCGACACACATATATATAATATACACACACATACACGTATACTTAGGTATACATATATGCATATATAATCAAATGTTTGAATTAAATCTTAAAAGATAACCTCTGATATACTCCTAACAACCAACTCTTCTGCGGTTATGTCAAGAAGAGCAACAACAACATCGTCAAACAGAACACATGTCATCTCAGCACCATTATCAAGCACACGAACAACCAATTTGTAACTGTGCAAACATCATTGTCAGAATGTTAGCAATATAAAAAATAAGGAGAGTAACGTATAAAAACTTACGCCTGGTGTGGGTTGGCAACATCTTTTTTACATGCTGGACAATAATAAGCAGCATCAACGAATTGGGTCTTCTTATGATACGTAGAGCATCTAATATACTTCCAGTCGTCTGTAAAATCAATATCAGTTATTGTTGCAGCGATAGTATACATTGTGCCCTACGATTAAAAAGTTAAAAAAAATCCAAGAAATGAAATACAATAACAATTAGTTGAATATATAGTTACAAAAAGAATACCTCGGGAACCTCCTCTTCACGTAAATAGCGATAAACATCAGAAACACTATTGACATGAAAGCCTTGTTTCATTTGTACGTTTGATTTGAACAAAACAGGCACCGGCGACCTAAAAAGGCATCATGTAAGTTTGGTCACAACATAATTAGTTTTTTCAGTCATAAATGAGCATTAAGGTAATGAAGACTGTACATATTCTTGAATACGTCAAAATTGGAAGTGGCAGGTTAACATATAAATGAGAAGAGATTGTTGACGTCAAGCATGGAGAACCTAGTAGAATAACAAGCATACTACATGAAGTATACATATAAGAAAAAACTATATACGCGTATTTTATTTTGTTAGATAAACATACCTTCAAACAATCTAACTTTACAAGAGGTCAAAACGATGACACTGTATTAGCGGCATGATGCCTCATCTCCTCGTCACTATACTTAAGTGCGAGTTTGCCCCATAGAGATATGGTGAGATCCTTGCCACTATATATTATTAAAACATAACCATGGAGAAAATGAGAAACCATACATCAGTGGTACATACGTGAATAAATGTGTAAAGAACTTACAATTCATCACATAGAACGATTTGTCGTACTTCTCGGTTACATGATTGCACTTCTTCCAACCCATTGTCAACTTAACCCCACTCGCGGAGAACACCGATCACATCTGCTTATAAAGCATATTTAGATAGAACTATGTAAAGTGAAGAAAAAACAAAGGTAAATTGCCTGTTAGATATGTGTCCTTATAAGCACGTGATCTAAGGACATTGAATGGAGTCAACTCAAAAATATAACGTCAAATGAACACGGTTGCACCATGGAAGGACTAATGGATGTATTTCTTGTAAACTCAACATGGCAATCCCGTCGCAATGGCCGGTACCCCTTATTATATGCTTTAACAACAAATCGATGCAACCGATATACACAACCCTCATCCAAACGCTTACTAAAAAGATGCATCAGACGATAAGGAATTCTTGCATGAATTGAGCAATCCTGAAAGAAAACAGCTTGATATTTACATGACAATGAAAATGTTCACTTACACGCTCATCTGAAAGAATGAGATCAAATGACAAAATGCGATTTGTTTTAGGATTGTACGATGTCCAAGAACATCAGACCATTACAGTGACTTGCCACCTGTCAGTAACATCAGGCATCAACTCTGAAATATAACGATAGCCCATTTGTAGACGATGTGAACCTAAAACATGTGTGAACAACAAATGGCTTTGATAAGTTTATAATTATAACAACCAAGTACATGTAAAAAAGATAAAGAATTTTTTAACATATAAATTTAGCACACAACAGAATATCTTACAACATTTGGAATAGCGCATTATGCAGAGTATTAAATAATAGATGTTCACAAAAAAAGGAATGTAATTTAGTACCTTTTTCGAAATGTGAGTATTAGGAATTTCGTGTTTTCAATGAAGACCAATATTCAAAAAATTACTCACACCGACTCATCTCTTGACATGAGAGGTAAGTTGTAAAATACTTCTTTATACACGACATTTCTTGTTAGATTGTTAGCGCACTTGCCATTATTGTCAATATAAAAGCGCAGTCCATCACAAGATGTAACTCGGGAGGCAACAACATAAAGTTGGCCATGTGTAAATACGGGCTTTACCAAGTAAGCACAAACATGATTGAATGTTTGCCCTTGACTTTTATTGATAGTCATGGCAAAGCAAAGTTTGAAAGGAAACTGCCTTCTCCTAAGATGAAAGGGCCAACATGTTTCTGTTGGAGTCATATCAATTCTTCCAATAAAAGCTTTTTCTCCAACATGCGTACCCGTAATAATAATTGCCTCAATAACACGACGACTTACTTGACTAACCACCAACCGAGTACCATTACACAATCCTTTTTTCAAATTCAAGTTACGTAGTAAGATGATTGGTGCACCAACCTTTAACTTTAGTACATGATTCGGAATACCGGAAAATTGCAAAGTGTTAAGAAACTCGACCGGATACATAGCCTGAATTTCCTCAAAGTTATTCATACTTGGACAAATGGCATCAGCACTTAACAACTCGTGAATCTCGCCTGGCAACTTATCAAGAACATGTAGATTGATCTTATCCACCTCATCGTTAGTAGAAGACAAAATACAACGCTCTTGTAGGTAGTCAACATCATTAAATTTTTGCGATATGTCAGGGAAAGTATTAGATACTACTGCTTCCATCGGATTATTTGAAACGGGGATCAAAAGATCACGAGGTATACAAATCCAAGTGCTCTCATCTTCCCCGTCAACAGAAACTGTACGAAGATGACCGGCCCCCATATCTAAAATCCATTTATTGAATTGTTGTTGTTGTTGTTGTTGTTGTATTAGAGCATCACTACTAATACTTGGATGTCACAGGCACATATTAATTGTTAGACAAAACACCTTACACGCACCCCATATAATTGATCACTTATTTACAGATGAAGCGACAATCTCACTACGTGTAGCATGTGGAATTACCGGAAGAATTTGTCGAAAATCACCTCCAAGAACCACACATTTACCGCCAAAAACTCGACGGTCTGCATCATGGGTGTGATGCCGACAAATATATCTAAAAGTGCGGTCAACAGCTTCAAACGCATACCGGTGTTGTAACGGTGCCTCATCCCATATGATAAGTGCAACATCATTAATAAGCTTGGTTAAATCCGGCTCAACTATCCAGCAGCAAGAATCCTTATCAATATCTAAAGGAATTTTAAATCGAGTGTGCGCGGTACGACCACCTGGTAGTAAAAGAGAAGCAATCCCAGAAGAGGCAACAGATAAAACGATCTCGCGACGTGCACGGATGCAGGAAATGAGTGTCTTCCATAAATATGTTTTCCCTGTCCCTCCACTTCCAAAAACAAAGACAACGCCACCTGTCCCACTATTGTCAGAATCTACTACATAATCAAATATCTCCTTCTGTTGTGCATTCAATCCATGAAGTAGATCAGAGAAAATTGTTTCTTCTTCTTGCATGTCGTATGTATGCTCAGCTGCCATCAATCGACTAACAACTCTATTTGTTAAACGAACTTGAGGTAAATTAGGAAAGTCAGCTAGACATTTACCATGACCAACTAAAATTTGTCAATCTCAATTAAAGTGTCGTTGCAAATTTCCGTGTCCGTGAATACTATATTATCATTACCTAGTACTGTACGACGCTTGTAAGGAATATCTTCTGATAAGTAAGGTAAGCAATCCAAAAAAAATTGTCGTTGATCGCTAACAATACAAAACAACAGAATTGAGACGAACAAATCACGAAGTTGATCCCCGTACTGCCGCTGGTAAGCTTCACGTATTGAATCAAGCCACTCAACATCATCTCCTAATAAGCTTAATGTAACATCCGTCAAAAACCGGGTTAACCAAACCCGCTTCGTTTATTAACCGAACATCCAGTTAAAAATTTCGTTGCGTATTTAGTGCTCAAATTAATTTTAAACAATACATAATTAATAAGTATATTAGAATATAAAATTATATTTGAAAATTTATTAAAAATAGTGAAATAAAAATTAAATGCTGATGCCGGGTTTCGAACCCGGGTCAGCCGGGTGAATCTTCAAAGTATTAACTCCCACACATCCAACCACTCCGCCACTTGTGTTACTTGTTGAATTAATGAAACAATTAAAACATATAATAAAACTGGAAGTCGAATTCAGTCACTCAGCGCGCCCAAATCCGCAGTCGCCGGAAAATACGCGATTTTGCGACCGTTTTCCTTTGACTCCCGAATCAGGCAAGGTAACTAACGATAAACGTCGGTTATAACCGAAAACTCAATCAATTTCACTTTTAAACCGAAAATTTTATAATCGGAAACTTGAAATCTCTTATACTTGAAAAATACCTTCAGTCAGGAAAACCTGTCACACCCATACCCGCAGCGGAAATAAGAGTCGGGGCATAATTGGGTTATCACCAAAGCTCATGACATTTACTAATATGTTTCATATTTAATAAAGTCAAAGTTACATTTCCAAATATCCAAACATGTTCATTCAATACAAAGAAAATAAACCAAACATAACAATCCCAACTCTAAATCGTTTTATTCTTCTAGTCCAAGTCCTATGTGTTCCTAGCTGCTGCTGGTTCACCTGTATCATGTGTAAAATGGGGGTTTTTGGGTCAACATAAGTTGGCGAGTGAACCTTATTAGATAAACATTTATTAATGAATTACTTGTTAGTTTATCAATGAAAAATTGTGCATAATCATAGATGAGCAAATGTAAATAATCAAGCAGTGGCAAGTAGCAGTCACAACTATAACATACAATAACATATGACAGCATACATGAACATACCTACATCATACGATAAATAACATAAATGAAACTGTGCGATCAAGGCTCAATCAAACGGAGCCGATCGTATTGCATGTACTGAAAATGAAAATGTCTGTGCGATCAAGGCTCAATCAAACGGAGCCGATCGTATGTGGGCACGCCAGGTTCAACCTCATAATGAAATGGGGAACATGCTCAACGCTCATAATGTAATGGGGAGCGGCGGCCTATGAAATTGCATGTACTGAAAATAATAAACTTGCATCCAACAATAACTACACAACAGAAACAAACTGAATACACTAGTTCATGATATGATGTATGCACAATAGTTTAAGTATAATATATATATCAAGACACATGATACACCCCAAAACATGATTAAAACGGGGAATTTGTAAAGATTCACTCACATTGGGTGCGTTGGATTGGAGATGGTGAGATGCGCACGAATTAGATGAGCGGAACAACGAGAAATACTAACCTAAATAATAACGGAAAAATATATTAAATGAGTGGATTTTATTAAGGATTTTAATGAAATTTTTAGATATATTTTTGTGAGTTTAAAGCTATTTTCTATCTTTAAAAAATGTTATTTTTAAGTATTTTTAATTGATTTTTAAATTAAATCAAATAAATAAAAATATAAAAAAATTGTTTATTTTGCGTTGACCGTTGACCGTTGACCTGTTGACTTGTTGACCGGTTCGGTCAGGGACATGGTTTGCGCTGGGTGAGGCTCGAACCCGAGACCTCCCGTACGCGTGCACGCAGCTCTACCAACTGAGCTACGTGTCTAACCCGAAATAATCTTGTTTTTAATTATATTTATACACTTATTCAGTTTAACCGAAATTCTTTTTAATTTCAAAAACATTTTAATTCAACGGACCAGTGCTAGTGACGGGTTTCGAACGCACGACGTATGGCTTAATGTTGCACACAGTCCACCGCTGGACTGTGTGTCTAACCTGGTTATTATCTCGGTTTTTATTATACTTAACAACTAACTGAGTTAACCCGGTTTAGTTTTTAAACAAAAAGGCATTTTATTATATAAGGAGTGCGTATAACAGGAATCGAACTCGGGACATGCGTATGTATTTTGCACACAGTCCACTGTTGGACTGTGTGTCTAACCCGTTCATTTTACTAGTTTTAAATATACTTATAACTTAATTAGCTTCGTCTTCTTCATTCAAATTACAGTCAACTGATTTACTAATCCGTTCCTTGTTTTTACGATTTACAAACATTATTAAAGCTTAAATGAAATGGCAGAGACGGTAATTAGAGGTGAACATACCGATGAACGGTTTATTTCAGATTTCCGGCAATGTGTCGGTCCCTGTTTTTATGCTCTTCAAATGAACAAGATAATTAATTGTTTTGATTAGTCGATTGTGGAATTGAAGTGATAAACACACGTTAACGATGTGTTTGAAGGTCCTTACCGTTTCACAGACGGAAATTAAGACTTTCAGGGGAGTTCCGTCGAACTGGGATTAGTTGAATACAACGCCTGAATTCGATTTCAATTGAGAGGTTTAAGTTAGAAATAGTCTAATAATTGTTGAACTACAACGAATATTGAAAGATTTAGCATTTGAGGATGAATACGGTTTTCCGGCGACTTTTGCAGAAAATTCCGGCGAGCTGTTTTAAGCATTCTGATGGTCTGAAAATGTGACGAAAGTGAAATGGGATGCTGGTATGATATTTCTGAGTCGCGAGAGTGGTCTTGGGTTGAAGTATTCTGGATTTGATTACTTTTCGGTTATGAAGACCGATAATGATGAGACTTGATGCTCAATCAATTCTGAATTGATTAAAGACATCGGTTCATCGGTTATGAACGTGAATACGCGAGAAATCAAATGATTTGACGATTGATTTGCCGATTTCCGTTTCTCAGTTGGCGAAACCGGTTTAACCTAGTCTGTATATAAATCTCATTTGTTTCCTAGAGATAACAGAAAACACAAAGTGGCGGAGTGGTGATGTGAGTGTGTGTTAAGGCGTTGGAGTTGTTCTTGGCTGACCCGGGTTCGAGTCGCGGCAGCAACATAATTTTTTTATTTATTTTATTTTAACTTTTTATCAAATATAATTTTTATAGTTTAGTCTATTTATTAATTATGTATCGTTTTAAATCAAAATAATCATAAATATTCAACGTAACTTTTATAACTTGATATTCGATTACAAAACGGAGCGGGTTTTGAAAACCCGATTTTTTTACAAATGTTACAAAACCCAACTCACTTATTCACTCGAATCAACTCTCAACACACTCGTAAACCTCTATACAAGTCCCTATTCAGCAAAAAAAAACAACTCGCCGGAATTCTCTGCAAGTCGCCGGAAAACCGAACCCTTTCATCTCTGTTCCCTTACTTTATAAACAGAACATCTAGAGCTCATACCGAAGTCACTCACACTCGCCTCAAACTTTCTGAAGATCCTCTGCCGCAAGATACACGTCGCCGGAATAACCTGCTGTCATCGGAATCTCGCCGGAGAAACAGAGGATCTCTGTTCGGTATATCCTACACCTAATCTCTCTCATTTTTTATTAATCTCATATGTAGTTAATTACAACTCACTAAAGAAGTTTATGAATGTGTCGAAACAGTCGGACTTTGTTTTCTGGGTAAAGTTTAACGAAGAAGATGAAGCTTCGGTTGTATATATATATATTTAATTAAAACAAGTTATATGAATGGGTTAGACACAAAGTCCAGCGGTGGACTGTGTGCAAACAATTACACACGTCTCGAGTTCGATCCTTGACACAAACTCACTCTCTAAAATAAAAATGTTTTTTTTTTAAAACAGAACCGGGTTGACTCACTGTAAGTATTTAAGTTTAATAAAAACCAGATATTAAACCAGGTTAGACACACAGTCCAGCGGTGGACTGTGTGCAAACGATTAACACACGTCCCGAGTTCGATCCTTGACACAATCACACTTTCTGTAATAAAAATGTTTTTTTTAACTGAACCGGATCCACTCGCAGTTAGATGTTAAGTTTAATGAAAACCGGAATAATAACCAAGATAGACACACAGTCCAGTGGTGGACTGTGTGAGATTTTAAAGCATACGTCGCGGGTTCGAGTCCAGGCTACCGCACCGGTTCTGACAATTACCAAAGTTTTTATATAAAGACAGAAATGAATTTATCCAGTTTGTATATAAGTATAATTAAAAACAGAAATATTTCGGGTTAGACACGTAGCTCAGTTGGTAGAGCTGCGTGCACGCGTACAGGAGGTCACCGGTTCGAGTCTCACTCAGCGCACATCATATACACGACCGAACCGGTCAACAGTCAAACGGTCAATGGTCAACTGGTCAACGGTCAACTGTCAACTGGTCAAAAAGTCAAAATTTTTATTTTCTTTTATTTATTTATTTTATTTAAAAATCAATTAAAAATACTTAAAAATAATATTTTTAAAGTTAGAAAATTTCCTTGAACTCACAAAAATAAACCGAACAATTCCATTGAGAACACTAATTAAAAATACTAATCTCAAATAAGTGTTTATTTATTTATCGAACTATTATGTTATTATTTAGGTTAGTTTCCCTTGCCGATTAAATCCGAATTCGTGCGCATTTATCATCAATCCAAGAAACGCAACCACTGTGAGTGAATTCTTACAAATTCCCCTTTTTATTCATGTTTTGGGGTGTATCATGTGTCGCTTAAACTAATTCGCTTATTCAAACTCGTGCTATACCATATTATGATCTAAACTTAGAATGTAAATATTGTGTGTTGTTATGTATTACGTATTGTCAAGTTGTATGCAAACTATTTGTTAGGCCCATCAGTTCCTCGTGGGAGACGAGTTGAACAACGCGTGCCTTAAAACTCATTCATTAGGCCCATCAGTTCGTAGAACAACGCGTGCCTCAAAACTCATTCATTAGGCCCATCAGTTCCTCGTGGGAGACAAGTTGAACAACGCGTGCCTCAAAACAATCTATGGTTGTATGTGTGTGAAATATTTAATATTAAGTGTTTTGTGAATAAATTTACATCTACATTTACTCATATGTGGTTATGCACTTTATTTTATAATCAATTCAATAAACTTGTTTAAATGTTTTCATAGGATTCACTCGCCAACTTTTTTGTTGATCCAAAAACCATTTTTACACATGATACAGGTGGACAGGATGAAGCAAGGAACACATAGGAAAGTGCCTTAGAAGAAAAATAATGAAGCCTAGAAAGATGTATAGGACATGTTGAACTTGTATGAAATGATTGTATGATCTCCTTTAAATTGTAATAATAAATATGAAACATTATAATAAATGTCATGAGCTTTGATGAAAACCCAATCATGCCCCGATCACCTTTTCCACTGCGGGTCGGGGTGTGACAGATTGGTATCAGAGCTTTTGACTATAGGGATATAGGATAGGTTATTAGACCCTTAGAGCCTATACTATAGTTGATTAGATTTTAATTGTTTATGTGGTTACATGCAAACTCATGATGTTTATTTCTTTCATATTTATTACATACACAAATGCATGCAAACACTTCCAATATTACATTGTGTGATACATAATGAATTATACTTACAGTCAAACATACATACTTACATACATATTCATCATACATATTTCATGCTCACATATTCAAATCATCTTCATACTTCCGTTATTCAAGACTTTGTCGCATTTTTCATTTTTAAAATCTCATCAAAGTGAGTTCTGCGACGGGCATGTAGTAACTGTAAGGGTACAAGTACCGGTAGTCGGAACGTCCTGTCTAGGTTGGCATTCGTATAAATCCAATATAACGGACCAGTTTGCCTACCTGGGGACTAACGATGAGAGTACGAAGGACCTATTAGGCCAAAGCATACCACACCAAACGTCGTTCGAACTAACCCCACTTTGAGGCGTCACCGTGTCCACACCTGGATACATTCCGAATATCATACGTTACATATATATTTCTCGATTTTCTCTCGGGTTTTAGTGTACGTAACCAGGCTAACACATGCGGACCATATGAAAAACCCGGTAATCATGGGGGCCCACATGATTACGAAGGTGAAGTATGGCGGCATGCAAGGCCCAATTACGAGCAAAGCCCAAGACATCCTACGGATGTAGTAGATTTATTATTCTATATTTATTTTATGAATGTTCATTCCTAAATACGACACATGATCCCTAAAACATCCAACTCATACTCTTGATGTGTATTCCTTGTAGATGTCTTCTAGTCTAGCTCGTAGGAAGATGAGATCAGGAAAAGCCCGTGAGCGCATGGCTGCCCAAATCGCTCAACAAATGGCTGCCGTAATACCCATTATTGTAGTTCAAGTCCAACAAGCCCTTACCGCTAATCCCGTCAATCAAGAAGATCAAAACATTGTCAATCCTCCCCCAAAAACCACTAAATGCACCTACAAGCATTTCAAATCCTGCGACCCTCCAAAATACGAAGGGACTGAAGGTGTCACCGCTTTCCTCCATTGGTTTGAAGAAATGGAAAACAATTTTCTAAATTGCGATTGCCCCGATGATCGCAAAGTGCGATATGCTACTGGTCGTTTACTTGGAATAGCACTTACATGGTGGAATACAGAGAAGGCCAAACGAGGTGTTGAAGATGCTATGACTTTGACTTGGGAAGAGTTGAAGGAAATCATGACAAGACGGTTTTGCCCAAGGAGCGAAATCAAGAAATTAGAGGATGAGTTCTATTCGTTGAAACAAAAGGAAGGCGACCACACCACGTACAACAAGAGATTCCTCGAGTTAAATCAAATGGTTCCCAACTTGTTCACTCCCCTTTACCGTTTAATCGAGAACTATATTCAAGGTCTTCCTTCAAAAATTCAAGACTCCGTAATAAGTACCACACCTGCAACTTTGGAAGCAGCAATGGAGTTAGCTACAGAGCTCACCGAGAACCGCATACGGAATAAAGACTTCAAGGAGGAGAAGAAGAAGGATAAAGCATCAACTGAAACCTCAAACTCCACCCAAACCGAATCCCCTTCTCAACCCATTTCTAAGAGAAAACGAGATGGGCAACTTTTCCCTGTCACCCAACGCAATCAACCAGCCTCACAAGCCGTACCCCTCCAAGCTATCCCAATCACTCAAGTAGCACCCAACTCAACTTACCCAAATAAGAAACCTTACCTTGGACCTCACCCTCAATGTAACACCTGTTTTTATCACCATCCATCTACCTTACCTTGTCGACTATGTGCGAATTGTGGACGCTATGGTCATTTGAGCAAGGTTTGCCGCACCCCTCAAAACCAAATTTCACCCCCTACTCAAAACATGATCCAAACATATCAACAACCCCAATACCCCATGTTCCCATATGTTCGAGCTTGTTTTAATTGTGGCGACCCTACCCACTTTAGAAACACGTGCCCTCGATTGGTTAACATCATAAACGCCCAAGCTCAAGCAAACTCAGTTAACCAAGCAAATCAAGAAAACCTAACCACTAGGCCACCAGCAAGAGGAAGAGTTTTCAACATCAACTCCAATCCTATTGAAGATAATGATGGCCCAAATGAACCACCCAACTAGTCTCCTTCACCAAAACTCAAGATTCAACTCCAACCGCTTCGTTTTTATGTTTTTCTTTATGTTATCTCAATTTTCACGTATCTCAATTACAAATTGGAAATTTATCCAAGAATTTTAATGCGAATTACTATTTCAGTTTGTTTTATACTCATTGATTTAACATTCATATCATCATACATCTCAACGTATTTCAATCTCATCATTTAAAGAAGTCGGGTGATGTCTCACTTCTACATAGACTAACCTCTCCCTCATAACAAACGAGAGAGGTACTGTCATCATTCAAACATGTATACTATCAGAATTAAGACTCAAGCTTTGGTTAATTGTGTTTGTTTATGTTTTAGAGTCACATAGAACTAATCATAACTTACGGATAAAGCCAATGAAATTTGACAAGAATATGGTGGATACGCCGCTGGTACTTCCTATATATAAGTATTCTTGCCAAAGGATCAGAGGCATTGTCAGGCGGTTATGAGAAGTTCCATGTAGGATTTAGTAATGTCTTGGTTGAAGTTTGTTTATACTCACTGATTTAGCATTCATATCATCTCATCATTTAAAGAAATTGGATTGTGTTCCATTTCTACATAGACTAACCTCTCCATCATAACAAACGAGAGAGGTACTGTCACCATTCAAACATGTATACTATCAGAATTAGGACTCAGGCTTTGGTTGTTGTGTTTGTTTATGTTCTAGAGTCACATCATAGAACCAATCATAACTTACTGATAAAACCAATGAAAATTTGACAAGAATATGGTGGATACGCCGCTGGTACTTCCTATATATAAGTATTCTTGCCAAAGGATCAGAGGCATTGTCAGGCGGTGATGAGAGGTTCCATGTAGGTTTTAGTAGTAGAAGTTTTGTTTTAGGATATAACCTTATCTTTCCAAACATATCAAAACTCTTGCGCATGAAATCATACTTAGTGAATCAACTCTGTTTATCAATATTCTTTACCGTAGGCAACAAAAAGCGATTCCGGTAGCAGGGTATTCAACCCTTACAAGGAACGTTACCGCCTCAAACAAAAATTTAAACTCTTACTCCCTTCTAAGTATGTAATTGTCAAATTAAAACACCATCCTTTTGAGTCAAACATGCCACTACTTAAATTTCGGGACGAAATTTCTAAAAGTAGGGGATACTGTAACATCCGTCAAAAACCAGGTTAACCAAACCCGCTTCGTTTATTAACCGAACATCCAGTTAAAAATTTCGTTGCGTATTTAGTGCTCAAATTAATTTTAAACGATACATCATTAATAAGTATATTAGGATATAAAATTTATATTTGAAAATTTATTAAAAATAGTGAAATAAAAATTAAATGCTGATGCCGGGTTTCGAACCCGGGTCAGCCGGGTGAATCTTCAAAGTCTTAACTCCCACACATCCAACCACTCCGCCACTTGTGTTACTTGTTGAATTAATGAAACAATTAAAACATACAATAAAACTGGAAGTCGAATTCAGTCACTCAACGCGCCCAAATCCGCAGTCGCCGGAAAATACGCGATTTTGCGACCGTTTTCCTTTGACTCCGGAATCAGGCAAGGTAATGACGATAAACGTCGGTTATAACCGAAAACTCAATCAATTTCACTTTTAAACCGAAAATTTTATAATCGGAAACTTGAAATCTCTTATACTTGAAAAATACCTTCAGTCAGGAAAACCCAACTCACTTATTCACTCGAATCAACTCTCAAGACACTCGTAAACCTCTATACAAGTCCCTATTCAGCAAAAAAAAAACAACTCGCCGGAATTCTCTGCAAGTCTCCGGAAAACGAACCCTTTCAGCTCTGTTGCCTTACTTTATAAACAGAACATCTAGAGCTCATACCGAAGTCACTCACACTCGCCTCAAACTTTCTGAAGATCCTCTGCCGCAAGATACACGTCGCCGGAATAACCTGCTGTCATCGGAATCTCGCCGGAGAAACAGAGGATCTCTGTTCGGTATATCTTACACCTAATCTCTCTCATTTTTATTAATCTCATATGTAGTTAATTACAACTCACTAAAGAAGTTTATGAATGTGTCGAAACAGTCGGACTTTGTTTTCTGGTTAAAGTTTAACGAAGAAGATGAAGCTTCGGTTGTGTATATATATATATTTAATTAAAACAAGTTATATGAACGGGTTAGACACACAGTCCAGCGGTGGACTGTGTGCAAACAATTACACACGTCTCGAGTTCGATCCTTGACACAAACTCACTCTCTAAAATAAAAATGTTTTTTTTTAAACAGAAACGGGTTGACTCACTGTAAGTATTTAAGTTTAATAAAAACCAGATATTAAACCGGGTTAGACACACAGTCCAGCGGTGGACTGCGTGCAAACGATTAACACACGTCCCGAGTTCGATCCTTGACACAATCACACTTTCTGTAATAAAAATGTTTTTTTTTAACTGAACCGGATCCACTCGCAGTTAGATGTTAAGTTTAATGAAAACCGGAATAATAACCAAGATAGACACACAGTCCAGTGGTGGACTGTGTGAGATTTTAAAGCATACGTCGCGGGTTCGAGTCCAGGCTACCGCACCGGTTCTGACAATTACCAAAGTTTTTATATAAAGACAGAAATGAATTTATCCAGTTTGTATATAAGTATAATTAAAAACAGAAATATTTCGGGTTAGACACGTAGCTCAGTTGGTAGAGCTGCGTGCACGCGTACGGGAGGTCACCGGTTCGAGTCTCACTCAGCGCACATCATATACACGACCGAACCGTCAACAGTGAAACGGCAACGGTCAAAAAGTCAAAATTTTATTTTCTTTTATTTATTTATTTTATTTAAAAATCAATTAAAAATACTTAAAAATAATATTTTTAAAGTTAGAAAATTTCCTTGAACTCACAAAAATAAACCGAACAATTCCATTGAGAACACTAATTAAAAATACAAATCTCAAATAAGAGTTTATTTATTTATCGAACTATTATGTTATTATTTAGGTTAGTTTCCCTTGCCGATTAAATCCGAATTCGTGCGCATTTATCATCAATCCAAGAAACGCAACCACTGTGAGTGAATTCTTACAAATTCCCCTTTTTATTCATGTTTTGGGGTGTATCATGTGTCACTTAAACTAATTCGCTTATTCAAACTCGTGCTATACCATATTATGATCTAAACTTAGAATGTAAATATTGTTTGTTGTTATGTATTACGTATTGTCAAGTTGTATGCAAACTATTGTTAGGCTCATCAGTTCCTCGTGGGAGACGAGTTGAACAACGCGTGCCTTAAAACTTATTCATTAGGCCCATCAGTTCTTAGAACAACGCGTGCCTCAAAACTCATTCATTAGGCCCATCAGTTCCTCGTGGGAGACGAGTTGAACAACGCGTGCCTCAAAACAATCTATGGTTGTATGTGTGTAAAATATTTAATATTAAGTGTTTATGTGAATAAATTTACATCTACATTTACTCATATGTGGTTATGCACTTTATTTTATAATCAATTCAATAAACTTGTTTAAATGTTTTCATATGATTCACTCGCCAACTTTTTGTTGATCCAAAAACCATTTTTACACATGATACAGGTGGACAGGATGAAGCAAGGAACACATAGGAAAGTGCCTTAGAAGAAAAATAATGAAGCCTAGAAAGATGTATAGGACATGTTGAACTTGTATGAAATGATTGTATGATCTCCTTTAAATTGTAATAATAAATATGAAACATTATAATAAATGTCATGAGCTTTGATGAAAACCCAATCATGCCCCGATCACCTTTTCCGCTGCAGGTCGGGGTGTGACACTTAACGCCTTGCAAGCAGACATATAAGTCGGATGCTCAACACCATCAACGGTACGGATTTCTTTAAAGCTTAATGGTCCACGCACAACATTTAATAACATATGTAGGTAATATTTTTCACCCATCGAAGGACTCACATAATAAATGCGACCAATACACTTCCCCCTATGTCGTGGCATCCATTTCTTGTCCTTTTCATGCCATGTAAAATGTGTTGGAAACTCCACATATGTGAGTGAACTATGGGAACTTCTCATTTGCACACATCCATTCAGTAAACTTTGACATGGCAGCCGTAGGACGTTGTGCAACATCCTCAAGCTGGTCATTATCACGAAAATAGACCCTTTGACATTCTTCTTCATGAAAAGGTAACCGTTCAACAGGAATGTCGCGGTACCTCATATCAAACTGAAAGACCTTCCAACACGCTTTAGAGGAGGAAAGATATCGACAATTTAGGTATTCCTCGATCTCGTTTTCATTATGTAATAAGGATTCAAATGATGTTCTACTTTGAGCACCTTCCAAAACCGCAGTTACACGATCAGGGCCTTTATTTATGTAACCAAAAAGGTATTTGACTAACATACTTGATTACACCACTCAACGTTAATATGGCAACCATATTTTACCAACAGGTCACGGTTATAAGGGACCACAAACCGATTATCAAGCTTAATATCTTGAGATCCAACTTTAACCACTCTTGAATTTTTAGGCCTTTTATAACACAACTTAAAGAACCTAGATATTCAATGTAATCAAAAACCCTAAATTCCCTTCAGTTCTTCACTCGCCAAAACAAAATACTGAAACAAAGTGGCGTGGATTCACTGGTTCCTTTCAAATCCAATACATTTTTTGCTAATTGATCGATACATTTTTCGCTAATTATTCTTTCAAATTAGATCCATACCCCGGTAGGTAAGTTCGCACAAATTTCCGTTTCTAGGGTTTTTATTTCGTTGATTCTGATTAGCAATTTGTTATTGATGTTGTTTATAGTGAAGTTAGGTATATCGGAGTTTATGCACGGAATCAGGAATGGAGTGGAGACGTAAAGCTTGAATCTAAAATATGGAGATTTAAAGAATTTGTTGCTTTGCTCGATCCATGAAGCTGAATAAGCTCAATGTTGGAGCCGATTAAACCAATTATAAAAACTAAGTAGCGACGAAACCAAGTTTTTATAATTGGTAGGTTCCGTCGAATTAAAGGGTTTTCATCAATTGATATGTTTTGCTTATGTATTCATCAAATGATCAATTTTATGTTTATGTTTTTGCATATTTAGAGTTTTAACTTTTGAGTTAAGTGAAATCCCCGGTTATATCTTCGTCAAGGTATGCCAATTTGCATTGTTAATTCCTATGAAAACATCTCTAATACATATTACAATAGTGAATTGAATCGGTTTCTTTTTCTTTTTTTTACATGTAAGATGGAGCTTCAAGCATCCACTGAAAAGGGCAGGACGAAATGCAAGTTCATTGAAATCAGGTCAAGATGAGGTATTATCAAATTACGTAAAAGTGTAAAACTACAGCTGTTAAAGTAGAAATAGTTTCAATTTTGATGGGAATTACTTACAGATTCATATGGTTTGTGTAGAGGGCAGGAGCAAATGCACTTGAAATCTGATGAAGAGGAGGTACTATCATATTGCAATTTTATAAGTTTGGTGCAAATGTATTTTAAGGTATAAATAGTAGTAGCTAAATGTGCAGAACTGAAAAAAACTTACATTTGGCTACATTTTTCTTTTGATAATAAGCTTCATTCCGAGTGCAATTTTGAGAAAAAGTATGTTTATTTTTTAAGCTGTTTCCATCTTTATACAAATGCTTTTAGGGACAGGTGTGGCAGTAAAATGTTGCCACATGACGAAACCAAGTTTTTATAATCGGTAAGTTTCGTCGAATTAAAGGGTTTTCATCGATTGATATGTTTTGCTTATGTATTCATCAAATGATCAATTTTATGTTTATGTTTTTGCATATTTAGATTTTTAACTTTTAAGTTAAGTGAAATCCCAGGTTATATCTTCATCAAGGTATGCCAATTTGCATTGTTAATTCCTATGAAAACATCTCTAATACATATTACAATAGTGGAATGAATTGGTTTCTTGTTCTTTTTTTCTTTTTTTACATGTAAGATGGAGCTTCAAGCATCCACTAAAAAGGGCAGGACGAAATGCAAGTCCATTGAAATCAGGTCAAGATGAGGTATTATCAAATTACGTAAAAGTGTAAAACTACAACTGTTGAAATAGAAATAGTTTCAATTTTGATGGGAATTACTTACAGATTCACATGGTTTGGGTGTAGAGGGCAGGAGCAAATGCACTTGAAATATGATGAAAGAGAGGTACTATCAGATTGCAATTTTATAAGTTTGGTGCCAATGTATTTTAAGGTATAAATAGTAGTAGCTAAATGTGCAGAACTGAAAAAACTTACATTTGGCTGGATTTTTCTTTTGATAATAAGCTTCATTCAGAGAGCAATTTTGAGAGAAAGTATGATTTATTTTTAAGCTATTTGCATCTTTAGCTTTTAGGGACAGGTGGTGGCAGTAAAATGTTACCACATGTACCACAAAATAACTTCTACTACCCATGTTCCATGTTACTTGGAAGTTTTAAAACTAATTAGAGAATTTGGAGGGAACAAAACTTTTGAAATCTGGAATTGTCTACGATTATAAATTTATTTTATATTTTGATTAGTATAATTTGTTTTATATTTTGATTTGTATTCCTACAAAAGTGGGTCTGTCAAAAACTGTAATAATTACATGTGTTAATATGCAACTGCAAAACAGTTGCATATATATATAATCAGAATGTGTGCAGAAGTCAATAACCCAAAATTTTATAACTGCTCCTTCTAGAAGGAATTTCTGATTTTGAGTGGCTCAGGTTGATCTAAAGGTTGAGATTTCTTGTTGTTCCCCTTGACTTTAAGGGGAACATAAGAATATATATCATATTCTAGAATGATATAGTTGGAAGTGCTTATTATGTTGCACCAGAAGTGCTGCATATATCATATTTTGAGAGGTATGTTGAGGTTTTATCCATCTATGCTTATATTTTGTTCATATAAATGAATTGCTGTAAAATCATGATCGGAAATTGTAGCCCAAGATCCTAAAGAAGTACGATAATTTGAATCTGCAATTGTTTTTCCATAACCGATAGGTTTACAGGAATAGGTAAACGTGATGTGATTAACACTATGTTGGTGTGAGTCACTCTAGGTTATAATTTGCCCCTGTAATTGTTAATTATAAGTAGTTATTAGGGAGGCCCAGTCTGTCTTGTATTAGTTTGTTTTAGTTCATAATATATTGACCCGTTTATTTTCATCATGCTATGACGTCATGTGGCTCATTAATTTTAGTTTACTATCTTTTGAATACTTTTACAATGTTCTGACCCATTTGATCTTACTTTATGATTTACAACTTGAAAAAGCTTAACTTTGTATCCAATTAATCTTTTATAGTTTCTTCTTTTAAAGAATGTTTATAATACTCGATACAAAGAATCTACTTTGAGCAACATTCATAAAAGAATTCAGTAAAATTTACTTTTCAATAGCATCTAAAGAGTCAATCTTATTATGTTTATGGCATCTAGTACAAGACCTTACAAGTTTGACTTGAAGCACCAAAATCAACTTATGTACTTTCAAGGTTCAAACCATCAAACTACATACTCTATAAAGTAAAAGCAGCGGAGAGAGGCAGAGCCACGACTGCCGCTTGTCTGATTGTTTAAGGAGGTGGTTTCAAGATACCCTCAAAGAGGCAAAAGCAGGTGATCTGCCTATGCAGTTTTGGTTGCTCAGATGTACTTTAATGGGTATGGGATTCCAAAAGATCATCAAAAGGTTTGATTTTGACTTTTTAAAGATAGATTTTGACTTTGATTTTGACTTACAACATGCATGGTTAGTGGGGAATATGATGAATTGGGATTTTGGGGCTTATTTTTCATTTGAAAGAAACCTGAGACCCTTTTGAAGTTTTGACTTTTGAGGGTGATTAGGTCAAACAGATTGCTGCAGAAGTAATTTTGACTTTTACACTTGATTCTTGTACCACTTTTTGGCTGAAAAATGTGTGTTTCAAGTTTTAGTCTACAGTTGAGCATTGACATAATTGGTTATCAAGTATCACTCAATCAAGAACTACAATTTTCTATTTTTGGAAGTTTTTAAGTTACATTATTACTTATTTTCCCCTTCATGGTACTATGAGTTTTGTCAAACTTATGTCCAATGATATTGTTTTCTCCAACATTATGTTGGTATGGATTTTAATTAGATTGTTTAGTGTCTTGAGTGTAATAATACTAAACTTTGAGGAATATTTGTTGGTTAAGATTTAAGAAAGTAGCATCACTATTCGGCTGTTGAATCGGATAACCGAAGATTGAGTGACTTGCGTAATTTTTGTTCGTTTTGGGGGCATTTGGATTTGCATTATGTGACTTGATCATCTAATCATCGCCATAATGAGTCTTTGGTATTTGGATAAAGTGGTTTACTTAGCTGAGCAAGAGACTGATTATTGGTGTCACATAATAATTTTCAAGATGAAAATCTCGACTAGAGTTTTTAGAACTGTTGTCTTGCGGTCTTGCTGGTAGGATTATTTCAGTTTTGATCAAGTTTTTCTATGTTTTATGTTTATTTATCTCTTGATTCTTGATATATTTTTAATATCTTGTCACAACATTGTCTTTTGGAGTTGCGTTTGATGTTAATTTACTGTTAAATTCACAACTTTGTTTGTCAGGCGAGAATTTGGATGACAAGAGCTGCAAGAGTTTGATCTTCAGTTTGGAGAGTTAGCAGTAAACGCCCATGTCATCTCTCTCTCTTTATATTTTATATATGTGTGTGTGTGTAGTCTTCGTTTCTTATCTTTCTTTGTGTGCGTAAAGGGTGTTTGGATATGTGGTTTGAAAGGGGTAAAGTAATACGGATTATTAACAAAATAGTGTTTTTGATGTGTTTCTGGTGTTTGAGGTTGTAATAATCAGATTTTTGAGGGTTTATAAAAAATATTATATTTAAGAAGTTAATAGATTAAATGACCAAAAAAGGACCCCTTTTGCGTAATAAAGAGAGTCAATTTGTATATTGTGAGTGAAAGGTTTAATTATGGGGAAATTTCGCATACCCTTAATGATAGTTTTGTTGCAGCTAGTAACTTGTTATTATGGGGAATTTTAAAATTATTTTATAAAAAAATATTGTTTTTGTCACTAATTTAGCTTTAACTTGTTATTAATCAGGTTATAATGCAAGTGATTCTAATTCAGAAGAGTTGCTGGATGACTCTTGATAGGATGAGAAGAAGGTAGCCCATCCAATTTATATTATAAATTGCATTCTATAGCTCTTTTATGCTAGTTTGCTTCGTTTCCATCCATCACGTAAAAGAGTCAAAGCTTGACTTATGTAAAATGAATTATGGGCCAGTCATTAACGGGGCCGAGTCCAATGAACATAGCCCAGATTGAGAATACCGTCTACAAGTTACTTTTATGATGCTTTAGGCCTAAACAATCTTCTAATGACTAAAATCTTGAAGATGTTGGTAGAAAATAACGCTAAAATAGAAGTATGCTACTACAATTAAAAATACACTTATATTGTCTGTTTTCTTGCATTTGTTGACAAACTGATGAAAGCTAGTGAAAGCCATCTCATTTATTTAGATATATTGATTTTTAAATTTATGAAATTGTATCATCACGCTTTGCTATTCAAACATGTTGCACTTTCAAAACATGATTTTTAAATTTATGTTTTTTTTCCTATATATGACCATGTGATTCCAGGTTGCACTTTCAAAACATGATTTTTAAATTTATGTTTTTTTTTCCTATATATGTTTATTAACATGACCATGTGATTCCAGGTTGCACTTTCAAAACATGATTTTTAAATTTATGTTTTTTTCCTATATATGTTTATTAACATGATCATGTGATTCGAGGTACATTATTGTTTGGTTATATAATTGCAGGCACTGTCAAAATCTTTGACAAATAATGAATTGGTTTTATCTAAGAGCTCAGTTATGCCTTTGGAACAAAACAAACGTGGACGGGTGTCTCATGACAACATAGAACGGTTAGCTTTTTTTTCAAAAAGATCCTAATCCTAATGTTCGGAAATCATTTGCACACTCATGTGCTACAAATGCAGTTCCTAATATCTAAATTCAGTAAGGATCCAAGTTTGGTTATATAACCTTAAAATAATCATGTTTAATGAATGCTTGCTTATGTTTTTGTAGATGGCGCCCTTATTCCCTTAATCTTATAGGAAGATGGATTTTGAAGAACTTTGTGCTACAACCATCAACATAAATCAACTTGAAGCCCTTGAGACATGGGAGCAAACCGAGTCAGCAGCATTTGATTACTTTGAAGAAGTCACGTACTGTAAAGTTAATACTACCTGAATGACCTAGTATCGTCTGGTAGGTGCGATCACTGTAAGAATCTTGCAGGACTGTCCTTGAAAATTTGGGGGCCATGTGCGAGGAGAAAAATGTAACATTCGTCGTAAAACGGGTTTCAAAACCCGTTTCGTTTAATAATCAAACATTCGGTTAAAAGTTCGTTGCGTATTTATGGTGCCGGTTATTTAAAATAATACATAATTAATAAATATTTTAGAGTTTAAAAACCATAATTGATAACTAATAATAATAAAATTAAATAATAAAACAGAATAGGGTAGCCGGGTCTCGAACCCGGGTCTCCCCGATTGTACACACACAGCCTTCACCACTACACTACACACACATTTGTGATTAAAACTGAAATCAATTAAGTTTTATATTAAGACTCGCATATCACCTGTTTGAATCGCGACTGTAACCGCCAACTTCAATCAAGCAATGTCTGTTTTTAGAACGGAAACAGTTACGATTTTCGAAATCAAAATCGGATTAAAACTCCAAACCGTTCAAAATTGAAATCATCAACTCGTAATTCAAGATCCGAAATCAGAAAACCGCCAATCATCTACATCAAAGTCAATCAATGCTTTCGGTTATTTGTTCATGTATACTGATCCTTTGATAAGTTTCAAATCGGTAATCATGTATAATGATTATAACCGATTTTGAAGTTAAAGACCGAGGGGTTATAATTGAGACCTTGGATGATTATAAATACCAGTTAAACCATACCGTCGCCCAGTTGCTCCTCAAATTCAAACCTTTCTGCTCTCTCCAAACCTCGCCGGAATTGTCTGATAGTCGCCAGAAAATATCACCGGAAAACCGAAGCTTTACTTCTAATCGGTATAATTCTCAACTCTTTCTGTAATCTATTATCCAGCATGTATTAATCTTAATCAGTCAACCAGATTTTGTTTCAAACAATTTTCGGTCGAGTTATAAGTTCTGTGTTTTTAAAGTGAAGAAGATGAAGTTTAAGATGTATACTAATATAATTAAAATCGGGTATTTAACCGGGTTAGACACACAGTCCAGCGGTGGACTGTGTGCAATTACAAAGCACACGCCCCGAGTTCGAATCGCACATGTTTCCGATTTTCTGAAATAAAGCCAACACTTTTTAAACTTATTCAGATCAATTCACAGTATATATATAAAAGGAATATAATCCAGTATTTAAGCAGATTAGACACACAGCCCAACTGGTTGGGCTGTGTGCAGTCGAACCATGGATCCCGAGTTCGAGTCCGGGTTCTGTAATCAGTTTCGGCCATATTAAAACCTTTTTAATAAAAACTAAATAAGGTTAAAGCTAGTTAGTATATATATATAATTAAAACAGAGAATGTTTCGGGTTAGACACGTAGCTCAGTTGGTAGGGCTGCGTGCACGTATACGGGAGGTCACGGGTTCGAACCTCACTCGCCGCCTGAAATTCATGCTATCTGACCGGTCAGACCCGGTCAGACCTGACAAAGTCAACCTTTTTTTTAATTTTTGTTTTCTTATTTTCTTTTTATTAAATTGAAAAATTATTTAAAAATACTTAAAATAAAGATTTTGAAAGTTAAAAATTTGCATTAAACTCACAAAAATAAATCTAAAAATCTCATTAAGAGCACTAATTAAAAATATTAATCTCAAATAAAATTTATTTATTTATCGAATTATTTCGTTATTATTTAGGTTAGTTTTCCCTCGTCGGTCGAATCATAAATTCGTGCGCATTCATCCTTATCAAGAAACGCACCCACTATGAGTGAATCTCTACCAATTCTCCGTTTTAATCATGTTTTGGGGTGTATCATGTGTCGTATTATTCTTTTATTTTATTTAATCACTTGTGCATACATCATATCCGTGATCAAATGTGTATTGATTGTTGTGTGAATTATATGTAGATTGAATTTATCATTTCAGTGCACGCATTTCATTAGGCCCATCAGTTCCCCGTGGGATACGGGTTGAGCATCAGGAGCCTCATTAGATCGGCTCCGTTTGATTGAGCCTTGATCTGAAATACATCATCATTCATGTCATATACTCATCCAAAGTGGTTTGTGATTGTTTACATATATATGTTTGCTCACATGTGATTAATGCACGAATTTTCTTTAATAAATAAAACAAGAAATTAGTTAAAATGTTTTATCAAGGTTCACTCGCCAACTTTTGTTGACCCAAAATCTCCCCTGTTTTACACATGATACAGGTGATCCAGCCGAGACAGGAAACACTTAGGATGGCCTAGAAGAATAAACAAGTTTATGCTTTGGAATAAATATATAGTTTCATTTTTCTTTGTAATTGTATGAATTTTGTTTTTGGATATTTAAGTTTGTAATTTGAATTTAATAAATATGAAATATCTTAGTAAATATCATGAGCTTTGGTGATAACCCAATTATGCCCCGACTTTTATTCCGCTGCGGGTCGGGGTGTGACAGATTGGTATCAGAGCTTGTGACTATAGGGATATAGGATAGGTTATTAGACCCTTAGAGCCTATACTATAGTTGATTAAATTTTAATTGTTTATGAGTTACATGCAAAATTCATGATGTTTATATGTTTCATGTTTATTTTCACACCCAATGTTATGCAAGCACGCTCACAAATACATATTATTATGCAATGCTCATCATAAATCATATCCTCATAACATATCATATCTATGAGAGAACACACCTCACGATTTCCATGATTTTTGCAATGATTTTTGTAATTTCAAATCACATCAAAGTGAGTTTCATGACGGGCATGTAGTAACCGGAAGGGTACGAGTACTGGTAGTCGGAACGTCCTGTCTAGGCTTGGCATTCGTATAAATCCAAAATAAAGGACCAGTATGCCTACCTGGGGACTAACGATGAGAGTACTAAGGACCTATTAGGCCAAAGCATGCTATACCAAACGTCGTGTGAGCTAACCCCACTTTGAGTTGTCATTGTGTCTACACCTGGACACCCTCCTACCATACATCTCGCAATCATATTTTACGATTTTCATTCGGGTGGTGCGAGTGTTAACCCGCCGACACCAATGTGAATCCTACCAAGCCCAATAGTCATGGGGGCCCACATGACTACACAGGCAATGGTATGGGGGACATTTGGAGGCCCAAACATGAGCAAACCCAAGACATCCTATGGATGTAGTTAAATTATTGTTAGTTATGTTGTTCTTTTTACGACACATGACACCTAGAAAATTCTTAAACTCACAATCTTCCTATATGTGTTCCTGTAGATGTCGGCTAGGCAACTACGTGGAGGTAGAAAGTCAGGAAAGTCAAGCGAACGCTTGGCCACACAAATTGCTAAACAAATGGCCGCAGTGCTTCCTGACATCGTGCTTCAATTTCAACAAGCTCTCACCGCTAATCCCATCAACCCTCCCAACCAAGAAGACCAGAGCGTCGCCAACCCTCCTTCCAAAAACCCCAAGTTCACCTACAAACACTTCAAATCTTGCGATCCCCCAAAATATGAAGGGACCGAAGGTGTTACCGTCCTCCTTCACTGGTTTGAAGAAATAGAAAACACTTTCCTCAATTGCGATTGTCCCGAGGACCGTAAGGTACGTTACGCGACTGGAAGACTGTTTGGGGTAGCCCTTACCTGGTGGAACACGGAAAAGGGTAAGCGAGGAGTTGAAGATGCCATGGCCTTAACATGGGAAGAGTTAAGGGAACTCATGACAAGACGCTTCTTTCCAAGAAGCGAAATCAAAAAGCTGGAAGACGAATTCCATGCACTGAAACAAAAGGAAGGAGACCACACTTCATATAATAAGAGATTTCTCGAGTTGAACCAGATGATCCCCAATTTGTTCACCCCTTGTACCGCTTAGTCGAACACTACATTCGAGGCCTCCCCTCGAAAATCCAAGATTCGGTTTTAAGCACTTCGCCTGCAACACTTGAAGCCGCAATGGAGTTAGCCACAGAACTCACTGAGAATCGCATTCGAAATGGCAAGTTCAGAGATGAGAAGAAGAAAGCAACCATTGAGACCCCAACTCCAAACCACCCAGTCTCATCCTCGAAGTTTGCTGGTAAGAGGAAGCGAAATGGCAAGAATTTTGCTGTCACTCAAACCAACCCTCCCATCACTACTGCACCAATCACCCAAGTTGCTCCTCCATTCGCACCATTCAAAAAGCCATACACTGGCCCACACCCAAAGTGCAACCACTGTCAATACCATCACCCTCCCGAAAACCCCTGCCAACATTGCACAAGTTGTGGCCGTGCGGGTCACACCATCCAAACCTGCTGTACCCTTCAACGAATGAACCGCAATCAACCTCCAACCCAAACCCAAAATCAGATAGTGGGCCAAACCCAACAACCCATACTTCTACCACCTGCACAACACGCAGCCCAACCTTACTACCAACCCAACTACCCCATGATGCAACCCATGCGAGCTTGTTTCAACTATGGGGACCCAAACCACTTCAGGAACACATGTCCACGCCTAGTGAACATCATCCATGCCCAAGCTCAAGCAAACCTGGTAAACCAAGCTAACCAAGCTCCCCCACCTGCCAGAGGGAGAGCTTTCAATATCAATGCCAACCAAGCCAGGGCTGACAACAACATGGTCAACGGTACGTTTCTCATCAATGGTAGTTATGCATCCATATTATTCGATACTGGTGCGGATAAGAGCTTTGTGTCCTTAGAATTTGAACCTATCCTCGACCAACCTCGTGTTAATCTCATCGAATCTCTAACGGTGGAAATTGCTGATGGAAAACCTGTTTCATTAAATTTTATTATACGCAATTGTACTCTCACCCTAAACGATCACGATTTTCCAATTGACCTCATTCCTATGAAGTTGGGAAGTTTCGATGTTATAATCGGTATGGACTGGCTCGGCCAGCATCACGCTGAAGTGGTGTGCCACGAAAAATTCATTCGCATTCCTCTTGCAGACGGTCAGACACTACGTATTTTTGGGGAAACCCCTTCGAAAGGACTCAAATTAATGTCTTGCCTTCAAGCCCGAAGATATCTCCGCAAGAACTATGTCGCATTCCTAACTCACGTCGTCAAGAAGGGAAACAAGGAGAGGAAACTCGAAGATATCCCAATTGTGAAGGAATTCCCACAAGTCTTTCCCGACGACATCTCAGGACTTCCTCCTGTGAGAGAAGTTGAATTTCGCAGCGATCTTGTACCTGGCGCTACACCAGTCGCAAAATCTCCTTATAGGTTAGCCCCATCCGAAATGCAAGAGCTGGCCAGTCAACTACAAGAGTTGACTGACAAAGGATTCATACGTCCTAGCTCATCGCCTTGGGGTGCACCTGTTCTTTTTGTGAAGAAGAAAGATGAAACGTTTCGTATGTGCATTGATTATAGAGAACTCAACAAGTTAACGGTTAAAAATCGCTATCCACTGCCTCGCATTGATGACCTCCTAGACCAACTTCAAGGCGCCACCTGCTTTTCAAAAATCGACCTTCGTTCTGGTTATCATCAGCTCAGAGTGCACGAAGAAGATATCCCAAAAACCGCCTTCCGGACTCGTTATGGTCATTACGAGTTCATGGTCATGTCTTTCGGTTTAACCAACGCCCCCGCTGTCTTCATGGATTTAATGAATAGGGTATGCAAACCCTACCTCGACCGTTTCGTCATAGTCTTCATCGACGACATCCTTATTTACTCCAAGTCTAAATCCGATCATGAGCGACACCTTCGACTCATCCTTACACTCTTAAGGACTGAAAAGCTTTACGCTAAGTTCTCAAAATGCGAATTCTGGTTAGGAGAAGTACAATTCCTTGGACATGTCGTCAATGACAAGGGAATTCATGTCGATCCTTCAAAAATCAAGGCAGTACAGGAATGGCAAGCGCCACGTACCCCTACCGAAGTTAGGTCACTTCTTAGTTTGGCTGGTTACTATCGACGCTTCATTGCCAACTTTTCCCGTATCGCTGTACCACTCACGGCCTTGACTCATAAAGGAAAACCCTTCATTTTGGGACCTAAACAAGAAGAGGCCTTCCGAACTCTAAAGCAAAAACTTTGTGACGCACCTATCCTCACCCTTCCTGAGGGTTGCGATGACTTTGTGGTATATTGCGACGCATCAGGGCAAGGGCTAGGCTGTGTATTGATGCAAAGAGGAAAAGTGATAGCCTATGCCTCTAGGCAACTCAAAGTTCATGAGAAGAATTACACCACCCACGACTTGGAACTTGGAGCCGGTGTGTTCGCTCTCAAGATATGGAGACATTACCTCTACGGTACCAAGTGTGAAATATACACTGACCACAAGAGTCTCCAACATACCTTCAACCAGAAAGAGTTGAATATGAGGCAACGAAGATGGGTCGAACTTCTCAACGACTACGACTGTGAAATTCGGTATCATCCTGGCAAGGCAAATGTGGTGGCCGATGCGCTCAGTCGAAAAGGTTATGCGAACTCCATTCACCTTCTATGTTCGCAAATCATAACCGACATCAAAGATCGGATCCGGGCAGCTCAACATGTTTCTGTAACAGAAAATAACGTACGCGATGAGCTGTCATGTGGAGCTGAACTCAAAATTGAAACCAAATCCGACGGTATTGTATATATTTAAACCGCATATGGATTCCTGATCGCGATAACCTTCGTGATTTCCTCATGAATGAGGCGCACAAAACACGATGCTCTGTACACCCAGGAGCCGACAAGATGTATCAAGACCTACGATACACCTACTGGTGGCCTGGCATGAAAAGGGATATCGCTGTTTTTGTTTCCAAGTGCCTTACCTGTTCCAAAGTAAAAGCTGAACATCAAAGACCTTCAGGACTTTTAGTCCAACCCGAAATACCTGTATGGAAGTGGGAAAACATAACCATGGACTTCATTACCGGGTTACCTCGCACCTCCAGTGGGTATGACACCATATGGGTAATAATCGATCGTCTTACAAAGTCATCTCACTTCATTCCGATTCGCGAGGACTTCAAGAACGAGAAGTTAGCTCGTATCTACATCAGCGAGATCGTAAGCCGTCATGGTGTACCATTAAGCATCATTTCAGACCGTGATGGTCGTTTCACTTCACGAACATGGCGAGCCGTGCAAACCGCTTTGGGTACACGCTTAGACCTCAGTACCGCTTTTCATCCTCAAACTGATGGTCAATCTGAACGCACCATCCAAACCCTGGAAGACATGCTTCGAGCATGTGTCATAGACTTCAAAGGGAACTGGGACGCTCACCTACCATTAGTTGAATTTTCGTACAACAACAGCTATCATTCAAGTATCGGTATGGCTCCTTTCGAAGCTTTATATGGTCGTAAGTGCCGATCTCCAGTATGTTGGCACGAAATTGGGGAAGCGCAAATCACCGGACCAGAATTAATTCAAGAAACAACCGACAAGATCCTTCAAATTCGAAACAATCTTCTAGCGGCTCAAAGTCGTCAAAAGAGTTATGCTGACAAACGACGCAAGCCCTTGGAGTTTGACATTGGTGATCAAGTACTTTTAAAAGTATCACCGTGGAAGGGAGTGGTTCGTTTTGGCCAGAAGGCAAGCTAGCACCACGCTACGTAGGACCTTTCAAGATACTCGAAAGAGTAGGTCCTGTAGCGTACAAGCTTGACCTACCGGAAGAGCTCAACAGAATTCATCCCACATTCCACGTATCAAACTTGAAAAAGTGCCTCGCCGATGAAAACCTCCATATTCCTCTAGAAGACATTCAAGTCGATGAATCGATGCGCTTCGTTGAAAGACTAGTAGAAATCATGGATTTCGGAGAGAAGCGTTTAAGGCGAAGTCGTATTCCAATTGTCAGGGTACATTGGGAGTCAAAGCGAGGACCCGAGTTTACTTGGGAACGTGAAGACTCAATGCGCGAAAAATACCCGCATCTTTTTTCCGGTTACCACTACTACTTAAATTTCGGGACGAAATTTCTAAAAGTAGGGGATACTGTAACATTCGTCGTAAAACGGGTTTCAAAACCCGCTTCGTTTAATAATCAAACATTCGGTTAAAAGTTCGTTGCGTATTTATGGTGCCGGTTATTTAAAATAATACATAATTAATAAATATTTTAGAGTTTAAAAACCATAATTAATAACTAATAATAATAAAATTAAATAATAAAACAGAATAGGGCAGCCGGGTCTCGAACCCGGGTCTCCCCAATTGTACACACACAGCCTTCACCACTACACTACACACACATTTGTGATTAAAACTGAAATCAATTAAGTTTTATATTAAGACTCGCATATCACCTGTTTGAATCGCGACTGTAACCGCCAACTTCAATCAAGCAATGTCTGTTTTTAGAACGAAAACAGTTACGATTTTCGAAATCAAAATCGGATTAAAACTCCAAACCGTTCAAAATTGAAATCATCAACTCGTAATTCAAGATCCGAAATCAGAAAACCGCCAATCATCTTCATCAAAGTCAATCAATGCTTTCGGTTATTTGTTCATGTATAACTGATCCTTTGATAAGTTTCAAATCAGTAATCATGTATAATGATTATAACCGATTTTGAAGTTAAAGACCGAGGGGTTATAATTGAGACCTTGGGTGATTATAAATACCAGTTAAACCATACCGTCGCCCAGTTGCTCCTCAAATTCAAACCTTTCTGCTCTTTCCAAACCTCGCCGGAATTGTCTGATAGTCGCCAGAAATATCACCGGAAAACCGAAGCTTTACTTCTAATCGATATAATTCTCAACTCTTTCTGTAATCTATTATTCAGCATGTATTAATCTTAATCAGTCAACCATATTTTGTTTCAAACAATTTTCGGTCGAGTTATAAGTTCTGTGTTTTTAAAGTGAAGAAGATGAAGTTTAAGATGTATACTAATATAATTAAAATCGGGTATTTAAGCGGGTTAGACACACAGTCCAGCGGTGAACTGTGTGCAATTACAAAGCACACGCCCCTAGTTCGAATCGCACATGTTTCCGATTTTCTGAAATAAAGCCAACACTTTTTAAACTTATTCAGATCAATTCACAGTATATATAAAAGAAATATAATCCGGTATTTAAGCAGATTAGACACACAACCCAACTGGTTGGGCTGTGTGCACTCGAACCATGGATCCCGAGTTCGAGTCCGGGTTCTGTAATCAGTTTCGGCCATATTAAAACCTTTTTAATAAAAACTAAATAAGGTTAAAGCTAGTTAGTATATATATAATTAAAACAGAGAATATTTCGGGTTAGACACGTAGCTCAGTTTGTAGGGCTGCGTGCACGTATACGGGAGGTCACGGGTTCGAACCTCACTCGCCGCCTGAAATTCATGTTATCCGACTGGTCAGACCCGGTCAGACCTGACAAATTCAACCTTTTTTTAATTTTTGTTTTCTTATTTTCTTTTTATTAAATTGAAAAATTATTTAAAAATACTTAAAAATAAAGATTTTGAAGGTTAAAAATTTGCATTAAACTCACAAAAATAAATCTAAAAATCTCATTAAGAGCACTAATTAAAAATATTAGTCTCAAATAAAATTTATTTATTTATCGAATTATTTCGTTATTATTTAGGTTAGTTTTTCCTCGTCGGTTGAATAAAAATTCGTGCGCATTTATCAAGAAACGCACCCACTATGAGTGAATCTCTGCCAATTCCCCGTTTTAATCATGTTTTGGGGTGTATCATGTGTGGTACTATTCTTTTATTTTATTTAATCACTTGTGCATGCATCATATCCGTGATCAAATGTGTATTGATTGTTGTGTGAATTATATGTAGATTGAATTTATCATTTCAGTGCACGCATTTCATTAGGCCCATGAGTTCCCCGTGGGATACGGGTTGAGCATCAAGAGCCTCATTAGATCGGCTCCGTTTGATTGAACTTTGATCTCAAATACATCATCATTCATGTCATATACTCATCCAAAGTGGTTTGTGATTGTTTACATATATATGTTTGCTCACATGTGATTACTGCACGAATTTTCTTTAAATAAATAAAACAAGAAATTAGTTAAAATGTTTTATCAAGGTTCACTCGCCAACTTTTTTTGACCCAAAATCTCCCCTGTTTTACACATGATACAGGTGATCCAGCCGAGACAGGAAACACTTAGGATGGCCTAGAAGAATAAACAAGTTTATGCTTTGGAATAAATATATAGTTTCATTTTTCTTTGTAATTGTATGAATTTTGTTTTTGGATATTTAAGTTTGTAATTTGAATTTAATAAATATGAAACATCTTAGTAAATATCATGAGCTTTGGTGATAACCCAATTATGCCCCGACTTTATTTCCGCTGCGGGTCGGGGTGTGACAAAAAATTGGCCCCTTAATGGGATTTCGCATTTTTCTTTTTTTACTACCGGATAGGTGATACACCAAACGTGATCTCTCCAAGTTTTGTTGTCGCTACTATAGGATAACAATTAATATATATTAGTATGTAACATAAACAAAGGGCAAATACGCTGATTAAGTTAAAAAGTTACGTTATTTAAACAAACCATGACATTTCAGAATATAGTGAACTTTTAAGCTACGCAAGAACAATTTATTGTTTGCAGAAATTTCTGTTTCTAGGGTTTTTAATTCGTTGATTCTGATTAACAATTTGTTATTGATGTTGTTATAGTGAAGTTAGGTATACTGGAGTTTATGCACGGAATCGGGAATGGAGTGGAGACGTAAAGCTTGAATCCGAATATGGAGATTAAAAGAAATTGTTGCTTTGCTCGATCTATGAAGCTGAATAAGCTCAATGTCGGAGCCGAACCGAATGTTTGCGAACATGTAAGTGAATATGTTGTCAATTTTATGATTTGAAGTATCGATGGACTTGGTGTTTAGTTATTTAAAAGAATAAATGATATGACAATTAAAAAAATATTAGCATATATATATTAGTATGTAACACAAACAAAGGGTAGATACGTTGATTAACTTAATAATTAGTATACCCCACTCTTCCAGTCTCCCCCTTCCTAAAAGTTTAGGTTTAAAAAACTTTGGATATTTTAATTTGATTTCCGGTTTTTCCTTCTTTCTGAACTCGACTTAGACATATCTATATTAAATATATTGTCATAACAACAAAAACGATTATATAACATATACATTAATAATATGATAATCAGGTAATTACCACTATAAATAGTTATTAACATATTCATTTGTAGGATTCTATGTTATAGAGTTTAGACAATAATAATAATAACATGATACATGGTAAGTAATTATTTGTTAATATCAATATCTTACAAATATCATTAATAATATATTAGTATTACTATTATACTTAGGAAACTTATATGAAGCAGAGATGTAAAATAAATTTTAGTTATCTGGATAAATTTAAAATTCACTAAACATGGTTCAAAGTAAAGCTTAAAACAAAAAAAAAAAACCAAACAAATACTTATCAAAACTAAAGCTTTAAACGGACTCCACTCGTTCACGGGAACGTATTTCAACTCGTGGAATTTTAGATTTCTTCCAAAAACTCTCCACTGAATCTGCAGTATCAACTATCTCATCGCCAGGCTATGGATCATCTTCGGAAGCTCCATGATCACTGCTGCTGACATTGATAACCTCTTCCCAATTCCAGGTAGCAATAGACTCCAACCTTTTGTTTAGCTTGTCATGCTTCCGTTTCTAAGATAACAACAATTTTAAAAAATAATGTGGATATAAGAAATAAAATATATAACACCAATGTAATTCAAATTTACCTGCTCACTGATTTCACGGAGAATTTCTGAAGCGGTTGGACTTAACTCTCCATCACATTATATTATCTCAACACTTTTTAAAGGTTTCTACAAAATCAATATGCATCATTAGGTACGAATGTTACAGGTTTCTACAAAATAAACATAAATTTTAAGTATCTTTACTTACAGGTGATTCAAGTGTTGCTGCTCTTTGTCTTCTTCGGTTTTGCGATCATACTTTTCAACTCGGTAAGTCGGCTCCGACATAAAATAGAAAAGATAAAAACATTATGAAGTATAAATGGTAGGTAAATGTATAGAACAGAAAGAATTTAGGTTTAAATATGTTTACGTACCGGTAATTCAAGGTGTTGCTGCTCATTCTCTTCTTCGGTTTTGGGATCATATTTGTCAACTCGGTAAGTCGGCTCCATCTTAAAATACAAAAGGTAAAAATATTGTAAGGTATAAATAGTAGTAGCTAAATGTGCAGAACTGAAAAAACTTACGTTTGGCTGCATTTCTCTTTTGATAATAAGCTTCATTCAGAGAGCAATTTTGAGATAAAGTATGATTTATTTTTTATGTTGTTTGCATCTTTATATAGATGCTATTAGGGACAGGTGGTGGCAGTAAAATACCACAATAACTTCTACTACATGTTACTTGGAAGTTTTAAAACTAACTTAGAGAATCTGGAGGGATCAAAAATTTTGAAACCCGGCTGTAATTAAGAATTTAAATATTTTGTTAAATGTTATTTAATCTCTAGAATCTGCAGTTTTTGTTATGTTTACTGTTAAATAGTTTCTAGTTTTCAAAATAAGTATTTTGTAAAATAAATTATCATTTGCTATTTTTAGCTTAAAAAGGATAATTCTGCCATTAAAGAAAAGATATTTTTCTTTTTAGAAACCAGAATTTAAAACTTATTTTCCAGGTTTGAGATTTTAGAGCATTTTGAGATCTGGAATTGTCTGGGTTTGTCAAAAACTGTAGTAATTACATGTGCTAATATGTAACTGCAAAACGGTTGCATATATATAATTAATTAGAACGTTGAGATTTCTAGAATGACATAGTTGGAAGTGCTTATTATGTTGTACCAGAAGTGCTGCATATATCATATTTTAAATAAGGACTACGTAAAAAGAGTGAGTGCTACTTAAGTTCTGAGTAAGTTTGGGGGACATGGGGGACCTCTGCTCGAATGGTCTAGGTATACACGTTTTCATTTTAATTTTAAATTTTATTTTTATTCTCTTTTTAATATCCAATGTTTTTTTTCTTAATGCAATTCAAGTAAATCTTTGGATTCTTAAATTGGAATGAGTGTATTTTTAAAAAAAGAAAAGAAAAATAAGACGACCAGAATGAAAGAAGGTGAAAGTTTTATATTTTGACATGTATATATCCTACAAAAGTGGGTGTAGTGGGTTAAAATTTGTATTAATCACATGTTTTTAATAAAACTGTTATATTGTGTAGTGGGTTAAAATTTGTATTAATCACATGTTTTTATTAAAACTGCTCATTCTAGAAGGAATTTTACATTATTTCATGGTTGAGATTGACTATTGTTCTCATTGACTTTAATGGGAACATAATAATATATAATGTCGCTCTTGTTAACATTTTAGGCACACGGCTTTTTTTAGACATTTTGACACACGGCCATTATAAAGGTTTAGACATCTCAAAAGAAGGAAGCCTTGTACAATTTGATACCTGCTGTTTACATAAATGTGTGCTTCAAATAAAAAGCAGTAATGTCTGGTTGAGAGGGAACGTACCTAACTTTGAGATTCTTGATGCTAAAGAGGGTATGATTATTTCTTGAGCCTTGGTTGTGGGTCTGAACTTAAAAGTATGCCACGTAAGCAAAAAACCATGTCAGATGTCACGTCAGCAAAAAATGTCACATCAACAAAAATAACTAATTGGCTTAGGGTTCAGTTAGTTTTGGAGTGACAGAGGAAAGTTGAAAGTTGGGAGTGTTGTGGTTCAAACCAAAAGTTTGGAGTGACATTGGCCAGTTGGTGAAAGATAGAGTTATTTAAATCCAACGTCCCTTTCTTATATATGTCTATATGTTTGAATATTTATAATTACAATTCAAGTTAACTTAACTGTGTTAAAAATATATTTAAAAAACTAATTATACTTTAATTGAAAATATTTAAAGAACTAACTATACTTTAATTGAATTAACAATCACATTAAAATAAAATAATATTAAGGTATTAGATTGAAGTCTTATATAAATTAATATTTAAAAAATAAAATAAAATGTTGTTTTGTTGAAATCCCGATAAGGGTCGGGCCAAAACGAAGGAAAAGGGGTTGTGTATAAAGAAAGAAAGAAAGAAAGAAAGATCGAGGGTGGAGTTCACCAACTCCATCCATGACTGACTCGTCTCAATAATCAGGGCTGTTTGTTTATCTCAACACCATCACAAAGGAGGTGATGGTGATCATAGTTTCTTTCTCTCTCTCTTTGTTCATGTCTTGAATAAACCAAAGCATGTTGTATTTTTGTGCTTGTAGTAGGTGATGACTGACTGGGAGCGTGTGGAAATTTATAAGCAGGTGAGTGAAGTTCCAAGAGAATTCTTGCTGTAGATGGCCGGGTTTTTATATGTATGAGCTAGGAAGGAATACACACACACACACACACAGGTAAGAGGACCTATAGATAGAGCTAACACACACACACACAGGTAAGAGGACCTATAGATAGAGCTACACACACAGGTAAGAGGACCTATAGATAGAGCTTGTGGGGCTGGGGAATGTTTATCTCTTGGTTGTTGCATGCATATTAGATGTGTCAGTCAACAACTGCTCTAGTAGTAAGTACAACAAGTAACATATCATATCAGGGCTTCATGGGTTAGCCATTCTATATCAGAGTTAGGAAAAAAAAAAAAAGGTCACTCTATGAAATCTCAAGTATAATTGTTATTCTATAGAATGTTATGTAGATGTCAAGTATTAATTAATTAATTATGGAAGAGGTGATTACTTGTTTGATGTGGTGTTGAAGGACAGGATTCGCTGCATAACCAAACTAATCTTCAGCATAAAAGACTTGCTCTACACGGCTGCTGCTAGTTAAGACTTGCTCTACATGCTTTGTCACGCGCCATTAATTGATTTTTTACAACATAATAGAATAGGAGGTTGATTTATAAACTCTCCTGAGACAAGTAGACAGCAATCTCATCTATATATAACATAAGCAAAATTAAGTTATTCTTACTTTGATGATTAGTCAACCATGTATTCTAAGAGTATATTTTGTATTATTATCCGTGTATATCCTCCGATTCATACATTCCTAGTTTAGTTAGGGTCTCATACCATGAAAAGGATCGAATACTTTTCTGTGTCTCATTTAAAACATAAAGCACCTATATATACGGAAGATACCCTAACTAACTATAGGCTAAACTAGGAATGTATCAATTAGAGAATATACACGAATAATAATACAAAATATACTCTTCGAATACATGGTTGAACTAATATGTTTTTGACTCATCAAATATGAATTTTTTTAAATAAGAAATGACAACCTAGTTTGGAAGAAAAATATATATTGCCACTAATTATTAATGTTGAAAAAACAAAGAAAAAAACTTTTTCATCGTAAAAATAAAGTAAAATAATATTCGGCACATGTTATATATAAATAAGGGGAATTTGATTTTAATAATTGGTCAACAATAATCTCAACTTAAAGGAATTTATTCTGACACTCTCAACTTGCAAACATTTTTCCTCCACCAAGTCTTTTCTAACTAACAAAAAAGACTTGGTTATTTTTCTGATGTGGTTGTTACGTGACACCATTACCACCTCCACCACAACCCACTACCACCCACCCACCCATCACCATCAGCCACCCACCTGCTACCACCAACACCACCCACCACCATCAGCCACCCATCGTCACCACCATCAATCACCCCACCTGTTACCACCACCAACATCCACCATTCTGCCACCCATGTTCACCCATGTAATTATTTGTCCATCGTAGAATGTACTTCTGACTGGTAATATTTGCCTTCCTGGTTTGTTGTTTTTTGAAAATGGTTATGATGTCAAACCAGAGCCACAAACCCAAGGTTTTGAGTTTAGGATCTCATAACGACAATTATGGTCTTGGTAGAATAATGTGTGGCGGGTTCCAGTTTGGAATGTTGGTGGCAGAAGGTGGAGGTTGGTGGTAATAACAATTGGGTGGCTGATGGAGGTGGTGAGTGGTGGTAGCAGGTGGGTTGGCTGATGGATGATGATGGTGCCACATAACAGTCATGTCAGAAATTATATTATATGGGTTGAATAAGAAAAGAATAAGTAGTGAATATTTAGAAATCATAAAACAATATATTAATATATATATATATATATGGAATATAATTAAAACTAACTATTATAAATTTAGAGATGGAATACGAAGGAATGAAATTTAAAAAAAAAGAGAAAAAATAATTGGATTCACAAAATTATTACACATGACGCTAAAAACTATTTTTTCTATTAGTTTTAGACTTTTATGAGTGTATTGATATATGTAATCTATAAAACTGATATCATGGGCATACATCTATTTTAATTGGGTCAATGCGTTTTAAACTGAAAATTCTTATTAAAACACTTTCTAAGGGTAGAACAATCGATGTAAGACAAAGGCATTCGAGGTCAAAAGATGTGTTCCCAACCAACACAAGGATTTTGAAATTATAACTTAAAAGGTGTACATTATAATAAGAAGGTGGGAATAACATGTAACTTAAGAAAGATCAGGGGACAATTCTGTAAAAAGAAAGAACCCGATTCAGATTTCCGCCCACTCATCGTTTTGTTTTCAATTTTCATGCGCACACATCTTTGGACCGACCTCACTCACTCTCATCCTAACTAACATTTTGATTGTCCGTCATTCAAAGTATTTATCATATAATAAACATGATCAATCATCAATAAGAAACACCATCTTTGATTCGAATATAATTTATAAATATTAAGCTATCAATCAAAGTAGTTAGTTACTTATGACAATTTCTAGTCATTTTTGTCAAATGAGAACGAACTTGATAGTTTCTATTAATAATAAAATTAATATTTTTATGATACGCCTAATGCAAAAGTCCAAAATAGAGATTGTTATCAACGTGAGGACAAAATATATGGTTTTTAAAACTAACAACTCAAGTTGCGATATAAATTTAGAGTGTCAATGTTTGCTTGATTGTTTGAAATTATTAAAATGCTATATTTTTTTCTATGTCAAGGACTTCAACTTTAAAATGCACATTCTGAAATCATATTTTTTACTCGGTTATCTAAATAGATTAAAATGAATTATAAATGAGTTGTTGTGCTATAAACATGTCGTAAATGAGTTAACTAGTTCATAAATTGGATAACCACGTCAATTATATATATATATATATATATATATATATATATATATATATATATATATATATATATATATAGGGTGGGGTTAGTATAAAAAGGGGTGGTTTTAAAACACTGTATGAAGAACATATACAAGAATGCAGGTTTAAAACACCATGCGAAGAACATACGAAGAACACATACTGCACTAGAGGTTTAAAACACCATGAATGCAAGTTTAAACACCATACGAAGAACACATATTGGACTGCATGTTTAAAACACCATGAATGCAGATTTAAACACCATACGAAGAAAATACGAAGAACACAACTGGACTGCAGCTTTAAAACACCATGAATGCAGGTTTAAAAAACCACACAGTAGATTTTCATACAGAACAGAAAATAAACTGTACTACAATGATGATAATAACTTATTGCGATCTTGAAGATTTATACGAGATGGCAAATAAATCATAGATTCTTAAAGGATCTTAAAAAAATAAATCGAAATCCTAAAATAACTCCAGGCGGTTATGGAAATATTTATCATTTAATTGAATTATTGATGTCCACACCCCGACCCGCAGCGGAATAAGAGTCGGGGCATAATTGGGTTATCACCAAAGCTCATGATGTTTACTAATATGTTTCATATTTATTAAATTCAAATTACATCTCAAATGTTCAAGTCAAATTCATACAATACAAGGAAAGGAAAAATTAAATAAACAATCCAAAATCTAAACTGATTTATTCTTCTAGGCCGTCCTATATGTTTCTTGCTTCAACTGGATCACCTGTATCATGTGTAAAAATGGGGTTTTTAGGTCAACAAAAGTTGGCGAGTGAACCTTGTTAAAAACATTTGTTATTGATTTCTTGTTGCATTTAATATGGAAAAATTGTGCAATAATCATATGTGAGCAAACGTAAATAAACATACAATGACAAGCCACCTTGCATGAGTATATGACATGAATGATAATGTATATGTTGGCAACGTCTCGTTCCGCTCATAGGTAATGGGGAACGGAAGGCCTATGATGATGTATGTGCGATCAAGGCTCAATCAAACGGAGCCGATCGTATGTTGGCAACGCCTCGTTCACGCTCATAGGTAATGGGGAACGGTTCCGCTCATAGGTAATGGGGAACAGACGGCCTATGATGATGTATGTACTGAAAATGATAAATTAAATCTAAACATTAACCACAAACAATTGATACATATTGGATACACATTTGATCATGAATATGATGGATGCACAAGTGTTTAAATGAAATAAATAAATAGCGACACATGATACACCCCAAAATGTGATTAAAACGGGGAATTGGTAGAGATTCGCTCACATTGGGTGCGTAAGTATGATGATGTTTGAATGCGCACGAGTTTAGAGAGTTGATCGACGAGGAAAAACTAACCTAAATAATAACGAAAAGGTACGGTAAATAAGTGGATTTTATTAACAAATTTTAATTGGATTTTTAGATTTATTTTTGTGAGTTTAAGGTCACTTTCTAACTTTAAATATGTTATTTTTAAGTATTTTTAATTGATTTTTAAATAAAACAAATAAATAAAAATATAAAAAAAAATGTTGACTTTTTGGGTTGACCGTTGACCGGTTCGGACCTTGTGTATATATGCGCTGGGTGAGGCTCGAACTCGTGACCTCCCGTACGCGTGCACGCAGCTCTACCAACTGAGCTACGTGTCTAACCCGAAATATTTCTGTTTTTAATTATATTTATATACTATTTAATTTAATCAGAAATCATTTTTTTAGAAAGGATTTAATTATATTAGACCGGTGCACACAACAGGTCTCGAACCCGGGACCCGTTGTTTAGTGTTGCACACAGTCCACCGCTGGACTGTGTGTCTAACTTGGTTAATATACTGATTTTTATTAAACTTAACATCTTACAGCGAGTTGATCCGGTTCGGTTTAAAAAGAACATTTTTATTTCAGAGAGTGAGGTTGTGTCAGGGATCGAACTCGAGACGTGTGTTAATCGTTTGCACACAGTCCACCGCTGGACTGTGTGTCTAAACCGGTTATATAACTTGTTTTAATTAATCTTATAAACATCGTCGACTTCGTCTTCTTCGCTCAAAGACTCAGACGACCGATATTCTTCTGTTCTTGATTAAATCGTTCATCCAACATATTACTGGTTGAAATGAAATGAATAAAATGAGTTAAGGAATCGAACGTACCGATCAGACTGTATTTCTCAGAATTCCGGCAATGGTCGTCGGCTCTGATTTGTGTATTCCGTCTGATTGAATCAATTAACAGTTTTGATCGATTAGTTGTGAAATTGAGTAACTAAACAAGGATTAACAGAAGGTTTAAATGATTATACCGATTCACAGCGTGATTTTGGAAATCCCAGAGGTTTTCCGGCGAGTGCAGAATATTCCGGCTACGTCGTCTGGGATTGATTCCGGTTGATGGATTGAAGTTAGTAATAGTCTAACAATAGCTTGTAACCGAAAGAGTCGAGGTATTTACCGTTTTGATGTGAGTCTCGGTTTTCCGACGAAAGTCCGACGATTGCAGAAAATCTCCGGCGAGTGAAATTGATTCGAGAAATGGTGCGATTTTGAGCGAAATGATTTCCAGAGACTTGGGTGTGTATTTATAGGGAAGAATCACGATGAATTGGGTCTGATTTCAGTCTTGATTCGTGGTCAGCCTTTCTCCGGCGGTTATGACTTATGTCGCGGGATTAGACATCGGTTATAACCGATGTCGATGTTAATACATACGTTAAGTCAAAAGAAACCATCGATAATTGGCGAAATCGTCGGAATTTCCGGCGACTGCGAATTGGGCGCGCTGTTGACTGAATTCGATTTCAAGTTTTATTATAACTGTTATTTGTTTCACTGGATAGCACAAGTGAGTCAAGTGGCGGAGTGGTTAAGTGTTTGTGTGTTAAGTCTTCCGGCTGACCCGGTTCGAAACCCGGCAGCCGGTTTTTTTATTTATTTATTTTATTTTCACTTTTTAATAATTATAGTTTTTAAATTCTAAATTGTTTATTAATTATGTATTGTTTAAAATTAAAATAAATCATAAATACGCAACGGAATTTTATAACTTGATATTCGATTAATAAACGAAGCGGGTTTTGGAAACCCGCTTTTCGACGGATGTTACAATTGAGCAACTTACTTTTTACCCTTTTAAATTAATATAACTCAAGGAATATGTCGGCCCCACAATATTTCTGACACTCAAACCCCTTTTTATAGGATTCTCAATATATATATAAATATATATATATATATATATATATATATATAGGATTAGGTTTCAGAGTGAATACTAGTGTATTTGCGAACTGAGCGAACTAATCCTAGCCATACACGTGTGTAAATCAATGGCTAGGATTGGTGATGAAATACACTAGTGTATTTTACGATTCGATGATGAAATCTTAGCTATACACGTGTTTAAATCAATGGCAAGAATTGGTTCACTCAGTTCGCAAATACACTAATGTTCACTCTAGAACCTCACCCTATATATTTGTAATCTTAACTTTAAACGGGTTGATGAGTCACTCTACTTGATTTAGTACAACTCAAATATGACTTATTTAGCCATCTAGTTAGATGACTCAAAGCATGACATACCTATTTAACATGTATCTCTGATAGAGCGCAAGGCAAATTTTGAAAAGTAAGAAAAAACACATTTAATTCTCAGACAATTATTTTTCTATACTAATAGATGAAAATCTTTTTTTTTTGACATTTGTCTTCTCATCTTATTTTTCTATTTCTCTCTCATATTAAATAATAATAATAATAATAATAATAATAATAATAATAATAATAATAATAATAATAATAATAATAATAAGAATAACAATAACAATTTTAAACAATAAGTTAACTAAATCTAATTTAGATAAGAATGAATTTTTTCTATATAATCATAAAATTATATAAATTTGAATTCAGATAAGAATAAAAAAAGTATTTTTCTATATTATCATAATAAAATTATATCCTGTGCGAGTATATATGTATACTTTGATGATTGAAATTACGATAAATTAGGAATCAAAGGTTCCTGTGTGATATATGCATAAAACTAACTAAAATCATTTGTATCTCATAATTTGAATTTATCACAAAAAAGGAATTTAACCCCGTCTAATACACATGCTTTTAAACTAATAATAAATAAATAAAAAAAATAAAATGTTATAATAAGTAAATAGATACATAAAACTAACTAAAATCGTTGTGTCTCATAATTTAAATTTATCACAGAAATGAGATTCAACCCCGTATAATACACGTGTTTTTAACCTAATAATAAATGAAAAAACAAAGTAAAATGATATAATAAGTAAATAGTACATCAAAGTAAATATTAAGGTTAATTATACATTATATTTTATTCATCCGTGCAATACAAGAGATTTTTTAAAAATATAATATTTTTATTAGTTAGTATATAAAATTACATTTATACAACTCGTGTAATACACGGGGCCCTAACCTAGTCGATGATATAATGAAATGAAGTGCCCCTGATCAAAAGCTGAGGGTTTAAACGGAATTCGTTTAAAGTTTTGGACTAATGGTGCATTTGTCTGTCTGTCTCTGTCTTTCTTTTTCAAAAAATAGAGGAGCACAAATTATTATTATAATAATTATATTGGGATTTATTATTATTATATATTATTATTATTATTTATTATTTTATTTAATTATTATTATTATTATTATATTCCGAATGCATATTGTGTGCGAGTGTGTGTGTATATATATAATATTACAGAAGACGCATGTCTGTGCAAGTGTTGAAGATTGCCACTGATTCAGATTTAACTGCTAGGTTTGCTTCTCTTGCTAATTATAATTAGATAGATATTATCTGGTTTCATGTTCATCGAACCTTTGTTTCTGGTTTATGTGATTGGCTTAATTTAGGAATGACAACTCTAACTGTTAAGTGTATCGAAGCTTAATTTGAACGCTTATGTTAGGTTAGTTGTTGTTTGTTTTGGGATTTAATTATTAATTTTTTTAGAAATCTATCAACGGTGACAACTTTGCTGTTTGAAAGAGATGGCAACAATATTTGTGTTGATTGGTCAATGGCTGTCTCAGAAATAGGTTAGAGAATGGACTGAAACGCCTGTGGCAGTTTAAATTATGTTTAATGATTTTTGATTATGTGTTGTATCCTGTTTACTTGTTGCCATATGAGCTTCTTTTCTTAAGTTACTATTTATTTATGCATCCCGTCTCACTAGTTTATTTTCTGCACTGGTTGCTTACCACCTGGAAAATAGGGAGTGCTAAGAAATACGTTACTACATCTATGTAGTGGCTAGGGTGTCGGTATGTATTTTCATCTCAAGAGTGTTCTTTTTTCTCTTTAAGCTTTGTTGTGGAATAGCTGAAAGTTGAATCTGTGGGACCATGATAAAAGACAACGGTACCAGTAGTGTTCAAGTTACACATGCTGCAAGGATTCGGCGGCGAAAGGGTTCAACCGAGGTAAGCATGCAACTGTAATTCACTAATCATATAATTGCATTTTGATTCACAAGGTCATGGCTAGCAAGTTATCTCTTTATTCAACAATAACCGTGCCTAAGATAGAAGTTGGTTCTGACAACTATTTACCCTTTCTACTAGTCTATTAACTCTACGCACCTAGAAGTTTAAAGTAATAGGAATTATATGTTGATTGAAGTTTATATCTGTTAATAGCAGGTTCCAGCAGATGCAGGGCAGACTAATGGAAAGCAGTTGCTGGTAAATGACCAAAACAAGTACAGGTCAATGTTGATTCGAGCGTATTCAAGTATTTGGATGATTGGCGGGTTTATATTTGTTGTGTACATGGGGCATCTCTATATTTGGGTCCCCGGTTGTGATCATCCAAATATTCATGGCAAAAGAGCTATTTGGTCTACTAAGAAAAGCAAATGAAGACAAACGACTCCCTGGATTCAGGAATTTAAATTGGTAAGAAAATGATTCTAAGGTGGCAGGCTCTTTATGTTCTTGTCAGGATAATTCATGTCTTTATAATAAACTAATCCATGTTTTTTTACAAACATGTTTTCATCGCAGGCATTTTTTCTTCACAGCAATGCTATTTGTATACGGTCGCATTCTTAGTCAGCGGCTTGTGAATACGGTGGCAACAGACAAGTTTTTGTATAAGATTGTGGCCAACCTTATCAAATATCATATGGTTACCTGTTATTTCTTGTATATAGCAGGTTGGTGAATTTCTATGATGATTATCATCTTTTGGCAAGTTGTGAATGGTGATTTGATTTTGGTTCAGGTTTCGTTTGGTTCATTCTGTCATTAAAAGACGAAGATGTATAAGTATCAGTTTGGGCAATATGCATGGACACATATGATCCTTATTGTGGTGTTCACACAGTCCTCTTTCACAGTAGCTAATATTTTCGAAGGAATTTTCTGGTAATATAACTAGCAAATTTATCTCACACATGATGGAGCTAAAGTTATTTAGCAAGTAACAAAAAATGAAAGAAATGTAACGCAGGTTTCTTCTTCCTGCATCACTTATCGTGGTGAATGATATTACTGCCTACATCTTTGGGTTCTTCTTTGGAAAGACACCATTGATCAAGTTATCCCCAAAGAAGACTTGGGAGGGATTTATCGGAGCATCAGTTACTACAATTATATCTGCCTTCGTGGTGAGCACTCATTAGCCCATCCAAATTCATGTTGCTATTATCATATGTTGGTAATAAGTCGTGTACCTATCTATCTATGGTGTTGTGCAGCTTGCTAATTTTTTAGGTCGCTTCCAGTGGTTAACTTGTCCAAGAAAGGTTCTCCATCCGGCTATTAACTATTATTACTATTATTATTCTTTGAGGAGACGTTATTAACTTGAAGAAGAATTGTGGTGCAGGACCTCTCCACTGGTTGGCTTCAATGCAACCCTGGCCCCCTCTTTACGCCTGACAACTTTACTTTACCTGCATGGCTTCCCGAATGGGTAACTTAATATAATATTCCTACACTGCACACGTGATTTAAAATATCTGCAAACTGCATTTGCATTTATTGGTCTGTTTGCAGTTTCCATGGAAAGAGATGGATGTTTTGCCTGTGCAGTGGCACGCATTGGGTCTTGGACTTTTTGCCTCAATTATTGCTCCTTTTGGAGGCTTCTTTGCTAGTGGTTTTAAAAGAGCCTTTAAGATCAAGGTGCGTTTTTATGCTTTCTAATCCTTCATGCTGCATCTTGATGCTTTATTTTATTCTCATTTCCTCTAGGATTTTGGGGATAGCATTCCTGGACATGGTGGAATCACCGACAGAATGGATTGTCAGGTGAGTGTAATGTAAACATTACCCTTTTGGAAAATGACGATATCGATTTGGAGACATTTGACGACTAGTATGTGAAAACTTATCTGGTTAAAATAAGCACATCTGATTTGGAGAGTGACTAATTTGTAGATGGTGATGGCTGTGTTTGCATACATCTACCATCAGTCGTTTATCGTGGCTCAAAGTGTATCAGTTGGGATGATTTTCGACCAGGTATACATGGTTCTTTTTTCTAAGAAATAAAAAAGGAAAAGTAAATTGATGGCTGTCGTTTAATGTTTCAGATTGTAATGAATCTGTCCTACGAGGAGCAACGGGCATTGTATGGTAACCTAGGAGAAATCATCCAATATAGGCAGTTTGGTGAATCTTGAAGTTTGCATACATAGCCGGCTGTGCTGGTGTATAGTAATAGTAGATAGGATTCTCCAACTCAACCCATCTCTCTTTAAGATGTAGATGACTGTAGCCATCTTTTGTATCAATATTTCGTTCAAATTTGTCCCATAAACAGTGATCTATAAGTATATCGGAGTTGAGAGGTTTTCTTGTTGCCACATGCTGTTGTAATATTATTTTAAGATTGTAAATGTTAAGGTTTTCGGAGTTGTAAAAGCTCGCCATGCAGTGGGGAGGGTTTCGCATCTCACACCCAAGAACATGTGTTGTGGTCTTGTGGAGAGGTGAAATGTAGTGGTGGGTTGAGGACTTGAGGTATAGCTCTATATGATTGGGTATATATTATCTAATATATAAAAATAATAATAATAATTCAAACCACCACCATCCCCTTCTCACTCCCAATGCCCACAAAAGGGTCTAATACGAGTGTATTTTAAAACACTACAAGAGTGGTATTTAATTATAGCTGTGTATGGAATTAAGTTACGCTAGCTACTAGAGGTGCACAAATCGGGTTTTGGGTTGTACCTGGAATCGGGTATGGCCCAGTCGGGTATAATCGTGCCGGCTTTTTGCAAGAACTGGGTAGGAACCGGACCTGGGCATGGAATATCAGGATAAAGCTCACTGTAACCGGTTAGGGTATAGGTGGGAAATTGAAATATTACCGGGTATTGAGAAGCAGATTGGCAAATGGCAAGTTTTGAGTTTAGATTGATTCAACTATAATACTATTACTATACATTTACATCCATCCCTTGATTTTTCCTTAACCTAACAATCCAATACTCTATTTTTATCAAGGACAGGGGGTGATGTGATAAAATGTTTTATGCAGCAGCAAGGACAAGAACTTTGATTGTCCCTTCACTGTTTGCTATTAACATTGTTGGGCTATCACTTTTCCAACACAGTACGATCCCGCTTCCCCTTCATTTGTCTCAGAGCTGAATCTATGCCATGCTGCCGGTCTCGAGACATCCTACAAGTTCAACCGTATCATGTCAATAACCTTAACAACAGTCTCTTATAAATATCACCCTCACCCACCTTATGGTACACGAAAACTTCGTTACTCTCACTCCCACAGGCTATGAATTCGTTATTCACACTCAGACCCACAAATTTCTTCTCATTCGTGTGCCCTCTAAATGTGCGTACCTGCAAAACAGGGAGTAAATCATAAGGCTCCTATAAAATAAACATCAATCCAGAGTGGTAGTCTTACAGGCACATTTTCCTTAACGTCCCACAAGCGTAACGTGCTGTCAGTAGATGCAGAAGCAAGCTCAGAGTCGGAGATGAATTTTACATAGGAAACAGCTTTCCGGTGTCCGCTGAATATATGCAATGGTTGACTTATATTTCTGAGGTCAAATAACGAATGTGGTGATCTGCAGAACCCACCTGCAAGGTGCCAATAAGTGAGTGAATGTATACAGACAGATAAGCTTTTAAATGTGTTAAAACTTACTGCAACGTGATAACTAGATCCAGGATTATACTTGACTGAACAAATATTTGCTTTCGTGTCAATATTAGACAACACTTGTCTCTTGCTTGGTACACCAAATCTTTACCTGTTGGATATTATGCAATGCATTAAGAAACCAGAAGAAAAGTCAGAGTACACATCCCCACCAAAAGCAAAGTACCTTGCAATCATCACTACCAGATACTAGCATTGTAGGTTCAGTACGTGAGAAATCAACACTCCATGCTCGTTTCTCATGTTCCTCATACTCCATAACACTCTGAGTGGAAGTCGAGAGTTGAGTTTGTTATATGAGAAATTGATAAATTAACAAATATTAAAATTACCTGGCAAGTGTTAACATCCCATACAGTGACAATACCCTCATAATCACTACTGGCTATATGGTTTTTGGTGTACTTGTTCCAGCTCAAACAACTAAGTTTGGAGCGTGTTGGCATCTCCACTATAGGACACTGCACATCTGCATGTTCATTCACCACCTGTAGATGAATACATAGGAAATCAAGTTCCTTGTTAAATTCTATGAATACCAATTTAGAGGTTCCTATATATTCACTAAAGTATATATTCATTCTAGAATTTCGTACTCTTTTCATCCAAGATGCAAGTAGTTTAGCTTTGAAATCAACAAAGCCAACTGAAAAACTTTATTGGAACAGGTGGAGGAGAGGTAGCATCTTCCAAACCCTTAATAGCTATGCTATGCATGTTACTACTTGTAGCTTTTGTATTTCCCAATAGACCTAGACAACTTTCTGAATTGTGTACAATCTCACTATCAAATTGAAGTATGCCATGGGTACGGAATCTTAATCTGATAAGACAAAAGGTTCTACAAAAACGAAGAATGTATTTTCCGTTGTTAAAACAAACCAAAGACCTCCCTTTTATAAGCAGGGAAACATCACAGCATTTAAGTTGAAACAACGCAAGAGTGTGTTACTAGGTGATTATAACTGTCGTCGGTTATTCCTTTGCATCACTAGTAAAATCCTTAGCAGGAACTCCATCATCAGTAACTAAGTTGATGATTGGCTGTCGTTAGTGCTGAAACCGCTGATCTCCCAAGTTGCTACTGATGAGCCAAGTTACTACTGCTCCTAGTTACTGCAGTAGTAACTTACTACTTACAACCAGTTACCACCACGCATTGCCACTAACAATGTAACCTACTAATGATGAGTTGCTGCTAATGAAACAAGTTGATGATCAGTTTCCATGCAATTTTCCACCAATCTTGCAAATCTGAAACAAATTCCAGTGGCTTTTCAATTATGTATCAGAAACTTTTCACCGTTGACTAGCGTGAGACCCCCATCAAGTGGCCTGTCACTTGGACGGCACCTCGCTGCCTGATAGAAGCCAGTTCGAGATGGCTAATCTCCCAAAAGACCCGTAGAGTGGGTTAGGCTACAAGAATTAGATAAAGAACAATAGACAACTTTTACTTCAATATTCTTCTTCTTTTAATTCAAAGATATTGGCCTTTAAATAGGCTTACAAACTAACAAACATATAGAGGGAAACGTGAGATGCAGATGAGGGATCATGGGCAAACATGCAGAATTAGAAAACTAAACATGTATAAAATAAATGTGACATAAAATAGACGTGGCTTGCAACTTTGATTTAGTCCACTGGATCGTATCACTGCCTCTTAGAATCCTTGGGTATGTTGGTGCCTCAAACTACAATAGTCTCGAACAGACGCATAACCACACCTTTTAACTTGTGTCATGTATGCTATAAATTCACTTTGGTCTCAAGTAATTACAATAATACTAAAATGACATTAAAAAAAACCAACACTACATAGGAGCCAAATACAACTCTACATATCTATATATTATGACACACTTAATAAGACTCTAAAGACTACAAGCTATGGCCACAATATACAGCAAAATATTCAGTTTTATACATTAATCTCTAAATGCAAGGAATTAAAATCATTCAGAAAAACATTTGAAGACTTACAGAAGCAAATTCAAAAACCTTGATACGCCGTGAAACTCCAGCAGTTGCAAAAAGTTCATCATCTCGGTCAAATTCTATGCTGCAAGGAAGAAGCCAGTTAGCTCACTGAAAAAAGGCAATTCATACAGAATTTTTTGCACTTCATGTTTAGATCACCAACATGGTTAAGTGAGAAGAACAAGTAACAGTGATTTCATACAAGGAAAGCCTTGAAGTAAACACTGACTTCTTAGGTAAGTGTCAGTAGCCTACTAACCTGTGACCAGAAGGTCATCAGGTTCTTAAATTAAAGTGGATCATTCAGACACAGTAGGTAGTCACCTTTAACCAAAAACTTAATCTTTCAATAAAAAATTAACTCATACAGTCAATTAAAATATGGTAAAAAAAACTAGTATGTAAAGCTTTTAGGCAAGTCTACTTGCAATATCAGTTGTCATCAGATAACGTTATAGATGAGAGTAAAATGCGATATCATAAAGATTTTTTAAAACAAAAAAGTTATATCAAAGGAAAATACTGGCAGCCAGTTGTTTCTGAAGCAAAAAATAAGATCCACACCTTGATACAATATTGGCTGAATGAAAAAGATCCCCATGCCTAAGTTCTGCAACCACCCATAACCGACTACACAATAAACACAAGTTTTAGCATGCAGAAAAAGAGTATGAATATGATAACAGAAAGAAAAAACCTGTATCGTGTAAAAGAAGATAGCACAGACTGAAAATCCTTGAGTCCTGGATGATAACCTTCTCTTTGTACAGGATTAGAGTCCCTTTGTTCCTGCTTCTGTGGTTGTCTAACCCAATATCTGCGCTTTTGCAAGTAACACTCTTGCAAGTCACTGAACTGGATCAACATTATTCCTTTAACTCATCAGCATTCTTAAACAGGTAATAAATTACACAGTAGTAATAATAATAATAAAAGAGAGTGACCTGTGCATGAACACGCCTCTTTCTTGCTACCGTAATCCTGGGTGAGTATTCTGTGAATCTGAACGACTGCAAGCATCCTTTCTTTGAACCGACTTAGAGGATATAGGGGGCGAGTGTACATCAGCTAGCCTAGTTTGTGAACGGCCTGCTGCACTGCTTTGAACACTTTCCCCAATGTGTACATTGCTGCTGTTACGTTTGTCCATCAAGGAGGAAGATCTTACAGTAGAAGTAGGATCATCAAAAAGCATCCTAAATTTTACGGAATACTTTGCGCTTGCTCTATACAGTTGTAGTCTTTGTCTCTCTACCACATTTATGTCTTGTTTAATGTAATGAAGATCATTTTGTATCTACAAAGAGATGAATTGGATATAAGAAACTGCTGCTAGGCTAGGCTAGGCTTAAGAAGTGAGACCTGATTTAGGTGTTGAAGTTTTTGGGTTCTTAAGCAGTGCAAAAAGTCGTAGATAATTTGGAGATTTGTCTCGGCTTCTTCCTACACCATTTTTCTTTTCTAGTCAGAAAGAAGAACCAAGAGAGCCTCCAACTCCTTCACTGACACATCACATCCCTGTACATCTAGGAGAGAATTGAAGAAACTCATGTTTCATTAAATGTTGTAAAAAGAATTAGAAAAAACTTAAGAGTAACTAGTGACCTGTTCAAGTGCTTGACGAAGTTGTTGAGTAGGAGAAGCGCGTTCTGCTAATTGACGTGCAGAAGCCTTCATCAATAGCTGAGTGAGATGGATGGATGATTAGGAGTAGTTTGCAAGTGCAGGTGGTCAGCTTGCTTGCACCTGACTTTTATTTATGTGTTTTTATATTGTTTAGTATAAGTCAAGTCCATGAGTTTTGATCGTATGAACGTTGGAGTATGTTTCCTAGTTAGTGGGTTAGTTCCTAGTTTTTCTGAGTTTGTTAGTTGTGATCGTTGTTGGCTTGGCTATATAAAGCCGGTGGTGTTTATTGAATAAAGCAAGCATTCAAAGTTATTGTGTTTCTTTTATGCACTTGACACTTCAAGTGGTATCAGAGCGCAAATTGTCAGATCCATTAGAGAGTTGTGTGTGATCTGTTCGAGTGCTGAAGACCAAGAAGAAGTAGCGGTTGCAATGGCAGAAGAGAAAGTTCAATTCCAGGCGACCCCCGTACCAAAGTTTGATGGAGATTATGATCATTGGAGCATGGTCATGAAGACTCTCATTGAATGCTGGAGTGTGGTGACGGTATGGGTATGCAAAGATCAAATCTGGAGAACAAGCAACACCTACACAGAGGAAGGATTATGAAGAAAATAAGTTGAAAGATTTAAAGGTACTGAACTACCTGTTTCAGTCAATTGATAAGTCAACTTTGAAGACAATCACTATGAAGGAAACCTCCAAACAAGTCCGGGATGCCATGAAGATTAAGTATCAAGGGAGTGCACGAGTCAAGAGGGCTCAATTGCAGAGGCTTCGGAGGAGTTTTGAGGTGCTTGAAATGAAGACAGGAGAATGTGTGATTGATTATCTTGGCAGGGTGATGGTTATTGCCAATGAGATGAGGGCATGTGGGGATGACATGACAGATGTCAAGATTGTTGAGAAGGTGCTGAGAATTCTCACTGAAAACTTCAACTACATTGTTTGTACGATTGAAGAAACGAAGAATTTAGATGAGTTGTCAGTGGATGAGTTGCAAAGCTCTCTTCTTTGTCATTAGCAGAAGTTGCTGAAGAAATCTGCAGAAGAACAAGTGCTCAAGGTGGAACAAGAGACCTCTTATGGTCGTGGCAAAGGAAGAGGAAGATCATCTTCTAGAGGAAGAGGCAGAGGAAGGGGTCATGGTGGTTTTGACAAAAGTGTTGTTGAGTGTTACAGGTGTCACAAATTGGGACACTTCCAATATGAATGTCCAATTGAAGAAAAAGCTGTCAGCTATGCTGAATTTGATGAAAATGAAGAATTATTGCTGATGGCAATTGTAGATATAGAGAGGTATCAAAGGGAGGAGGAAGTGCTGATGGCTGAGTCAGAAACTTTAAGGGAAGGAAAGGAAAGAATTTGGTTTCTGGACTCAACGTGTTCAAATCACATGACAGAAAACAAGCTATGGTTCACTAAACTTGACATAAGTTTCACTCATTCGGTTAAGTTAGGGAATGACAAGAAGATGGAGATAAAAGGAATTGGTTGTCACACCCGACCCGCAGCGGAATAAGAGTCGGGGCATAATTGTTTTATCACCAAAGCTCATGATGTTTACTAATATGTTTCATATTTATTAAAATCAAATTACATCTCAAAGTTTCAAGTCAAATTCATACAATACAAGGAAAGGAAAATTAACTAAAACAATCCAAATTCTAATCTGGTTTATTCTTCTAGGCCGCCCTATATGTTTCTTGCTTCAACTTGATCACCTGTATCATGTGTAAAAATGGGGAGTTTTGGGTCAACAAAAGTTGGCGAGTGAACCTTGTTAAAAACGTTTATTATTGATTCCTTGTTATAATTAATATAGAAAAAATTGTGCAATAATCATATATGAACAAACGTACGTAAACAAACAATCACAAACACCTTGCATGAGTATATGATATGAATGACAATGTATATGATGGCAACGTCTCGTTCATGCTCATAGGTAATGGGGAACGGCTCACGCTCATAGGTAATGGGGAGCAGACGGCCTATGATGTAATGTATGTGCGATCAAAGCTCAATCAAACGGAGCCGATCGTATGTTGGCAACGCCTCGTTCACGCTCATAGGTAATGGGGAACGGCTCACGCTCATAGGTAATGGGGAGCGGCGGCCTATGATAATGTATGTACTGAAAATGATAACTCTAATCTAAACATTAACCACACAAACAATTGATATATATTGGCAACACATTTGATCATGAATATGATGGATGCACAAGTGTTTAATTTAAATAAATAACAGCGACACATGATACACCCCAAAATGTGATTAAAACGGGGAATTGGTAGAGATTCACTCACATTGGGTGCGTTCGGTGGATGATGTTGAATGCGCACGAGTTTAGAGGATTGATCGACAAGGAATAACTAACCTAATTAATAACAAAAAGGTACAGTAAGTAAGTGGATTTATTAACAATTTTAATAGGATTTTTGGATATATTTTTGTGAGTTTAAGGCTATTTTCTAATTTTAAAAACATTATTTTTAAGTACTTTTAATTGATTTTTAAATTAAATAAATAAATAAAAATATAACAAAAAAAATGTTGACTTTGACCGTTGACCGGTCGCTTATATATGTGCGCTGGGTGAGACTCGAACCCGTGACCTCCCGTACGGTGCACGCAGCTCTACCAACTGAGCTACGTGTCTAACCCGAAATATTTCTGTTTTTAATTATATTTATATACTATTTAACTTAATCCGAAAATCATTTATTTTTAAAAAGGATTTTAATTGCATTGAACCGGTGCAGTCAACCAGTCTCGAACCCGGGACGTATGAGTTAGTGTTGCACACAGTCCACTGCTGGACTGTGTGTCTAACCTGGTTAATAATCCGGTTTTTATTATACTTAACATGATTCTGTGAGTTATCCCGGTTCGGTTAAAAAGAGAATTTTTATTTAAGAGAGTGAGGTTGGGGCAGGAATCGAACTCGCGACGTGTATGTATTTGTTTTCACACAGTCCACCGCTGGACTGTGTGTCTAACCCGTTCATAATACTGATTTTAATTAATCTTATAACATAACCGGACTTCGTCTTCTTCGCTCAAGAACACAGATAATGATAATTCAACTGTTTCATGTCTAATTCGATTAACAAGCATTATAAGCAATTGAAAGGTAATGAACAGAGAGAGTTTGGGGAAAGGATGTACCGATCAGTGTCTTTCACAGAACTCCGGCAAGGATTCGTCGGCTCTGTTTTGTGAACTCCGGCTGTTAGGATCAATTAACAGTTTGGATGGATTAGATGTGAAATTGAACTACTGAGCAACGATTATCAGTAGGTTTAAATGATCATACCGGCTCATAGCGTGATTCTGGAATTTTCAGAAGTTTTCCGGCGAATGCAGAAATTCCGACAACGTCGTCTGGGATTGATTCTGGATGGTGGATTTGTGTTAGTAATGGTCTAACAATGGAATGAAACAGAGAGAGTCGAGGTATTTACCGTGTTGATGTGAGTCTCGGTTTTCCGGCGAAAGTCCGGTGATGACAGAAAAATTCCGGCGAGTGAAATTTCGTCGAGAATTGGTGTGATTGTGAGCGAAAAGATTATCAGAGGCTAGAGTGTGTATTTATAGGGAAGAACATCGATGAATTGAGTCTGATTACCGTCTTGATTCGTTGGTCAAAAATTCTCCGGCGGTTATGACTGATGTCGCGGACTGGACATCGGTTATAACCGATGTAAGAGTTATTATATACGTTAAGTCACAAGAAACCAACAGTAAAAGGCGAAATCGTCGGGATTTCCGACGACTGCGAATTGGGCGCGTCGGTTGACTGATTTGAAATCGAGATTTGATATTTGAATTAATTGTTTTGATATATTACTAAAGAACACAAGTGACGGAGTGGTTTGGTGAATGAGAGTTAAGACTTTGGCTGACCCGGCTGACCCGGGTTCGAATCCCGGCAGCCTTGTTTTATTTTTAATTTTCTTATTTTCACTTTTTAACAATTTTTGTTTTTAAATCCTAATTTGTTTAGTAATTATGTATTGTTTAAAATTAAAATTAATCATAAATAAACAACAAAAATTTAAAACTGATTGTTCGATTAATAAACGAAGCGGGTTTTGAAAACCCGTTTTTCGACGGATGTTACATTTGTGATGTGAAGATCAGGGTGAATGAAGTAACCCAAATTATCACCAAGGTATACTATGCACCTGACTTAACTTCAAAATCTTATCAGTGTGGGGCAGCTACAGGATAAAGAGGTGACTTTCATTTTTAAGAACGGCTGCTGCAAGGTGTATCATCCTATAAAAGGTTTGATTTTGTCCTCTAAAATGACAAAAAATCGAATGTTTCCTATTTTTGTTGAGCCAAATGATTCAGAAAGCTGTATGCAAGTTGTCACTGGAGAGGATCTGTGGCATAGAAGGTTTGCTCATATGAGTCACAAGGCTTTAAGAACCATGCAGTTCAATGCTATGGTTGAAGGCTTGCCAAAGGTGGCTGAAAAAACTCAATGCTATTGGGAAGCAGAATCGTGTGGAGATTCTAAAGAAAAGTAAGTGGCATGCTTCAGAGAAATTGCAACTTGTTCACACAGATATTTGTGGGCCTATTACACCTAAGTCTATGAGCAATAAAAGGTATGTACTGGTTTTTATAGATGATTTTTTGAGAAAAACATGGGTTTACTGTTTAGCTACTAAGGGGGAAGCTTTTGAATACTTTAAAAAATTCAAAGCACTGGTTGAAAATGAAATTGGCCATTATGTTAAATGTTTAAGGAGTGAAAGGGGAGGTGAGTTCACTTCACAAGAATTTAATATGTTTTGTGAAAAGGAGGGGATACAAAGACAACCGACTGCTGCCTACACACCACACCAAAATGGGGTGGCAGAAAGAAGAATCAGGACTCTTATAAACATGGTCAGATGTCTTTTGGCTGAGAAAGAAATGCCAAAGCATTTCTGGGCAGAAGCAGTGGTTTGGGCATGTCATGTGTTGAATAGGTGCATAAGTAGGAGTCTAGATAAGATGGTACCTGAGGAAATATGGACAGGGGTTAAGCCAAGTGTAGGACATTTCAGGGTGTTTGGAAGTGTTGGGTATGCTCATGTTCCAACTCAGTTGAGAACAAAACTTGATGATAAAAGCCACAAGTGTATCTTACTTGGTGTTAGCATAAAGTCAAAAGCTTATAGGCTCTATGATCCAATCACCAAGAAACTAGTTATTAGCATGGATGTCATATTTGATGAAGGAGCTAAATGGGATTGGAATTTAAGCAAGGAGGAGAAACAAGAGTTGGTAATAGAAGAAGAAGACAGTTGCGGCAATCAGGAAGTTCCAGTAGTAAACTCTCCTTTGACTGAAGATAATCCAGAAGTAGAAACTACAACAACTATGTTCAACATGAAGCTGTACCTCAAGACATTGATGAAGGGACAGTAGAAGAAAGTGATGCTGAAATACAAACTGGTGGCAACCTCACTCCCTCACAATAAACTGGTCCAACAACAACCAGAACAAGGAAGACACCTCCCTGGATGAAAGATTATTATACTAGTTATGTGGAGGGAGAGACTTTGGCTATGTATAGTGCTCTAGAAGATCCTGCAAGTTATGAGGAGGCTGCTAAGGAAGACATATGGGTAGCAGCAATGAAAACAGAGATTGAGGCCATAGAAAGAAATCATACTTGGGAACTGGTTGATCCTGAACCAGGAGTTAAGCCCATTGGTGTTAAATGGAAATTCTAAACTAAGTTGAATGAGAAGGGTGATGTTGAAAAATATAAAGCAAGGTTGGTTGGAAAGGGTATGCTCAGAAACAAGGGGTGGATTACACTGAGGTCTTTGCACCAGTAGCTAGATGGGATACAATCAGGATGTTCCTTGCCATTGCGGCAAAGAGAGGGTGGACAGTCTATCAACTTAATGTAAAAAGTACTTTTTGTCACACCCCGACCCGCAGCGGAAAAGGTGATCGGGGCATAATTGGGTTATCATCAAAGCTCATGACATTTATTATATGTTTCATATTCATTAATACAATTTAATGGAAATAAATGATACACCATATTCTAACTATCTGTCTAAGCTTCTTGGTTCTCTTCTAAGGCATATCCTATGTTTTCCTTGCTTCAACCTGTTCACCTGTATCATGTGTAAAAAGGTTTTGGATCAACATAATGTTGGCGAGTGAATCCTATGGAAAAAACATTTGAACAAGTTTATCCAATTGATTATAAATACTGTGCATACCACATATGAGTAAATGTAGATGTAAATTTATTCCCACAACACATAATATTGAATATTAAACTCACATATACCAAATGATTGTTTTGAGGCACGCAATGTTCGACTCGTCTCCCACGAGGAACTGATGGGCCTAATGAATGAGTTTTGAGGCACGCGTTGTTCCACGAACTGATGGGCCTAATGAATGAGTTTTGAGGCACGCGTTGTTCTTACGAACTGATGGGCCTAATGAATGAGTTTTGAGGCACGCGTTGTTCTTACGAACTGATGGGCCTTAATGAATGAGTTTTGAGGCACGCGTTGTTCTCGTCTCCCACGAGGAACTGATGGGCCTAATGTATGAGTTTTGAGGCACGCGTTGTTCTCGTCTCCCACGAGGAACTGATGGGCCTAAATAATTTGCATACGACTTTGACAATATGTAACACATCACAACCAAACAATAGTTACATTCTAATTTAGTTCATATAATGGTATGGCACGAATTTGCATAAGAGAATTAATTTAAGCGACACATGATACACCCCAAAACATGAATAAAAAGGGGAGTTTGTAAGAATTCACTCACATTGGGTGCGTTCGGTTGATGAGGTTGAATGCACGCGAAATGGTGTTAACCACGAGTAAATTAATCCTAGATAAATCGCATAATGGTTTGGTAAGTAAACGGTTTTATTAATCTATTTTAGTAGGATTGTTGGGTGTATTTTTGTGAGTTTGAGGCTATTTTCTAACCTTAAACATGTTATTTTTAAGTATTTATAATTGATTTTTAATTAAAATAATTAAATAAAAATAATAAAAAAAAAATATTTTATTTTTTTTCTGCTACAGTGACATTGACTAGTTGACTTTGACTATCGTTGACCGGTTTATAGGCATATTGTTGTGCGCCGGGTGAGGCTCGAACCCGAGACCTCCCGTACGCGTGCACGCAGCTCTACCAACTGAGCTACGTGTCTAACCCGTTATATATCCGATTTTAATTATATATATATATATTAATTAGAATTAACAGAAAATCCTTTATTATTAAAAACGAATTAATTCTCGAGAACCGGTGCGCTCCACAGGTCTCGAACCCGGGACCTGTGGGTTAGCGGACACACACTCCACCGCTGGACTGTGTGTCTCACTTGGTAATAAACTCAGTTATCATTATATTTAACATATACACCAAACACTCCGGTTCTGTTTTGCGAAAAAGAGGATTTTTATCAAGGCGGCGTGTGAGGGACAATACTCGAACTCGTGACCTTAGCTTTAAAAGTGCACACAGTCCACCGCTGGACTGTGTGTCTAACCCGGTAATTATCTTGATTTTAATTATACTTAACCATTACTGAACTTCGTCTTCTTCACCGGTTTTAACCGGAAGTGACGACGGACTGGTTCGAAAAGTTAATTCATGTTCCTTTAGTGTTTTATGATCAATTACAGTCGAGATAAAAGTAAAAAGGGAAGGAATTAAGCGTGAAAGGTACCGACTGATTTTACTCTGTTTTCCGGCAGAACTCCGGCGACAGAAATCTTTTTCCGGCGACAAGTATCTTGCAGCAGAGAGTCTTCCGAAGGCTTGAAAAGGGTGTGGGTGATTTCGGTAAGAGTTTAGGGGGGTTCAGTAAACTCAGAGACTAATAATACGGTTTTCCGGCGAAGTATCAAATATTTCCGGCGATTGATTTTTCGCCGGGAAAGGGTGCGATTTGAGTGTGAAAGACTTCTGGCGAGTTGAGGGTGTATTTATAGGGTGGTATTGAGATGAATGGGGTCTGAATTCGGTCTCAATTCGAAGTCAGCCGTTCTCCGGCGGTTACAGCTGATGTCGCGGGTTCAGACGTCGGTTATAACCGTCGTAATAGTTAAGTCTTCGGTTACTTTGAGCGATAACGTAAATAAACGGCGAAGTCGTCGGGATTTCCGACGACTGTTATTTTGGGCGCAATAATTTAACTTCTGAAATTGAATATTTGAATTAATTGTTTTCTGTTATTACCAGAAAATCAAAGTGGCGGAGTGGTTTGTCGGCTGAGAGATAAGTCTTTGGTTTGACCCGGTACAGACCCGAGTTCGAAACCCGGCATGGGTAAAACATTTTTATTTTGCTATTTTTGACAGATTTTCAAAAACTAAAATCATATCCCCGCATAATAATTGATTACGGATCGTTTAAAATTATTTTGGGCATTTAATTCGCAACAAAAAATTTGACTGACTGTTCGGTTGATAAACGGAGCGGGTTTGGTAAAATCCGTTTTTTTGACGGATGTTACACTTTTTTACATGGTGAGCTGAAGGAAACTGTTTATGTTGAGCAGCCGGAGGGTTTTATCAAAAGGGAAGATGAAGGTAAGGTTTACAAACTCAAGAAGGCCTTGTACGGTTTACAGCAAGCTCCCAGGGCGTGGTATCACAGAATTGAAGCATACTTTAAAAGAGAGGGGTTTAAGAAGAGTGGCCATGATCATACTTTATTTGTGAAAAAGGTATGGGGCAAAATTCTAATGGTCAGTTTATATGTAGATGATTTAATTTATGTAGGGAGTGATAAGATGATCTGTGATACTTTCAAAGAATCCATGGAGAGGGAATTTGATATGACTGATCTTGGAAAAATGAAGTATTTCCTTGGTGTTGAGGTCAGTCAAACTAAAGAAGCCATTAAAGTAAGTCAGGAAAAATACGCTAAAGAGGTGGTTAAGAGGTTTGGAATGGAATAAGCCAATCCTATTCATGTGCCTATGGTGCCAGGTGTTGTTTTAACCAAGCTTGGATCAGGGGAGGAGGTGGATGAAACTCTCTATAAGAGCTTAGTTGGAAGCCTGATGTATTTGACAGTGTCTAGGCCAGATATTATGTATGTGGTTAGCCTCATTTCCAGGTTTATGGCAAAACCAAGGGAGGATCATTTCCTTGCTGCAAAGAGGGTACTCAGATATATCAGAGGTACATACAAGTTTGGGCTAAGGTATGTTAAAGGGAAGAAGGATGATCTGGTGGTATTCACTGATAGCAATTATGCCAGGGATGGTGAGGACAGAAGAAGCACATCTGGGTATGTCTGTCTTCTCAGTGGAGCTGCAGTGTGTTGGTGCTCTAGGAAACAAGAAATTGTGACCTTGTCATCAACAGAAGCTGAGTATATAGTTGCTGGATTATGTGCTTGCCACTGTGTTTGGATGAAAGGTCTACTTGAAGAAATGGAAGACTGGAACAGTAACAATTTTTTTGTGACAACACTTCAACTATTAAGTTGTCAAAAAATCCTGTTATGCATAGAAGAACAAAGCACATCGATATTCGTTATCATTATTTGAGAGAATTAGTTGAAAAACAGGTGGTTGAGCTTGAATTCTGTGGAACAAAACAACAATTAGCTGATGGAATGACTAAGCCAGTGAAGGAGGTGACATTCAATGAGATCCGTAGAGCTATGGGAGTATGTGAGGTTAAACAAGACACCTGATGATGGTCTTGTTTAAGGGGAGGAAATATTGGGTCAGCTTGCTTGCACGTGACTTTTATTTATGTGTTTTTATATTGTTTAGTATAAGTCAAGTCCATAAGTTTTGACCGTGTGAACGTTGGAGTATGTTTCCTAGTTAGTGGGTTAGTTCCTAGTTTTTCTGAGTTTGTTAGCTGTGATCGTTGTTGGCTTGGCTATATAAAGCCAGTGGTGTTTATTGAATAAAGCAAGCATTCAAAGTTATTGTGTTTCTTTTATGCACTTGACACTTCACTACCTACCTTGTCAAGCAAGAAATTAGGGAAGATGTGGTTGGTGGTGAGATAAGCAGCGCAGGAAGGACAATCGGTCTTGTAGTGAAGATGCGTGAGGATGCACATGTAACAGAAACTATGACCACAGGATGTCAAGAAGGCATCCTTCATTATCTGCATGCTGATCGGGCACAACGCATCTTTATCCACCGCCGCCGCCGGTTGGGATTTCATGGACGACACAATCGCTCCTCCCATGGCAGCTGCCTGGTGGAGAGAGCGAGAGAGAGAGAGAGAGTATGTTATTTGTATGGGTGTAAACTCACCACGTTAGCCGCGCCTTTTTCTTTTTGCCCTTTCTAACACATTATTATATTTTTCTTTAACGCTACTTGTCCTTGAGGTCATTTATCAACAACATGTACTTTCATATTTGTTTTATTCCCAACTCAAGCAAGATAAATAAGTTTTTTTTCTTTTTAAAAAAAACCTAGTCATAACATAATAAACACAAAATGCATCTTCTTATTCATTGTTATATATATATATATATATATATATATTTATCTAGATTGTCACAATTCAATATATATTTGAGTGTGAAATATAAATATCATGTACCAAAGCTGAGCATTAAAAGTAATCGACTGTGATTTTGAAAAAATCATCAACAAATCATGAATACAAGGGAAATGAAGATCTTGAATGCTTAATTCTTCATTTATTTTATAATATATGTGGAAAATATATCGTTTACTTCTTGAATGTCCTTTATGAAGTCCATAGTATTGAATTGGTTTTGGTGCCAAGCCAAGATATTGGTTCCTAATTCATGTTTTCGTTCTCATGTCACCCAACAATTCTGTCTCTCTCGATATCAAGCTAAGGCTGCTAAGTGAACACTCAAATATTGTCGAGTTTCTTTGCTTTAGTAAAGTTCTTTGTTATCTGGACAACCTAATCGGTCAACCTTATTCTTGTAAAATTAAATCAGCACAATGCCCAAGTAACTTTAGTTTGTTTCATGATTTGCTAAACTTCGAAATATTTCATCAACTCCAAATTCCTACATTTTTATTTAATTCATTTCCTTCAAATGTTGCGGTCCAAACACCAAAGCAAAGAGCCAATGTTTTGAAATGCCTAGCGACAACCCTCTCTCTCACGATCACAATACATTATCTATGGTCAAGTGTCAAAGGGTCTCACCTTAAAAATACTTTTCCCTTAATAGCAATGTTTTGAAAATTGGATATGAATATAATTAATTTAATATCTTTGAAAGCATATAGTATGAAAATTAATATATATAACAAATTCACATAGTAAGAAGTGATTAAATTAAAAGAAAGGTATGGTATGCGTTGATTTAATACAAAGTTTTGAAAGTAAATGTATTCAAATTTCATCCGGATTTACTAATTTGAACCGTTTTTATTAGGTTACCTACCCACTTCTCTTTTTATTCTCTTCTTGTTTCTTTTTCTTAGGGTGGAAATGGTCACGAGCTCGACATCATGCAAGCTCAAGGGGGTAACCGGCCCTACCTTCTTGGGTTACAAATTTAGGTTGGGAAACTCAGCCTTGGTTTGGAGATGAATGTGTTGGCGAACGATTAATAAAATGTTGGGGAGGAATCGAGTTCCAAAATCACCATCCCATCTAAATTGGGTTGTTTTAGGTTGATTTGAGGGGGCACTTTCCTATTGGCTTCTTGTATGGTTTTCCTTGATTGAAGGGGTAACCAACCCTTTCACCCTTAAGTTGTTGGTTGATCTCTTTAACATTAGAAGAGCCGAGATAGTTGCCAATTTGGCTGATCTACTATGTTTTCATGTTAAAAAAAAAAAAACGGTTAGAAAAAGATTAACCTTTAATTCGTAAGACGTACAAATCGAACTAAACTAGTGGTGTGCAGTTAAAACCATGTCCAATAGCATGATGAGTTTGCAAGCATTTAAAAATCGTGAAATTAGGTTAATCATGTAAATACTGTTTTTAAATGCGTATTATACATGTCTTAAACACAAAGGTCGGTGGCAAATACAGCTCCTAAACTTTTGAAACTGACATTCACACCCCCACATTTTCTAAAAACTTATAAAATATAATTTTACTCCTTTGAGTTCTAACTTATCAAAAAACTTTATAATATCTTAAAGACAAAACACCCTAAACTTTAGGTTGGATATGTCGAAACACGCGTTTTCATATTGTTAACGCATCACATAAATGTTGTCAGCTATAAACGACTAAAGCGTCGCCGCCGCAACGCAGCGACCTATGGCAAAAATCTAATTATCTAAAACTAAAAAAGATGACACTGCTAAACTCACCGGACACCTGGAAACACAATTAAACTCATATATAGAACGGTTGAGCATATGTATACTTCCTCACATTTCCATTTCAGCCATCTTTTGCAAAGTCTTTAAAACATCTTTCCGAAACTTTACATACTACAACAATTCACTGCAAGATCAAACTGGCTTCTGCGTTTAGCCGTACAACTTGTATCGAATCTATATTTTAATTGAATACTTCTCGTATATCTAATTATATATTATATATACGCATATATGTGTGCTCATTACTTGGGTGGATTTGTAATGGATTTCTTTATACAATCTACAATACCTTCACATTCTGCATCAGGTAGTATACAACCTAAATCATCTTCAGATGCATGAGGAGAACGAAGGTTCCCATGAGTCTGACATGCTTTCATTGTCTTGCAGTGTTCTGCTTCGTCGTCTCTAATGTTCATAAACACATCATACATATTTTCTGGACATAACAAAACAATAAGCACAATCCTTTGTATCAAATCAAACAACATTCATTTGGGGTGTTCTTACGTATTATTGGCCTTCGAGTATTGGGAAGCCTTGCGGTTTGAAATTCATCTGAATAGAGATGTTGAAATGGTTATACTTAAAAAAAACACAGATGATATAGCTAAAGTGGGACTTACCAAACAAGTACAAATCTTCTTCTGTGTAGTATTTCACAGCAACTTTAGAGGGAGCAAGCTTTTTTAATTCATCTGTTCCCAAGGTAGCAAGCAAGCACATCATAAATTGAGTGTTATTGTGATTTAATATAATCTATTACTTAATATAGAAGCATACCTCCTTTTTCCTTTATAAATTTGTCATAGGTTTCAAATGCATGGCTCTCCACACATTCAGAAAGATGATCTGTATGAAAACCAACCAACACATGAATCAGACAAAATTGGTGTTAAACTAACTTTCCACCGAGCAAGCCATTCAAGCAAATAACTGTTCATACTCACATGCCATTCTCGGGCTTAAAGCATACATGAACACTGTCATGAAATAATAGAAGATTGCAATATGTTGAGCAAGGAACCGGTCAAACCACCAAGCATTTCCCCCCAACTCCTGCAACAATAAATTGCAAATGACATATAATTAGCAAAAATCACGGGCATATATGATGCAGTGCACACACAAAATTTCTGTATATATCAAAAACAATAACCCCGCTCCTGCATGGTATTGAGACCTCAAACACTACAAAAGTTACATGTACATCTAACCTTGAAAATAGTGCTAAATCGTTTTATTTGATTATTTTTAAATATAATAATTCAATTCATAAATGAGTAACAGATAAAACAGCAATAACATATTTTTTGTAACTTTTAAGAATAGAATAAAATGGACAAATACAGAGGCAGTATTAGCATATACAGTTGCTGAAAGACAAGCCTATATTGTCACTAATATAGTGTATATATTTGAGTTAGGATTTCAGTTTATCTTATTCCTTTCCAAATGACAATATCACTTGATTATAATCATAAATTACCAGAAAAAAGAACCATGACAGAATCAATAAAATATCAATGGACTAACTGATGATTGAAATTGAACTTCAGAGATAGAAGGGATTTTATTTGACAATGCATATGTAAAAGAAGTAGTTCAATACAGAAGAGACATATGGGAGAAGAAGATTACTTCCATAATAAGCAGATGATGCATCTCGTTCCAGCTCTCAGCAAAGTGGACTTTCAGATACTCTGATTTTCTCCACCAACCAAAACTCTCGTACATGTGAAGAACAGATATAAAAGCTGCAGTGTAAGGGAATTAAAACCGTTATATGCCTGAAATTGACAGCCACCATAGTTTTACAGTAGCATAGATTCACAGACCGGTGTAGCCCATGTCACTAACAAGAATAAATTATGAATATGCATCTAGCTAACAATTTCTATGTGTTCTCATAGATATTAAACATCCCTTTCCCTTTAAATATATATACATGTTCTTGGTCCACTGCAATAAATACTAGTAGCAAAACATCAAAAGAGAAGTTGTTTAGGAAGACCGGGTAACACCTAAACACATGATTGATGTCTCCTTTCATCTTTAATAGGAAAATGCCAAATCTTTTGGGTTAAAAGCAGTGAGAGCTGAAAGAAAGACAGACTTACCAAAGTAAGGGACTCTTGCTATAGTTTCCAGAACAAAAAACCTTGGATAGTCTCTGTCATGGTACAATTTGTCAAGGACTTTGATTACAGAATCCTGAAAAGAGAGCAAGTGTGACTGACGATGGATCCGAATCCAAAGATGAAATAATCCATAACATACCGTAAGAAAAATGTTTATAGATTGTTCAAGCTTTATGACCCATTTCTCTACAGAGCTTGGGGGCTGAACCTCAGGCGGGTCGTTGTTATTATGATCATCATCAGGAGAAGTCTTGGGTTGAAATGTTTCTTCCACAACCACTTTCTCATCTTCTCGTAAAATGACCTTACACAGCCTCCTCCTCCTCCTACTACTACTACAAAAGGATCAATAAACTATCTGTCTGTCCGTAATGAAATTGAACAGAATTCCAAGTTGAAAAAATTAAAAATAATAATATACTTCAGCAAATTTGAGGATGAGGGTTAAGAAACAAAGCAAATACTAGGGCTTGAAGGAAAGGTTGACATTTGTAGTGAGATACTTGAGTAAGAAGAGATGAGGGATATGATAACCTATCCCTTCCCCTTCCCTTCCCTTCCCTTATATATCAGTGATCAAGACCTTTGAAGTTGCATCCAAGTGTGTTATTGATCAGAATTGCAATTTCAAAATCATTAGGGAAATTAATCCTTCATCAATCCAATGAATTTTTTTTTTTTTTAATTTTCCAAAATCACAACTACTTGTATATAATTCAACGAACAAATTATATCGTCAAACAAGTGGTTGGGTACAAAATAAATAAATAAATAAATAAAAAAAGGTACCTGGAACGGAAATGAGCGATTGACGTGGGAGAAAAGGAAGATGTCGGATTAGTAGTATACAGTTGACGACTCCTTCTTAGGTGGTTTGTAGACGGGGAGAAGAAAATCCAAGGAAGACAAGAAGAAGCCGCCATGGCGAACCGGAAATTGAAAAAGAGGGCTAGGCTTATTTAGATCTTTTTGTATCCAATAATTATATTCATTCATTCATTTTCTATTAAAATAAAAACATCTGTCGTTTAGACAGCCGCATGCATCTTCTCACCTACAAGGACGGTTGATCCTTCCTTGCCCCCACCCATCCTTTCTATACAAATAAAATTACCATCCATACCCCCGTATTTCATCAACTGACAACATTTTACGTTTTCGGCACCAATCTAGTATGGTATCGGTTTTTATCTTTAAATACTGATCCGTACCAGTACCCATTTTTTGAGCGTTTTCTGTACCGGTACCAGTTACGTTTCCCACCTTCAGACCATCTATACCGGTTGTTGATTTGGTCGGTTTCAAACTTTAAAAACCAATCCCAACTATTTGATTTACAATTTATACAAATGTAGGTCGTGTAAACTGGATGAGACAGTAAGATTCAAATATACTTTTCTAAATACTCTATACAACACTATATATATAATGCATAATATTTACTATTCCATTAACAGTTATAGTAAACTTGAACCCTAAACCCCATTATTGTGACCATGGACATGTATTATTTACACATTAGATACATGCTATTTGATTAATTATGCATAAAAATATCTCCTAGTTTAAAGTTTTGTTACTATACTCCGATTGTGTAATTTGGTGAAATGCAAAAAATAAAAAATAAAATAAAATGTAACGAGTTGTTTCGGACACATATCAACCTGTATAGTAGGATTGTTAATAAAAGTATTTCACAGATTGAGGTGGCTATGCCTTTTATATAAAGGTCCAATAAGCTCAAACCATTTGTGGTGGTTCGATTTTGGCTTATGGTTTGACCTAAAAAATGTAAGATTAATGATGATGGTTGGAAGTTGTTTTTTCAGCCTAGCTGGGATTTTATGAAATGGGACTAGTCATTGAAGCGGTTGGGTGAAATAGAGGAAAGCTTGCCCTCTTCTCACCCTCTCTAGACCTTACCTTTATGTGTAGGATATTATTTGGTATGTATGTATGTTTTGTTTAACATGCTTGCTGCTGTGGGGGTCATGCCTATCACTCGTCTGCAAGCTCTTCAATCATGATTCATGGGCCATGTAACAAGACCTTCATAGCCCGGTTTTAATTAACTTTTTTTGAAATGAATTGGGCC